>WEIV01026281.1:9179-80004 GCA_013390005.1 Calyptomena viridis | reverse complement strand
GGCCCTCCGCGCGTTCTGCCTCCCACCCCCTCCCGGGCAGCGCTGCCTCTCCCTCCGCCGTCCTGCCCCAGGTGCCCCCCTCCGCCGCCCGGGATCCCGGCCAGGTGCCGCCCCTCCCTCAGCGCCGCTGTCGGCCGCCTTCCACCGCCCCGGCCTCGGCTGTCACTGCCCACCTCCCTCCCCCCTCCGGCACCCGCACAGGTATTTCTTCCCTCGGGCTTCTAGGCACCACCTCTTGGATACAAATCCCGCCTTTCTCCTGGCAACTGCTCTCACTTCTGCGCTTTCGCTCCTCTTTGTCGGAGCTTACCTGGGCAACTGAGCCTGTCAGTAACAACTGCGTTGTATCCGCAGCAGCTTTGCTTGCTGGTTACTTTCCTTCTGATGGAGTAATACTTCTTCCTTTTCACCTCCCGAGGGGCTTTGGCACAGCCTTGACGTAGGGTTTGGGCCTGTTGATTCTTTCAGTATCTACAGTGCACCTACTTTCTCTGATTTGGCACATTCCTTGATTGAGGATGTCACAGTCTAGCCTGAAATATTGCTGAGAGATGTTTGCCTCAAGAACTCCAGCAGCAGCCCCAGACAGGTTTCATACATCTTTTGTTATATCGATATGAAAATGGGTGTGTCTCTGCTTTGTAGTCAAAAGGTGGGTCTTGGAGAACTGTTTTGTCACTATGGTTATTCTTGTCCTAAATAGAAAATCAGTTGCTGAAAAGCGATAAAGAAATGTAAGAGAAGGATTAGGTTTGAGGAAGGAAAGAATACTTGGTGAGTTACCTATGGCATCAGGGGTTTACCATGAATGCATACTTTTCATGTAATTGGGGGTAGTTTCGGAGTTACAGACATTAAAGCTGCCTCTGTGTTTTTCTCTGACGTGGAAAAAGATAAAGTTTGTAAGGTAATATTTTTTCTGAAAAACTGCAACTAAAACAAGAAAGTAATGCTTTGGGGTTCGAGTTGTGTAAACCACAAAGGGGCTTTGCTTTCAGAGGCTAACTCTCTTGAAGCTGTCTGTGTTTGTCTGTCTGCAAGAGTCAGCTCAGAGACAGATTCTAATCTGTATTTTGTAGCTTAGGAGACTTTCACCTGTGATCTTGCAAGCAGTAGTTTCATTTTTGTCAGGCTTTAGCTTGTATTATCTCACATGACTATGGAGTGCTTTGATTTCATGGTTGAAAATAAAATGCGTTGTGGACAGCAGAGGAAGATTTGGTTAGAGATCAGTAGCCCCAGGGGAGTGCTGTGTCAGTGTGTAATGGTATTGCCAAGTAAGTGTGATGATGACATCTCCAAAACGATGTGATTGAAGCTATGAGTTTACATAAGGATGACTTCAAGACTTAATCTAGGTGAGGAGTAGGGAGAAAGTGTAATTGTTATGCACCAAATTGAGTTAATTTAACATAACATTAAATTTAATGTTAAACTGCCCTTGGTTGTTGCATTTACAAGCTTGATTTTTTTCCTTTTAATTGTTCTCAACTCAGAATTGTAAGGGTGGCTAGCACAGATCACACAAAATACTTACTTTATTGTTCCAGATGTTTTATTTGATGAAATTTGGTGGCTGCGTTCCACTTTGCAGTGATTTAGCTCAGTTTCATAACTGCAAAAGAATTGTCAAATGAGCTATAACAACCCTACGTGTTTGAAAATCTATTTTTGGTTGAAAACTTAAATTAGTCCCAACCATTTAATTTATAATCTATTGGAGCACTAGTCTAAGCAAGGTTCAGGAGTAGGTGGTGTGGAATCAGGATGCAGGAGAGGTCAGTGCCTGCTTGGCCGACCCTTTTGGAGACATGCAGCAGTCTGCTGGTCTGGCTGTGGGACACGTGTGCCACTGGAGAATTTCAAGTGCAGGGCTCTGAACCACTGCTGCCAACGGGGATCCCACGTTGTCATCAGCATCACTGCCCTGTACATGCAGCCCCTTCTCTTTTTATAAATCCCTGTAACTATTCATGTAACTGTTCATGTTACATTTGACTATTCATGAACTAATTTGCTGTGTAGTGAGTGAGGAGGTTGTTGACAAAGGGCTTAACCACAAGGCCAAATTTTAGTTATAAGTGAAATGTATGGCTTGCTTGGTATAAAATAGGATTATAATACCAAAATATGCTTCTCATAAATACCAAGATATACCTCTGAAGTTTGTTGAATACCTGTGGACAAAAGACAAAAAAGGTAGGTGGGAGGGAGCAGAAAAACTCAGAAGTAACAAAGTTTTAAGTTCTCTTTTTATGGATCCTAAGCTGCTTAATGCAAAACTTTTACAGTCATTGTGTTTGCAGCTTATTTTTTATTACGTGCTGTGAAAAACTTTCAGTTGACCTTTTGACAATTTTACTGCCTTATATTTCTTCAGCTCTGCAGAGTCTTAATATATTTGTATTACTGTTTCAGCTGCATCATGAAGTGAAGTAGAACAAATGCAGATGGTGGTGTAGGATGTAGAAGCAATGTTAAATACACTGGGTCTGCAAGAGTTGGGCACTTGCTATCCTGTAATAATGCTTTTGAATGAAGTGTGTTCTCTGGGACTAACAGGAACCTACTTTATGGGAAATAAGAAATAATGCATAAGTGGTTAATCAGCATGCTGTGCTGATCATTGCATGTTTTGGAAATTAATGTAGAGATCTCCCATCTAATCTCTTCTTAGGACACAGCACAGGTTAATTCCAATTCTGGGAAAGGATTTTTTTTTTTTTTTAACTTTTGGTTGAAAAATTGATTGTCAAGGCTGAGGAGATCTAGTGAGTTTAGTTTTGAATGTGAATTTGTGATATTTATATCAGGCTTTGTACCAATAATAAAATGGAGAAAAATGCAGATTGCAGGATGAAACAGCTTTTTAAACTGTGTTTGGATGGGAATCTCTTCTTTGTGCTTTTTCTATAATTAGTGCAAGGGAATTGCAGCTCTTGTTAGACCTAGGTTTCAGCATGTGTTTGAATTTATGCTGACTAACATGAGTCACTGACACGAAAGCTGAAGCGGTGTTTCCATGAAACACTTCCCTGTGCCGCCTGTTTGGGAGGCTTTGTTTATCCAGGCTGTGGAGTTCCACACTTCTCCAGTAGATGGAGGGTGATGTGATGGATGTGAAGTCTCAGAGGTACCTGGCTGCACTTTGAAGCTCAGCACTGATGCCGTAGTTATTTCTCGCTGGAATATATCTGTCTTCAAAGATTTATATCTAATTCCTGGAACACTGAGACAACGCTTTTAGTCAAGTCAGGAGCACGCGTAAAATCTCAAGTTAACAATTATTAGACACTCTTGTGTTTTTTGTCTTAGCTATGGAGATCAATCATGAATGTATTTTGCAGACTAGCAAACCACTCTATCTTATCATTTATGTAAAATAAGGATTCATAAATGTATGACAAAACCATGAATTTTAAGAAGTAGTTTTTACTTCAAATTTAAGTCTTGATTTGGAATGAGATATTTGTCCATATCCCAGAGTATTGTCTTGAAATTAAAATTAATTCTATTCCTTTGACATGGTGAACTGCTGGGGCTGGTCTTATGATCCTGTGAATCCTGTGTATCATTTTGGAACAATATATACAGACTGGAAAAATGCTACAAGTAATTAGGAAAAAAAAGCTTATTCAAAGATATTTTGAACTCTATTTTAGTCTTCACTCTTCTGTTGTACTCTGCAGTGAGGAAGATGATGACTTTCAATATATGGATCATGACTATGAAGTACCACAGCAAAAAGGTTTGAAGAAGATATGTAGCAAGGTGAAATGGACACGTGAAGAGGTAATACTTTTTTTTGCTTTAGTTTAATTCCTATATGATCTTGTTAGCTCATAAAATATGTTATTATTTAGTATTGTATTGGGATAGCATGTCACATTTATTGGCTGAGGTTTATGTCTTAACAGGATGAAAGGCTAAAGAAGCTGGTGGAACAAAATGGTACAGATGATTGGGCTTTCATTGCTAGTCATCTACAAGTAAGTTGAATCTCTCAGTTAAGTTCTCTTAATATTTATTTGGCCATATGTCTAGCTTGGAAATGAGATAAAATAGAAATCAGAAGTGCATAACAATAAAAACTATTTTAAAGGATGCTTCTAAAATAGACTCGAGACCTAGCTTAGACCTTGGAGAACCTTACTGGCTCAGCTCCAGTGACGGTCTGAAATGATCAAAAATAGTTGATGCCTTCTGTTGCTACTTGCTATTTGTTTTCATTATGGAATATATTCCTGCTTTTTGTTGGTTGCATTACATGTGGTCATTACATCCAGCGTTCACAGGTTGCTTCTGAAGCAGGAGAGTGGGTTGCATCTGAAAGGTTGCTTGAAAGGAGCAGGATCCATTTCTTAAACACCATAGGAAAGGGTGTGTGTGATTTTTTTTGTTTGTTTGTTTGTTGGTTTTTTGTTTGTTTTTTGTTTTTTTTACAGTGATGACTGCTTCCTCAACATACATAAATCTTTCCACCTGATGATATCTTCAGTTACTACGAATGGAACCTTAGCAGGTGTCCTGGAAGTTTGCTACCAACACTTAAAATTTCTTGTTCTGATCAAATGGTCAGGTGGAATGAATAAAAGAGCTGTTGATTCAAACATTTGTTTCTTCAGCTATATGAGAGGCACTGGTAGAAAGTACCTATCACTAGAATTGATAATGTCGGTTTCTCTTCTGATCAATAAAATATGTGTTATAAAATGCCTACTGTAAAAACGTGGCTAGAATCTAAGGCTTAAATAGCTGCCTAGAAGTGGTTTGAATATTCAAATATTAGAAATCAAAACATTGCACCACCTCCCACTTTTGAAGTTCTTTTAGTATTGTGTGCGATTATATGGTTGTATGAAATTCTTGTGTAACCAGGTAATAGTCTTGAATTCTAAGTGCTGAACAAATGTAACTTTTCATTGTTCTTATTGTATTTGGGCAACTGTGATGCTTGTGATTTTTTTTTTCCAGGTGGCCAAGAATAGATATCAGGAAATAAATCTTCTAAATTTAAGCAGTCATAAGCAAATCAGTATTCCTTACATGTGCATTATCCCCTTCTAAAAATTAGTGAAATGAATGAATGGCAGAGGATAGTATCAAAAAGCTTTTATATTAAACTGTTTGAAAATACAATGTTTGGTGATACTGATCTGCAAGTGTAGTATGGAAGTGCATTTAACAGATAATAGTTTAATAAGAAGTTCCCCAGATGAAAATGAATGCTCTGGAGATAAGAAAGCTATTGTTCAGCTGGGTCCAAGTGAGGTTGATAAAAATGCTCCCCAGCTATCATGGGAAATGTGTATGGAGGATCAGGTGGCCCACTGCAGAATCATTGATGTTGGAAGAAACTTTTCAAGGTCATCTGTTTCACAGATGCTGCTCAGGCAAGGTCAGCTGGAGCAGGCTGACTGGGACAGTGTCCGTTTGGGTTTTGAGTATCTTCATGGATGGAGACTCCACAGCCTCTTTAAGTGACCTATTGTAGTGTTCAAAAGCCAAATAATAGAGGCTGGCATAGTTAGTCCTTTGTTAATGAATGTCTTTTGCTAGGAGAACTAAATGTATCTCCAATGACTAGAATGTAAAAGCCCTTAAGCTTCCGTGCTTTCAAACTCTCATTTTGTCGTTGGACTGGGCACAAGTAAACTTTCCCTCTATTGTGCCCCCCAAAAGGGGAGATGGCCTCAAGGTGACTGTGAGAGGGAACACAGCCTGCAATCACTTTCAATTTTTTGCAGCTAAGGGAGACTGAAACCATTTTATTGTTTCATCCTATCATTTGTTTTGCTTTTCTGCCCAAAATTATGCCCGAAAGACATACACGTCTGGAAAGTAAAAACACTAAAAGGCCAAATTTAAATTCTTTTTCTTTCATTGCAATGGGAACAGCTATGCTATATTGTCTGTATTTTACAGCTTGTCTTCACTTGTAATAAAGTCTACTGTGCTTTTGATCATACAGTTAGTACTTGTGGTTAACTTGAAGGTACTGTGATCAATGTAGTTTCAGGTATTGGTGTTCTGACAGACTGCTGCTTGGTTAACTTCACCTTAGCATGGTAACACCTTTACTTGTAGACAAGCCCAGCAATTGGTACTTGCAATCCAAGAGCTTGCACTGAAGTGAGTAAAGAATCATGTTCCACTGTTAAAAAAGGCCTGCTAGTATGCTTTGCTAGGGCAGGCTCTTACCTGTATATTTCTAAGGATTGGACCAAGCCTTTTACAGACAGTTTTTAAGAAGCTAAATGAAAGCTGACTTCTCTTTCATAACTGGGAACAATATTTCAAAAGATCCTTAGTGAAGCTATAGAAAAGCACCATCTGTCCCGACCAGCAAAAACAATGTAGTTTAATTAGTATATGTTAACTAAACTTGATATAAATCTGTTTTTCTTAACACTATATTAGAGAGCTAAAAATATATTCATTTGAGACTTGGAAATACGTTTATTCTTTTATTTGAAAGAAAAAGTATTTCCTTGAAAAAAATTCTTTATTTAAGTTATAGATAATGTAAAAAGTACATCAACCATAAAGTTCAGAGAGTGTGGAGTAGTACAGACAAATTATTCTAATTTTTTCTTTAAAAAAGAGTTAATTCTGAATTGGATTATCAAGTAAGTATGTTGAAGTAATTAGATTAGAGCTTCATGCAAGACTTTTTTTCTGGAGAAGAGTTTTTGTAAGCACACAGAAGAAGAAACAATAAGGGAGAAATTAACTATTATACTTAGAACAAAGGTCTAAATAAGTCTTTTATTTTGAAACAAGCTAATAATTCTGTCTAAAAAGTACTTACAGCTTTACGTATCCAAGAGTTTAACAGCTACACTGGTCTTCTAAAACTGTTTCAGAATCGTTCAGATTTTCAGTGCCAGCATCGATGGCAGAAGGTACTAAACCCAGAATTGATTAAAGGTCCCTGGACTAAAGAAGAAGATCAGAGGGTAATGAAAACTGATTGATACTCTGCTCTTTTACTGTAATGAAGTTGTCATATGACTGCTAAGAATGTGTACTTTTTCTTAAGTTTCATTCCCACATAGTTGATGTCTGATGTGTCTTGTGACATAGATACTTACATTATATTAGGATGTATGAGAGGAAAAAATTGTAGCTGCTCTTAAGTAGATGGAATGTCTGGTCTGCTCAAGTGTTTCATTTCCTTTTACTCAGATTGCTGGCTGAGTTACTCTAGCTTACCAAGTAGAGAAGATCTCTTTGCAGCACTAAAGATCAAAGCTCTCATTTACATGTTTTGTTCCTCAAACTCACCAGACTTGAAGGGATTGGGAATAAGGGAAATTATTTTATACTGTACTGTTAAAGAAGCTATCAGTGTTTTAAGCTCCTTTTCCCTGCCTTTGTTAATCCACACTGCATCCTTTTGCCTGCAAAACCTTGACTGCCTGGTAGGGAGGTGCAAATACAGCTTTCACATATGGTATTTCAAACTGGATGCTGTTCCCACTGTTTAAAACTGTTCTAAGATGTTTTAAACTAATATTTATCAATTTATGAATATGGCCTTCCTAATCTATTTTTTTACAGTTCTCATTAGTCTTTTAAGAAAAAGCTTTGATGTGTACCCATTTCTAGGTGTAAAGGTGAGAGGTTTTTCCTCATACGTTGCTGAATAAAGTCAAATGAAGCATCTTTGCCAGTTTCTTTTTTGGCATTTTCTAATGTCGTCTTATGCAATGCGTGTCAGAAAGGAAAGGTCCAAATGAATGTTTTCATCACTATATACTTATATTCTAAACACAGAAAATGTGGAGTTACTGAGTAATTCTTTGATTTGCTGAAAAATAATTCTTAACCCCCCAAGTCATCATCTGCCTCCTTAGACCTAATATCATATCAAATTGACTACTATAATGCTATTCTAAAATGTGAATTTATTGGTGTTCTCAGTCTTTGATTAGGTAAATTAGGTTTTGGAATTATAATGTGCTTTCATCTGTGTTCCAGGTTATTGAATTAGTTCAGAAGTATGGTCCAAAACGCTGGTCTCTAATTGCAAAACACCTGAAAGGAAGAATAGGCAAGCAATGCAGAGAGAGGTGGCATAACCATCTCAATCCTGAGGTAAAAAAGTCTTCGTGGACAGAAGAAGAGGACAGAATAATCTATGAAGCTCACAAGCGTTTGGGAAACCGATGGGCTGAAATAGCCAAACTTCTTCCTGGAAGGTGCTTTGCAACTCTATTTGTGTTACATATTGGAATATGAAACGTGGTCATCTCACTACACTCTCCAATGTAACTTGTTAGTCAGAGAGCATCTGTTGAAACTTAGACCACGACATATTTATCTTGATAGATGCTAAAAATTAACATCTTCTGTATTGCATTATGTATTCTTAAAAAGCCATAAAAGCAATAAAAATACCTATAACACTTTGCAGGTACCTTAAAAAATCTCTTGATCTCTTAAAAACCCTCTGTGCCTTCATTAATATTAATTTGAGAGTAACTTCCTTGGTTAAAGATCAGAATTTTTTGTTTTATGTAACACTTGTTGAACTGGACACTTGTGAAAGAAAATCTTAGTAATCTTCAAAAGTCCAGACTTGCGAGTCATGCATTGCAAAGCTAGTTGGTCACCGTGAGGTCTTTAAGTTAAGGATTAATTGTATACATTGTTCTCCCTGTATTTGCTTCAAGTCTGATCACCAATTTTTGTGGTTGTGGAAAACAAAATTTTAGTGTATAAAGAGTTTAATGAAATAATTCTTTTACATTGTATTGTTAATTGAATTTCAATGTTAAGATGTTCCTTTCTGACTTCAGTTTGTGTATTCAGGAGGTGACTGTCTAGCTGTGCCTATGGAACATCAGCACTTGTTATGTTGCGAATGAGAGATGTGTATTTTGATTAAGTACACAATCTGTGACTCACAGGAAATCCTTTGGAGGAATGGGAAGAGAATGAATTGCATCTAAATAGAATTTCAGAGAGGGAAGATGAGTTCGACAGAGGAATTCCTAAATCACTGACTTGTTTGTTGTAAATAAATCTGAGACTCTTAGTCGAAGACTGCTACTGATCCTAGACCTAGAAGATTTGTAGAATCTAACTCTGGTGGGATGAAAAAAGGGAATACTTCTTGGTGTTGAGCTTAAATGAAGAATAGGACTTTAAGCAATTTTTGGTTTTGCATACCTCTCTCTAAGGCTAGGAATAATATTGTTAGTATTTTAGGCTGTAATGCAGTTATGCTCTACTCTTGACTTAATGTTTGTCAAGTATTAAAAGTGATTTCAGCCTGCTTGTCAAAATGCCATGGTTGCTTCTCCCCATACAAGATCAAGGGCACAAAGACGTAGTAGGATGTTCTTCCACAAAGCTGCACATAAAATGCAGAGCTGGGATTGCAGGCTGTCACTTTTTTAGAAGAGATACCTTACCGTGGCCAACATGAGCCAGAGTGCCTTTATTGTGCTGTGGGACTCCGGGGTGATTGTCTGGGCTACATGTACTGCAACTTTGTAGCAGTGAGAAAATAACCGTGTTCGCTGTCACTCCTGATACATTCCAAGTAAACAATAAAACAGGTTCTCGCCCGTAACAGCCAGAAAGAAGGCTTTCTCTTTTGTTGCCTTTAATTTCCTGCAGACTTGAAGTTTAGTAGAAAGCCATTTTGAAAAGAGTAGCTTTCTGGTAATTATGCCAAAACCACTATTGATAATAGAACTTTTGATCTAACTGCTGGAGCTCTCTGGAGTTGTGGCTTCAGATTAATATAATAGATTTTGAAATTAGATATGATATGTCATATTAGATATTAAGATTTGGAAACCAGTCACTGTTTTGACTTCCATTTTAGGACTGATAATTCAATTAAAAATCACTGGAATTCAACAATGCGAAGAAAGGTGGAACAGGAAGGATATTTGCAAAGTGTTATCAAGTCTGAAAGCACTAGTTCTGAACTTCAGCCCCAACCTTGTCTGACTGTGGAACACTTGCACACTCAGAATCAATTTTACATGCCTGTTCAGACACATGTAAGTTTAAAAATTCAGAATAAGTATTTCCGAGTTTCAAATAATTTATTTGGTTTGGAATGAGAAATAAGTCTGAAAGATTGAAGACCTGTTGAGTATTTTTATGATTTTAAGGTAACTTAGGCTTTGTAAACCATAATAAATAGTTTATATAGTAAACTGGAGATAATTTTATAGCTTCCTTTTGTGGAGTTTGTAAAGTGTTTCATGTCTTTTCAGATTCCAGCATATCAGTATGCCTCACCAGAAGGCAGCTGTCTAGAACATGCTCCATCATCCTCCAACATAGTTCAGGTAAATTGTTAACAGGCTTTGTAAATTGAAGAGAATTTACTGCATATTATACAGTAAAATGAAGAGTTAAGAACTTGTGGCTTCAAAATGTCTGTTAGCCTTTATCATTCACCTAAATTTACATAAGTTCCTCTATAAGTAGGCCTGCTGGCATAATTGGTATTTCTGGGTAGGAAAAATGGAACTCTCTTTATTTATCCCAGAAACATAACACTTGTGCTTGTTTCTGACAAAAATATGGCTTAAAATATAGTCTACTTGTCAAATCTTGAGGTTAAAATTCTGACCTGTCTTACTCATCTTACGAGAGAGGTAAAGACAAGACTTTACTAGCTATATATATGTAATAAATATAAGCTTATTTGAAAAACTCAGTTCAAATAACTTACTACGACTTACACTTCTGGCTGTGCTTTTTTGTCCTCAATGCATTTTATTTCTTTATCAATGATAAATGTCTTTCAATCAGTTGAAGATGCTCTTTTGCAGCATTCCAAATGCTGAAGTATTGAGGAACTTTAAAACAAATAAAAATTGGGAATGTTATTTTCTTTTGCCTCTTTGGACTAGCTTGGAATATATCTGGAATTCCTTATGTGTTGCAGATGGAATGTAGATCTTGGTTTCTAATATGACTCCCTGGAAGAATTTTTGTGAATTTGAAATTAGTAAGAAAATTATTTTGACACAGGAGTTAATAAACAGGGAATAATAATAATAACTATTTTTGAAACTCATGGCGTGTATCCTTACTTACCTATATTTAAAGCAATCATGTGTTAAGGAGATTAAAAACAAACAAATCAATAAAAACCAATTAGTTAATATCTTTTTTCTGATAGTAGTGGTTGAATTGCCTGTGTATACACTATCAGCAAACGCTGATTTGACACACTTTCTTGCCCACTTGGTGAGGATAAATAACTCAAAATTTTACAAAGCACATAAAAGCACAAACACATATACCAACATGACAACATTGTTGGTTCTATTAAAGATAGAACATAGTGACTTTAGCTGAAAAAATTGTATAGCACACTGACCATTTACAGGCTGTATTAGAAATGTGTTAAAATTCTACCTTGTTTACCACTTTAAGATCAGATCCATCTCCTGGTAATTGGAGTTGTTTTGCTTGTGAATGACTACTGTACTACAAAATATGGTACAACTTGAACAGCTCTGTTCCTTCTGTGTGTGGATTCCTGTTAAAAATACAGCTGTGTTGTAATGTAGAATCTTTACTGTGAAGGGGTGGTGGAAATAGAAAATAGTAATGGCTTCTTTCTTAAATTTTTCAGCAGCCATTTATTGACGATGACCCTGATAAAGAAAAGAAAATAAAGGAACTCGAATTGCTACTTATGTCAGCAGAGAATGAAATCAGAAGAAAACAAATGTCTTCTGTAAGGACTGTGAATTTCTGTAAATATTTGAATATGCATTACTGAGGTTAATCCTCAGCAATTCAGTAATGCTTTTTTGATTTATCGTGGTTTTTTTCACCTGTCCCTCTAAAATCAAACCTATGGCTGTTGAGTTGTAAAACAAAATCTATAGTACTTAATAACCTTCTAAACTGTGAAGACAGCAGAAATTTGACCAGCAATTTGGCAGTTTTTCCTAAGACCCAGGATTTTAATCCTCTTCAAGAGATAACATGTTTGATATCACTGCTGTTCAGTTTAATAGATTAGCAATGTTGATCATCTGCTTGACAGAGAAAGGTGAAAAATACATAAGCTTTGCCCTAGTTGATTTCAAATGTCCTGTAGATTGTTTTTCTCAAACTTCAGTGTGAGTGCTTGCAATACTTAATATCTGCATTTGGACATGACAAACAGAAAATAAATATGCACTGTACATAATTTATGTGTAAATTCAGTGGAATTTTCCTAATGCAATGGAATTAGGGTAGCTTGCAGATGACAGTCACTGATTTCCTCAGAAGGCTATGAACATCAGACCCCTAACAAACCCAACCACATTGATCAGTAATTTAAATTACAGGTGAACTTCCAGTGGTGGAGCTATTCCTGGCATTCTTTTGAAACAGTGGAATGTTCTGGTTGTCTGGTGGAATCTGGTTTACTTCTAGATTTCTAGTGAAAATTAAAATCTGTTTCTTGGGTACTAAGCAATCTACAAAAATGGTATAACCATTTAGAAGTTAAGTAAACTATTAATGCAAAATCTGCATTAAAATATCATATCAAACAAGAAATATTTCATGTTCTGGAAACATCCTAAAATGTACCTGTGTTCTGTAGTGAAGATGACTTCATAATATACTGGTGTTCAGGTATGCAGGAAACTTTCATGAGAGATGGCTTCTAATACAACCCGTAATTACCTACGTTAAAAGCATGTATGAGATATGAATGAGAGGTAAGATAAAAAATTTCGACAATTTGACAATGTTGAGTGTGCTAATGTAAGGAAGGAGAATACTAACTGCATTAATTGAAACACATCATTAGTATTTGAAAATGCAAAAATTAGTAGTTATGCTTAGACTTCCCACACATTTTTTTCTGCTCCGCAGTCACATAATTGACTCTTTTCAATCTCTAAATTGAGTAAGATTAACATATTTCTTCATAACTTTTTAGCAAGCTGGAAGCTTACCTTGTTGGTCTGGAAGTTTTGTCATGGAGGATTGTATGCCTAATACACTAAGTAGCCTGGAGGAACAAACAAGTGATTTCTACAGCATGGATGAGACCCGCATCACACCTGTTCAGCAGAATTCACCTCCTAAGTATTTGGGTGTAGAAGCAAATAGAATGTTAACACCTCTACAAACCATTCCAGAATTTGCAGAGACACTAGATCTTATGGAAATTGTAAGTTTGTCTTTATTCTTTAAAAAAAATGTGTTTGTTTAGAAACATCAACTTACACAATATATCTAAAATAGTCTTAATATTACCTTATTTTGTGCTTGTCTGTAGTTTCAGCCGTATTGAGTGATTTATTGCCTGTTTTAAAAACATGGTGTTTTAAAATATTCAGTGTTTTCAGTATGAAAGATACGGGGAGAATAATTCAGTATATGGCTTCTGGAGGTAGAAATTGGCTTGGACCTTGTGAAATAATCTTGAATAAGCCTGGTAGTGTCTTGAGTGTTTTTCATCTTGTTTCCTAGGATCCGGTAGCGTGGGGTGATGTCACGTGTTTTGAGCTTTCGGAGGCTGTGGTATCTCCCGTCAAGCCAGCTCCAGTAAAACTGATGCGGCTCCAGCACAACGAGGGGGCTGCTGAGTGCCAGTATAATGTCGGCGTTATGCTCGATGGCAAAAACCACAGCAGCATAAGTGGTGATGAAGAAACAGTTTTTTCAACAACCTCGAACTTAACTAAGTTCAGCAATCCACCTGCCATCCTAAGAAAGAAAAAGAGATTGCGTGTTGGGCAGTCACCAGTTAATGATCTGAATGATGGCTTGTGTAATGATGCTGTCAATGTTGCACTAAAGCATACACCAGTGAAAACACTACCATTTTCTCCATCGCAGGTGAGTGTGTTTTTAAGTATGGCTGAACATGAAGACTGCAGTGGATTATAAATTATAAGTACTTTCTTCCCTAATCATGTGTTGTGGCCAAAATAAATACGTCAAAAAACTCACTAAAACATTTTTATAAGGGTAAATATATTAAAAATAAATTGTTAAACAACCGATTTCCTCTGTTTTGAAGACTGACAGGGAGGGTGGCAGCAGTGGTGACAGACTTGTGTCTCAGCTCACACTTTCTCATTCAAATAGTTGTTGATAAGAGACCTTTTGTCTCTGTGACCTAATTAAGCAGTAGGAGAAAATTAAGGTTTCAATAATAAATGTCACAAATATCTTGTAGTTTATTGGGGTTTGTCAGTAAAAGCCTTTCAGATATATGTATATAATTTGGGGGTTTGTAACTGTTTAATACAATGGTGAAGCTTTGTCCTCCTGTAAGGTTGCTTAGGGTTTTTTTTCTCTCTTGTGCTTAGTTTTTCAACACTTGCTCTGGAAATGAACAATTTAACTTTGAAAATCCTGCATTTACTTCTACTCCAATCTGTGGACAGAAAGTTCTTATTACGACTCCCCTACACAAGGAAATGACACCACAAGATCAAAAGGAAAATGTGGGGTAGGATTATTACATTAAACATCTGGTGGTGTTGCTCAAATAAAAGCAAATACTGTCAAAATCCGATTAAAGTTTAATACACCTGGGGTAATGCTATGGTGATCTTAATACTTTGAGATTCACGGTGATGATATCTGTTGTGTAAATGAAAGTATTTTAAAATGTTTCTTAGATTAATTTTATTACATTACTAATGATAATGTAAAGTATTAAAAGGCATGTGTGACCACTTTTCTGTGCTTGAATAGTTTTAGAACTCCCACAATGAGAAGATCTCTTTTGGGTTCGACACCAAGGACACCAACTCCTTTTAAAAATGCTTTGGCTGCTCAGGAAAAAAAGTATGGTCCCCTCAGACTTATGGTAAGTGATGATACTGTTTCTTTTCTTCTTTGTTGAAGTCTAAGTGCCCTTTTTGTTTTGAGGCACTGTAAGCCTCAGCATGATCTTAAAAAGTATTTTCTAACTGCTGTTGTTTCAGTGACATTCTTTATTATCCTAGAGAACAACTAGAATGTGAATCAAAAATGCTTCAGATTTGGTTGTTAGACTCATGTCCTTCAGTGTAGTATGGAGACATTGTCTTCTTGAATAGTGATTTATTGCATTTAATTACATCCACAGTAATCTTAAATACATTGGTTTCATATTTGTGAGTTGTTTCAAATTTGTCTAGCCTTGCTAACACTACCTCTTACGAGGTGGTTACATAATTGTCTGAAATTTTAGTTTGAGTACTTTGGCATTCTGTTTTGTCAAAAGAAATTTGTGAGAGAGTGAATGGGTGTGGGTCCTCCAACTGGGTAATCCAGTAAGAGCAAGCTCCTGTAGATGAGTATGACTGATCTTGTTATTTTAAACAACTTTCACATTTGACTTGAAAAACTACGTTATTATCTTTGAATCCTCTGGACTGTGTAAGAGCTGAGTTGTTTTCTGGTTTTCGTTCTTCTACAGTGCTAGGAATGAAACTAGATATTCACCACAGTGTGGTAAAATTGAGCGACAACTGCAATTTTCTTCATCCTAAATCCAAAAATCTTAGTATAACAGTTCACGATTCTCTGATTCTTCTGGCTGTCACAGGAATTTTTTTTCTTACTGTTGACTATGGATAACGTTACTTTTTTGTTTATTTGTTTGTTCCAAATGAATTCAATTTTTGTCCTCTTTCTAGCCTAGCTAAGCTATGTTAATGCATGATAACTTTTGGAATTCAGTAGACATATGCTTTCCAAGTTCTGAAAAAATTCCAGCCAATATATATTGACTACTTTTCTGCAAATACAGAAGGTAGCTCAGACTTTGCCACAGGGCTTGGCACCATCTGTGTTACCCTATAGATTCACAGTCCCTCACTATGCAAATGGAGTGGTTTGGCATTCCTGCTTCTGTCCACTATTAACCTCCTGTTCAAAATCAAATTTTGAGGGCTTAAGGGAATTCTTCTGCTGTTGGTACACAAAGGAGCCATCTGTATGGCTTCTGTGAAATTCTGTGCTGTACTTAGAACTATCAATGTCTTATTCAAAGATTTGTGTTAAAATTGATACAAATTCCTTTCCCAACAAGCCATACTTTCTAGTACAGTTTTTCACTATGTTTGTATGTATGTATATATACAAATATGTGTTCATGTAGGGTGTTCAGCATATATAAAGTAATTTTATCCCTTTAATCAGTAGATAACCATTACTAACAAATGCAAACAAGTAATTTGTCTCCAATTATACTTTGCATTTTTTTGAGGCACTGTATGCCTCATATGTTTTATCTGGCTGTAGATAATAATGTGGAATAAAATGAACTTAAAAAAATCTCCATAGCCTTAAAATGTGCGTCTGTGGTTTTTAACTACAGTACCTTAAACATGGCACCTTAAACATCTGGCCTACAATAGCTGAAACTAGAATGGGGTAAAAACTAACAGCTGATAGATTTCTTGTATTTTCTTTTTCAATTTTAATTAATGTTTAGTCACAACCACTTGCCTTTTCGGAAGAAGACATTAGGGAAGTTTTGAAAGAGGAAACTGGAACAGATATATTTCCCAAGGAGGAAGATGACACTGTCTATAAAAACTGCAAGCAGGAGGTAACATGACAATAATAATTTCAAGTAGAAAATAACTGCTTTTAAATAATACTTCACAATTTTTCTCTGCAAAATGTTTATTTCAGCACAACTCTTCTAAAAAAGTCAGAAAATCACTGGTCCTGGATTCACAGGAAAAAGAAGAGGTCGGTGCCCAGCGCTTCACAGAAGATAATAGTTTAGGTGTACAGGTAAGTATTAAACTACTGAAGAGTGTGACTGGCAGCTGTATTAATATGGAGCTGTCTATCTTTCATTTGGTGAACTAAAAGTTTTTGGGTTGAGGCTAGATTCATACATCTACAAAGTGAAAATCACCTTCACTTCGAAATACTATTTTAAATACTTAAGATATACTTGAACATTGGGCTTGAATTCATGCATGAATTCTTCCTTTCAGGACTTCAGAGTAGGACTGATAATGTGAATGCTTTGCAGGTTTGCTACTGTAGCAAAGCTGTTTCCATGCTGATCTCCTATAAACTTCAGCATACATAGCATGCTGAAGCTCTCTGTAATGTACCAGGGAGATGGCATTTGCTCCTGTGCTTTGCATACTTGACAGTCTGGCAGATATGTTCTGAAAATACCTAATTGCATGTTAGGCAGCGTGTTTTTCCTGCTTCATATAGTAGGGCAATACTTTAAGAAATACCAAGCATGTAAAAGATGAGGTTTGTGTGCTTCCTCTGCCTGAAGGAATTTGAATGCTTCTGCCTCGGCAACCAAGTCGTGAAGAAATTATATATGGGGCTGTTTTCATCTCTCTTTAAAAAGTAGCATAATGTTTTTTCAGTCGAATGATTGAATAATCTTTAGTCTTATAGTTTGTAGGAAAACTTTGTTTTAATCTAGTTCTTAAATTAATGTATGTATCTGTTTAATTCTGAAAGAGTAACTGTCTGTGATTCTTGATTAGGCACAAGGCTATATTGAAGAGGTAGGAGCCAAAGTCTTTAAAAAGACTGTTTAAGGTGCGTATATCATACTGCTTTCTGGTTATTGTAGCTGGTTTTCTAAATTCTCTTCTTCAGTGCCTCATAAGACTCTGTGCCAAGCCTAGGTGTCTGCCTGCTGGGTGTTGGGTGCTCTGCCACCTAGTGGGAATTCCCCACTTCCCCGAGAACATCTCTGCCGCAGCCCTCCCAGCCATAAACAAAATGCCCGGTGTTCTCTCACACCGTGTCGTAACACGACATTACGATCATGCATCACTGATGTCCAGGTTGTTAAGCTGAAACCGAGAGACACTATGATGTTGTGGTCTATTAAAGGCAGGGGACTGGGGAAAATGGCTTTTCCTCCATTTTCATGAGGAATGCTGGTGCAACAGGAACATTTGCTCTTAGCAAGAGAGGTAGTGGTAGCATCTGATTTAAAAGTGAAAAATGTACCAGTCCTTAAGTAGAAATTGTGTGTACGTGTGACCATAAGTTAGGAGGAAGGTCTGAGGTAGAATAAATACTTAAATATGGTTTAATGCAGTTTAATGGGGCGTTTTTGTGAGCAAACAAGTAGTCATGCCACTGTTACTCTCATCTAATTTTGCTGTTTAAAATTGCCATATGCCTTTCTTCTGCTTTCGTATACTGAAGCTGGATTAATTTCTTTTTATTTCCATAGACATTATCAACATATAAAACTCTTCTGGAATGTTCCATCCAGTGCTTATTTCGGTTCTTAAAGTAATTCCTCCCCCTGAAACTGATGTTGTCTTATTTTTTTGACTCCTGTCATCTTGTCTTTACTTTGACAAGGATTGTGCTAGAAGTGAATTACAAGCTTTTATCTTTAAAACTGTTCTATGGTTACCACTTTATCAAGCCTTGTTCTTAACAAAATGTTATCAGCTGTAGCATGGCTTCAGGGTAAAAAACCTGTCTATTTAGTAATACGTAAATCATGCTAGCAGCTGCTTATTGTACTATGATTAGTATTGACTGTGGATCCCACTATAGTCCACACTAGTTCTTCATATACTGTTCATTACTTTTTCTTGTCAGATTCCTTCCTAGGGTCTTTCTGATGGTATTTGCTTTGTTTACATTTTGGCTTCTCTGAACACAGCAGTTGAAGTCTTTTTGTATTGAATACTAATTATTATTCCTGTTCCCTATCCTCTTTTTTTTGTCAATAGTCAAAAAATGCATATACCACATCTTTATTAATGACACCATTGCTGGAAATACAGGACAACAGATGTAACCTGACATCAGAAAAACAGGATACAAATCCAGCAAACAAAGCAAATGCAGTCATTAAGAAGAAACTGAATGCTTGTGCCTCAAAAAATGTCAAAATGGAGAAAGCTCTTCAGGTCTGGATGCAAAGAATTCTGTTAGTTCTGTTAGCAGGTTAACAAAGAATTTTTGTGTTGTTTTGTTTCTGTCTTGCTTTAATGTCTAGAATTGTTCAAATCAGTGATCCAGTTTCAGTCAGTGTTTCCTTATTTCTTTTGAGTTGGTCATTTATCTGCAAAATGTTTATTTGTGGCTAAGTTATCTAAATACAAACCTGTTGTTTCACTGAGTGGCCTCTAAGATTTAACTGTGGGGAAAAAAAAACAGGATAGGGGAAACCTACAAAACAGGTCTGAGTACCCAAGACTAGGAGTTAGAAAACTTGACCTGGTGCAATCTAAACCTCTGTAGCACTTTAGCTTCTCAAATTTGTCTGGTGTTTACTTCATAATAAGCTCAGTGGGTTTCATTAAGCAGAGTTCATCTGCAGATTGTGTTTGGCAATAGTTCTTGTAATGTTCCTGTTCTTGTACATCTGTGTATTTTCCATACTGGTAAAACAATGGGACCTAGTTTTCCCTCTGTGTGTGTCTTGACCACCAGCTTTAGGAAGGGATTCTTTGACCTGACTTTGTACTAGTTCCAGTTTTTCCCATAGGGAGTTAATGTATAAAGTTTTTCTGTCTTCTGGGAATATCTACAGCTCTGTATTAATGAAAAAAAAAAAAATTAAGAAAAAAGACAGGGCACCTGGAGCCTGATCATCCATGTCCTACTTAATTGCTTTAACAATGATGTTTTTTAAGTACAGAGACATCAGTATTACTTTCTGATCTTTTCTTATGAGAAGGAAGAACAAATTTCATTCAATTGTGATATTAAAATTAAAAAAAAAAGGATTACTGGTGTGAATTGCAGCAAAGGTAAATACATCTATCTGGTCCAGAAGTACATTATTTAGAGTACTTAAAAGGGCAGCTTAGTCATACTATGCTAACAAATGTTTCCATTGAACCATCTTTTTCTTTTTCCTCTTTCCCCAGAGAAATTCCCTCTCAGTTTTGTGGCCTCTCTAACCCCAAGTCCCTTCCATGAATCAAGTTCTGCTAAATTTATAGAGAAACTTAAACAGCTAATTTTCTCTGTGAATCTATATGCGGAACTGATGGTTTGAATCAGTTTCTAGCTCAATGTGAGAGGGAGAGAGGGTCTTGCATTCTCCATCATGCTACAGTCTACTAGTGTGAGGTCCCGTTTAGAGCTATTACAAGTCAGCTTGAGATTCAGTAAATCATGTACAGGTGCAGGCTTTGCTTCATGGAATAAGCAGGACTAGTGGCTCAATTATTCTTCCATTCATCATTTTTATTCCAAATTCCTTTACCATTTCTAATGTGTTCCCAAAACGTCTGACTGTTCTTCCACAGCTACCACTTGGTAGAACTTGACTGTTCTACCACAGCTTCTTCATCCTATTCTTTTTCAGCTGCCAGATCATTTTGCCTTCCTTGGTGTCTGCAGACAGCTGTCAATAATGTATTTTTCTGCCTGTTGAACTTAGCACATTTAATGGGGAAGTATTCAAAGACAAGATGACTTAATTAGCTTCCCTTTTTTGTATTAATTGTTGAACTAGTTACTCTCTTTATAAAAAAGTTTTTTATTTAATACGTTAGAACACAGGTGCACGTCCAGGGAGCTGGATTAAGGGGTATAGAGGAGCTTTGTCACAGGTTTTAGGTATTGTACTGTAGCACTGGATCCTTCTCAGTAATGTATACTATTGCTAGACTTTGGTAACTTATTACCCTGAAAGGTTGTGTAAGAATTGCTCAAGTATTTTAGTTTGTTAAAAAGATCTTTTTTACAGAATTTTATTTTTATGCAGCCAAATCGTGACTGGGAAGCAGTTGTTTATGGAAAAACAGAAGACCAGCTTATCATGACTGAACAAGCCAGGAGATATCTGAGCACATACACAGCTACCAACAGCAGTTCAAGGTCTCTGATACTGTGATGGTCACTGCAACTGACAACCATCTCTTTCCATTGAAACCGAAACAATGTTGATGGCGATTCCCATGTGATACTTGTGAATTAAGTCTTTACTTTGAGAGAGTCTGCTAAGGGAAACCTTAAAGCTACCTTAAAGCTTCCTTTCTTCTTTTGACTGACAAAGAACAGACATGAAGCTCTTGCATTCTTTACGAAGGGATACTGCAAACAGTTCTGCAATGAATTTCTTAAATGTTAGAAGAGTATTGCCCTAAAATATAAAGAAGGGGAAAATACATTGTAGTACTGACAACATACAGTTTTTAGGTCTATTTTTCATATTTATTCCTTTGACTTGCGTTGGATTTTTTATCTGTTAGAGCATTTTCAATATAGAGTAGGTTTATAGGTTGTTACTGGTTTTCAAATGAGCAAATACATGACTGAATATGCTTTTGCTTATGTAGCATTTTTCTAGTATATAAAGAAACACAACAGAAAGAAGTACAAAGGAAGGATAGAAAGTTGCACTACTAATTTTTTTGGTATGCTGCAAAACAATGAAATTAACTACAGTGTTAAATATATTTATTTGCAAATGGTACTAGAAGTAGGCAGAGGGAGGTGAATTAAGTTTAGCATAAAGCATCAGTATTTTCTTCATAAATCTCAAAATGAGATGATTGTTGAATGTATTGTACAGTATGTAGGAACAAGGAAAATTTTGTAAATTGGAAAGGAGTCTGTTTTTATAATTTATTTCCATTTCAAAGCTTAAATGTAGATATTTATATGTATGCAGGTTGTCTAGAGGCCAATGTTGTTTCCTGTTAAAACAGCTAAAATGAAAAAAGGACAAGTTTAAAAGATATGGAATAGCAGAAGAATTACAGTGGTGAAGTGTAAAAATCTATACTGTACGTGTTACATCTACGTAAGGATTGCACTATAGCCCCAAAATCATGTTGGTCTACAACATAATTACAAGGTATACCTGTATTATACAGCAACTGTTCCTGTTCCTTGTTTAAATATATTTAGAAAGAAATGGTGGGGTCTTATATGAGACCCAGGAGTACTTTGTCCTGCATAGGAACTAAAAACTAATGCATTTTCAATATATATATTTTATTCTTTTTTTTTTTGAAGAAACTTGGCACCTTGGATCTCAAAACAATTGTATCTGCACTTAACTTTGACCATTATATACTGACTAAATGTTTGAAGAGCAAAGAGAACATTCTTTTATTTATGAAAAGTCTTTGTCCTTATTTAAATGTATACAGGTCACAACACTTGCTTTAGTTGCCTATTTTAGGTATTTGCACTTATTTTATGTCTTTATTTTTGGTTTTGAAGGAATGTTTTGGTTTGCTTTTGTTGTAGAGATTTTTATGTAGTTCATTTTGAGCAAGTTATAATGGTGTGCTCTCAACAAATACTGACAGGTAAATAGAATTGTACACTGTAGTTTTAGTTATTTATAATTCAAACACTCTTCCTCTCCACTCCCGGGTGTGCTGCTACAGATAGTGGCAGAATCGGCTTGCTGCTATGAGAGATGGAAAGAGCGAGCATCATATGCACTGTATGTAAAATTACATGATGTCAGGTTCTCTAGTTAACTTTATGAGATCAACCAGTACTATGCAGGGTGTGGAAAGTGTTCCTAACGCTCTAGTATCAAAGATGGTAGGGAAGAATTTATTAATGGAGAATTTTAACATGTGATGAGTGGCACAAGGAAGGTAATGGGTTCTTAAACTTTTTTTAAACGGCTCGATCCTTATATAATCCTTGGTTTTATGAACTTTTTGATATTGGCTCTGATAGCAGTAGGCACAAACATTTTTAGAAGTTTTTAATTCACATCAAAATTTTAAGGGGGGTGAGACTCCTATATAAGCAAGGGATCAGAAAATGCCCATCATGCCAGGATTACTCCTCACCTATGAAAATTTAGAGGAGTCAATTGGAATTCTTGGCAGTACTAGATTTAGGTGTGCATTACCAGAATGAATTTAACAGCAACATATAGCGCTGGAGACGTCCTTTAATTCACCAAAAATGAAATCAGACATTAAAAGAGACTGCATATCTAGAATCTGGATGGTATGTTTCAGTAGAAGTGCATCGCCAAAACTACCTGTACCAAGTTTAAGCATAGATTTATGGTAAGTAGTAATAATTTGTGTTGGTATTGGTTGAATCGTTTAGTTAACTCCTACTTTGTTGCTTTAGCAGGAAGGTTTTAATCTTTCATATGTCAGACATCTTATTACTTTTTGAATGTTGTGTGCATTTGCATTTCTTTCAGTTCATAGGTAAATTGTACATGCAGCAGCCAAACTTGCATGAAACCTAAATACATATTACTCCATATTTTTGTTCTAAGGTTTGACATAATGTGCAACAAATGCCTTGTTTATCTTAGTTTTTGTTGTACTGCAAACTTTTATATAAGAAAATCTCACAATACAGACTGGGTTGATGTCAGAAATAAAGCATCTATGTACCAGGTTGCTGTAAGTGTCTTATTTGAAAACTTAAACACTCAGTGCACATTAAAGCAATATATATGTATGCGTGCCTGTGAATCTGCAAGAGACCTGCCTTTTCTGGACTGGGCAAAGATGGCAATCGTGGGAATAAGCGGGTTACAAAGCAGGATGGAGTCCCTTGGCAATACCTGCTTAGTCCAACCTGCATGTAAGCCTACTTGTATTTGGTTATCAGTTTATATTGTCTCTCACAGCTTTAACACAAATATTTATGTATAGAAGACAGTTTGAGGAATGAATGTTGATAGTGTAAACCTTTTTTTTAGATCCTTTTCATTTGTAGGGCAGAAGTATTTCAGTATGTGTGCCTGAGTCTTGAGAAGTAAATGCAAGTGTAAGCTGTGCAGTGTGATTTTATTTTCTCCCCCCAACTAGTTCTTACAAATGTGTATTATCTGAGTTAGTGTTAGACTTGAACTCTCTTATTTTGAGAGAAACACTGACATTCAATACAAGATTTCTATTGCCTTTCCCAGTTTTGTGATAAAATGTAAGTGACAAACAAGGTAATCTGTTGAAGGAAAAGAGGAATTAACAAGTCTTCAGAAATGGCCAGTTCTTCAGAAATAGGTCCTGGTAATTTGTGTTGTCTAGTTTTAAGCTGTATAAGCAGACTGTGAGTGTTACAGGGGCTTTGCTGGGGATTTGGCTGTCACAGCCAGAGCACTGTATGAATAACCTGCAGACCTGGCTTGTGTCTGTATGTGTAAAGTTTTCCGTCACTTGGGACAAGCGAGGTGGACTGACTAGAGCATTTGTTCTTGTCGTGGCTGACTGCTGATGTCTGAAATCAGGGTGAAGTGTAGGTAAAGGAAAGTGAAGTCTAATGAGACTAGTTCATTTTTCTGTGTTGACTTTGCTCAATGAAACAAAGTAAAGCAACCAGTAAGACAAATTTGGAAGGAACTCTACACCCCTAGGTTTCATTATGTAACAACTGGAAGCTTTACTTGTGGACCTGGCTTTTACTTGGAAGAAATGGTCTTAAAGGAATTGATTGGTGAGACTGAGCCCGCTTCCTACTGCTGTGACTCTGATTTTACATGAGAGTAACTACTAGATTTGCACAAAACTAAACCTGATGCAATGCTGTGAGCCAAGATTTGTGAAATAAGAGTTGTAACAGTGAATATTAATGGATCACAGTTGCACTATACCTATGACCAGGGTAACACAATGCAAACAACAAAAATTTTGAAACTGAGATTTCTTGCATTTGGTTTTGTGACAAATATTCAGATGAAAATTCAGTACCTAATCAGAAAGTACAGTGGTGTATTCTAATGCTAGACCTCAATTTTTTTTTCGTAAGTTTTCTTGACGTTGGATAAGCTGAATCTTTACAGGCTTAAATGCTTACTTTCATGAGGAAGCTGTGGATTACTGTTTCTGTGCCAGCTGAGCCAAAAGATTGGCCCCTCTTGAAGCTGCAGCTTGCGGGTCTGTGTGGCTTCCCCTGGAGACAGTCAGCTTATCCCTTGAGTGGGTTGGATTCTTTCCCTGCAGCCTAAGGGAACAATGGGATCCTTGTAGTTCTGCCAGCATGATGTGTTAGAAGAACAGGTAAGCTTTGGACATTTATACACAATCCTACATTTTTGTATCACCTTAATGATTATGAAGAAACCTCAGTAGTGCAACTTCTGTTTGTATCTGGAGTAAGAGATGTGTGATACAGTATTCTTCAGTATCAGCTTTTGTTGGTAGTGTGATTTTCTTTTTTAATTTCATTTTCTCTTTGCTGTGTGTTATTTTGTGAGGTACAGAACTGAAAGGAGTCCTCTGACAATGCCTGCTGCTGGGCTGTGTCACCCCAGTGATGCAGTTGCTATTGCATGGGAGTCTCATTGCATGGGAGTGGGAGTTCTGTTTACCTGCTACTAACTTTTGCAGAAATTTTGGGTTCTAATCTGGATGTATTTTTAGAGTCCTCTGGATTATTAACCCGACATCTGATTTCCTGTGTCATCACACCCTCTGATACAGAGAAAGATGGTTGTTAATGGCCTTAGCACAAGCAAGATGGGAATGGGCTGTGTATTGGCTGGCAGTGATGTGCATCTGTGACTGTTCTGTGTTATAGTCTGAAGGGAAAGGGTACTTTTCTCTTTCGGAGAGGGAGAATTCTGCTTACTCAGCATTTATTTACTTGCTTGCCGACCAGTGGCCTGTTACTTGGTCACTGTAACTCCTTGTAAAAGTGATGTCTGGTGGTCGCACAATGAACAGTGCTTTAGAGAACTCTTTAGACTGTGTTGTGCACTCTTCTTTGAAGCCATAGGTTAAGGAATATTTCCTCAGCTTTCTACAGGTATTAAATTCTTATGTGACAGGCATTTAATAAAAAAATGATTAAAGAATAATCAATAAAACAAACCCATAAAGCAGACAAAAAAAATAAAAAAAAAACAACTCAGAAAATTGGTAGTCAAAAGACCATGCTCATAAGCAGTGATACAAAGTGTCTCAGAAGTCTTTGTAGGAACTGTGTGAACAAGGTCAGCTATGCATGCATGTTAGGTGGAAAGACAGTTTGGAAAAGGGATCAGCTTTGTAAGTCAGAGCAGCTGAGGAAGTGTTTCCATGTGCATGTAGAAATGAGTTGGCTTGATGCTCTCATCTTAAAGCTGAGTGGTGTGTGGGCAGACACTGTCCTTGTTCTCCTACTTCTCACGCCGGCAGGTGTGTGTTTGTGGCAACTCGGTGCCTCAGAGGAGTCACCGCGGCCCCGGGGCCGCACCACACAGCGAAGGGGAAGCGCCTTAGCTGGGGCTGAGCGGGGCCGAATAGCCGGATAAATCAGCCGCCGGCAATTCACAAATGAATGCCACGTTCTCCTCAGCCATACGGAAACAGGGGATCAGCGGTGTCTGGAGGGCCCGTGTCACCAGAAGTAGGCCAGTTTGTGCGTCGTCCTGCGCTGGCAAACGGCCAGGCTTTGTGTGCTCCAGACACCAGATGGGAAGCAATTATGAGTGTGACAAGCGGGTCATCTGGCAGACACTCTGCGGACCTGCTGCCGCATAATTTTTGGCGGGAAGAGAGCTTTTTCTTCCCCCCGCTCCCTCCCCTTTTTAAAAAACATTTTGGTTTTGTTAATATAACACCTCCTTTACCTGATCACTTCAAGTTTGCTACAGAGCATCCCGTGTTTGCTGAGCTGATGCTCCTTTTGTGCCTTGTGGTGAGCACTTTGTGCTTACCAGAGTGTAAACATTTTTCCCTGGGCCAACAGTAAGCGATGGTTATGCCCGTGTTTGTATGTCCTGTAGTTTGCAAATACTGGCCCCCAGTGCTGGCGTGGATGTTTTAGCCTCTTGGCAAGCCAGGCTGGGAGAATGCCAGCCCAGGACAGGAGAATGAGGGAGCTTGGAAGCTCCTGCAGCATGGACCTGGTGGTCCAACAGTGAGAAAGAGACCCTGCAGTCTTCAAAACTTCCCATCTCCTTGTGAGGCCAGGTGGAGGGTGGGGACCTTTTGGCAGCCGGGGCCAAGATGAGACCTCATCAGTTTGTCCTTTGACCATAGTCACTGGCCTGTGAAAGGGGAATTTTGCGAGCCTGGACAAATCAGCTTAGCTGGCTCCAGCTGAGTGTGACAATGCAGCCCCTCGGCTAAGAGCCTGTTGCTAATTGCTTTGGGCAAATGCACAAAACATATTACATCTTCCATTGCTTTTGTCTGTCTATCTGGGGAAAAATGGCAAACATGGCCTGGGTCACCCGAGGTCATCCTTTCAGGGCGCAATGGAGGCGGCAAAAGTCCAAGTAGGCTTGTGAGCTCCATTGGTCCTGGCCTCAGAGAGGGGAGCTGGGGCTGGCTGGCAGCAGATGCCACTGTCTCTGCAGAGGTCCTGAGAGACAATGGGTGGCATCTCACTCCCTCCTTCAGCAATGGCTCAGTAGCAAACATGACTATAAACAGGGAACTTCTCTGTATCTGAGGTGCTCCCAGCTTGTGCGTGTGGCCCTCCACGATGTGTCTGTAAATAGCTGCAGAATTTGAATCCACCTCTGGAAATCACGTTGAAAAGAGCTTTTAGGTCCACAACCTCACTTCAGCTCATGACAGACACTGCCAGGAGTTTTACATTTAAGGTTTCCTGCTGGTAAAGGTTTGCCCAGAAGTTGTTTGGGTCTATGTTTATAACCACACCTGGCCTTCTGTGGGTTAGCATTGTATTCCTGGCCCTTGCAAAAGGTGTGAGTAAGAATCCGTGTTTCTCTCATTTCCAGCTTTAAATGAGCAGGTAACAGCAAAGTAAGAAGAAAAATGTTGCCCTGAAGAGAATTAGTGGTTGCAAGAGTGATTCAGGGCAGAAGCACCTTCACCTTCTAATCCTGTTCAGCTTCCCATGATTTGGTGCCAGGCTCTGTGACAAGAGTGGTGTGAGCACCCCAATTCCAGCCCACCTCCCTGCCCCATAGTAGCTCAGCTTGGCAGTGGATCTGGCTGTTGGCAACACTCCTTGCATACCTCATTCTTCTACCTCCTTCAAACTCTGTTGCCAGAGACTGCTTTCATTCATAGCAAAGGCATGTTCCATGAAGCAGCTTGGAGCTAGCACTACTTAAACAGTCAAAAATGCAAATAACTAAAAATGTTGAAAAAATTCACCATGAGTGGGCAGGGGCCGAGTATGGCAAGATGGGAGAAAAAGATAATGTTAATTTAGATAAAATCTGTGGAGCAAAGTGAGCAGGATCAGTGGCACCCTCAAGTGCCAGCACCTCTGTGTTTACTGAATGCTGACCTTAGATGTCATGAGGTTTGAAGCTGAATCTACATGCATAGACCCCTAAAGTTCAGGTGATGGCTAGACCAAAACACTTGCTATTGTACCCTGTTAACTTTTTCTCTTAGACTTTGTTTCTTTTTAATTTAATTTTATTTTTAATTTAAACTTGGAGGCCATTTGGGAGATGTCAATTTTGATGCCTAATGACTGTGGTCAGAATATTGTCAGGCAATGCTTGTTGCAAATTTTTGTTTCATAAAGGGTGTGGTGGCAGGATAGAAGTGATCACATTGTAGCATTAGGGTTATGAATCGCAATTTTTCTTCTGTCCATAAGCCTAGAACAAAAAGTCTTTCTGGCTCTTTACTGAACATGAATAAAGCTATTGGCTATTGATTTACCTGAGTAATATCACAGCTGCAAAGCAGGCAGACCACAGATCTTGGAGAAAAAAGACCTTCAGACACCTCAAAAGCTTTACTCAATAGCACTGGTCTTCATTTGATGGGTTAGTTGCCAGACTTGATCCTTGCTCAAGATGCCTTGCTGTGGTCTCATACCCAGTAGCAGTCAGGTGGTGATGTTAAAAACTCTGCTTGGGTTTGAAACGAGTGACAAAGCAGGGATTTGGTTATGAAAGACTGGTGAGGGGTTGAAATAAAATGTGGAGCTGGGAGGTGCAAGCACTGCCTTGGCTCTGTGCTGCCCACTCTGTTCTGACAGTGCTCAGGGACACACAGGGGCAATGACAGACCTGGCCTGGAGCCTGTCCACAGGAAACTCAAAAATATTTAGGTTTTACTTTTTAAAGTGGTTTAAATACACAACTGGATGCCTTATACTACTGGAAGATATTAAAGCATTTGTGGAGAAGGGGAATGTTTTCCTCATCATGCTGCGCTGTGTGGAATGGTGTTTCCTATGAGGAGTTTGCACATCCAGACTGTGCACTGAGAACCAGTTGAAGTTTGTGCCACCTAAATAAAGTGTAGTTCAAACCTCCAAGCTGGCTGTTCACACGGACGCAGACATGGGGGCTGTTTTTGGTGTGCTTTCCCTCCCCTGCAGCGCGTGGCACATGAGTGACTCCAGTGTCTTGTGGTGTGGCGCTGCCCGTGGGTCCTGGTGCACAGCCAGTCTGGCAGTGGTGGTGACAGGCACTCTCTTACTCAGCCATGTGTATCCTGAGGTGACATGTGTCCAGCTATCCTATCTGGATATTTATGGAACAACAATAGAATAATTTTGCATAGCAGTATTCCCAACATTTGAGAGAAGTCCTTTTGTTTCCCTATGTGTGACATCTGCTGGGCCTCCATGTCTGCACTGGTTTTCAAGGTGCAGAAACTTGGATAGTAGCTGTGCGTATTTACCCTGATTAGACGGAGTTTGTGCTCTTTTTTCATGGTAAATAAAGGGAAATAGAGCAGTTTCTTTTGCAGCAGGTGATGGTGGCTTGGTGATAGGGTTGCTGGCTGGGAGGGGGTGAAGCCAGGTGCCCCCTGGCTCGGTGCCCCAGGACACTGCTGGCCTGCCTACACCATTGTTTGAGAGTGGGTGTTGAGTCACAGGGAAAAATATGTTTGTCAGTGGGTGGTTTTGTACAACAGACACCCTCTACGTAGCAAGTGTTAGGCAAGATCTCTTTAATGTGAAGTGTTTCTCTTGGGTGCTGCCTCTGCCCATCTATAAGGCAGCAGTTGTGTCCTTGTGTCACAGAGGGCTGTTACAGGGTTCATAGAAGTACTGCTTTCTCTCTGAAATAATCTGCTTAAACTAAGAGCCCTCCAGCTGGGAACACAACTAGATGTGAAGGAGATGACTTGGAAGATTTTCTTCTGTTGTGGGTCCTGTGGGAGAACTACCAAAGGGATTTTGCTGTTGATCGATGATTTCTGGGGACAAAAATGATGGCTGTAACTGTCTGACCTGAATATTGTTGGCCGCAAATATTTTGCAAATATTTTGACATGGGCAAAACAGGTGCTGAAGTGGTGTCAACCAGACTGTAGCTGTTTTGCACTTGTGGGGTGACTCCTCTGTCACACTGTTTTATTGCCTTAGGGAGCAAAGGTCAGGAAAGAACTGAATAGTTTCTGGGTATCTCTGCTTTCCACATGAAGACCCAATGTCTGGTGAGGACCTTGAGCCTGGTTCCTAAACAACCACACAACTACCTTAGTGTGCATTGGTCAGGTGTCAGCTGAGGTGGGTGCAATAGTCACGAAAGAAAGGCCCTCTTGCTCAACCCAAGGCTGGCTGAGAGCATCCTTCACTCACAGCCTTTCCTGCCCCATGACAGCTTTGCACAGACCTTTGTCTTTGCCGTATGTGGCTGGTGCACTGAGGCACAGGACCTCAGTGTGTCAGCTGCTGTGGTGTCCTAGTCAAAGGGTTTATCCATGGAGGAAAATTATTAGAAACTTCTTTTTTATTTTTCCGTCTCATCAGCTGAGGGGATGACCCACCTCAAGCATGTTGTTGTCAGTTAAATAACTTGATATTTCTATTCATAGTGTAAATGATTAAAAAAAAAATTAGCCAAGCTTGGATTTTTAAATATTGCCATTGAGATTAAATGAATAGACATTGCAGGAGTCTGAGTGTTGATGGACACCTCTTATAAGGGTTAATTATAGATAAATAATGTGAAACGCCACCCAGACTACTGTGTCCAGCTCTGGGGCCCCCAAAGTCAAAAAGATTTGGATGGCTGGAGAAAGTCCAGAGGAGGCTCCTGAAGACAATCAGGGGACTGGAACTATGAAGGCAGGCTGAGAGAGTTGGGGTTGTTCAGCCTGGAGAAGAGAAACTGCAGGGAGACCTTAGAGCAGCCTTGCTCTAAGGGGCTACAAGACAGCTGGAGAGGGACTTTTGACAAGGGCATGCAGGGATAGAACAAAAGGGAATGAATTTAAACTGAAATAGGGTAGGTTTAGATTAGGAAGAAACTCTTCACTGTGAGGATAATGAGGCACTGGAACAGGTTGTCCTGACAAGCTGTGGATGCCCCATCCCTGGCAGTGTTCAAGGCCAGGATGGATGGGGTTTTGAGCAAACTGGTCTAGTGCAAGGTATCCCTGCCCATGACAAGGGCTTGGAAATATGTATCTAAGGTCCTCCCAAAGTAGCCTGTAATTTCTGAAGTTTTTGCTATGGCTTTAGTGGTCTTTGTCACTTGGGCAACAGCTTTGATGAGGAAGGAAGCTGTTGCTTCCTGAACCCCACCTTTGCTTTTGCTGGCACATCACAGGCAGAGTGTCTGGTTTCACAGCGTTAGCTCCCAGCACAGCTGACCTAGGGCTCACTTCACCAGAAAGTGCCTCGTCAGACACAAGAGTGAAGAACCAAGCACGCTGCGTGGGCCTTTGCATGTCTCTTATGCTTTATGGTCCAGTGCACCCCATCCTCCCCAGAAAAGGGAGCATCAGACAAATAGACTGTGTGCTGCCTCTTATTGTTTCACTGCTATGCAAAATGTGGTGGCTCAGTAAGAAAATATCAGTTTAAAATAAAGCAGAGTGAAATGTTAGACAGGTGAATCTGCAGGACAGGAGGTCTGACGTGGTAAAACACCTGGCAGGGTCTGGGGACTGCTAGCAAGTGCCTGTGCTGATCTGCTACTGTTGGGCCAGGTCTGAGGCCCTGGATGGCTCCACAGGACTTATTAATAAAAGACTGTTAAATATGATGCCTCTTTTAGTAGTGACTCCAACCTGATGGCTGAGAAGAGGGGTATCATTCACAAGGGCTTTCATTGCATCCCCCTTACAACTCAAATGCTCAGGTTTTCTGGACCTTTACCTAACTGAATTAAATATTCAACTCCCTTTTTTTTTTTTCCTTCTAGATGCTTCAGTTTTTATATTAGTGATCTATGTGCCCATTGATTTAAATAATAGTTCTGCCACTTAAAATAAGTAGATTTTCAATACCATATAAGGTCAAGCTGCTCACTTGTGAATCATCTATGGAGTTAATGCTGAGATTTTAAAAATCTCTCATAAAATAATTTTGGCTATTTGACATTTTCATTGTTTGTAGAGTTCACATACGGCTTTCTGAGGAGGGGTTTTATCTGGGAAATCTGACTTGTTTCAGGTTTTTTTGCGTGTGCAAGTTCTGATACTGCAACTTTTCTGACTGGGTAACTCTCAGATGTGAAATTTTGCAGATGCCAACGTTGGAGTTTAAATATTTTCTATATAAAGTGTGTGGTATTTCCTCAAACAGTGATGTGTCCATGATCGGTTCTTCTGGCAATCCTGTTTGCTACGGGATCTGTAAAGTGAGAGCAAAAGGGGAAGAAAGGCAGGCAAAGCATATCTGAGATTTATTCTTTTCATGCATCAGTAGGAATTATTTTAAATAGTAACCTAGTGTCCTTAAATTCACCACCGTTTATTTAAATAAAGTGCCATGCAAAGTAATGATGGATATTTTAGTGACTAGATCTATCACAAAGATTTTTTGAAATGGCGAGAATTAGAAACCTTGTTTTTTTTAAGTTAATTACAAATTACTGTAAGTGGAATGACTGTCATCATGCAGTCTTTTTTTGTCAAGTCAGTGCCCCAGTTAGTGTCTAGTTCCAGGGAATGCCAAATTTTAAATTGACATGAAACATGTCTGAAAAATACATCTTCTCACGGATGTTATAAACTATGACAAGAGGCTTGTATCTGGTAGTGCCAGAGGTGATGCTTTTGGCTGCAAAGTTAACAGTCTCTGTGTCTTTGGTGGAAAAATGGTACAGTTCACATATTTTTATAATTACTATTTCATATTTTTCTGACAGTGTGCTGGAGTCAACCCAACATTGCTTTCTGTACAGTTTCATCTGGAAAATGTATTGCACATCCACATCCTCTTCCATACTCATGCCAATAGTTTTAATGCATGGCTAAAGGCTGGTTATTTGCAAAGGAGTTCCCAGCAGAGGCCAGGTCCTGGAAAAAATTCATGCCAAGTCCTGTGGTGTGGAGACTCACCAAGAGGACACTCCCTGACTTGCTCATTTTAGACATAGATACTGTCTGTAATGGAAGGAACAGAAGTGTAGCAACTATTCACCAGAGGTGTGTGAGGTACAGGCAGTGCGGCAGACAGGGACAAGTCATCCTCTCATGGATGAGCTTTGAAATCCGGGATGGTAAAGGATGCCAACATCATACATTTTCTTTCCTTATATCTTAAAGTCTTTCCGCTCGCAGACCTGAGTCATCTCCTCTGGGCTGGGCTCCTGTGTCCCTTGCCACCCTCCCTGGGTTGGGCTGTGATTCAGCAAGGGGTCTCCAAAGACAGTGTTGTGTTTGAGGTAAGTTCAGTGACTCTCTTGTCCACTGTTAGGATGAAGGCCGGGAGCACTTGGTTTTATTCTCTACCAGAGCCTTAACTACCTTTGAGAAGTCTCTCTCTTAGTGCTCTTGTTTGATGGGAGGAAGGTGATGCTGCTTTCCTCCCAGGGCCACAATGAGACTAAATGTCGTGTGTGGAATGCATTTGAGATTGGGCTTGTAAAGGTGCATCTGGTGTCCAACAGCTGGCAGTGCCAGGGCTTTTCTCTGCATATCTGATAACAAACAATGATTCTACCACCTGCAAAATAGTGGAGCCACTCACCAACGCAATTTCAGGCTCTCCCTGTGGGGAGCAAAGTTCATGTTCCTTGCTATCAGGTGTTCACATTTTTCAATATCATACACCCTGCCTTTACTTTCTACTAAATGCTTCCCAAAAGCTCATAAATCACTGAGACTCAGAGGTTACCACACGCAACTTGTTTATTTAGTTTTTTGTTGTTTTTTTTTAAATGAATAGAACATATTTTTAAATCAATAAAATAAATATCTACTACAATAAAAAAAGATCTCTGCAGCAGTTCTTGGAATACAAAGAAATTAAATATGCTTCTTGCAAATATCTCCTCCTCTTGTAGATTCAAATTATAAATTAAATAAATAAGAAAAACATAGATACACATGTCAAGATACAGCTATTATTAAGAAGAAATACCAATTACCTCTGCCTCCATCCTCATACTGCTTAAAGCTAATAATTAACAAATTAAATATTACAATACAACTTTTTCAAGAGACAAAACTCTTGCTGCCCTGGACTGTGTTTGGGTGCTCTGTGTGTCATGTTAGCTCTAAGGGCAGGTACCACAAATGCTCACTTTCTTAATTACACCAAATTCAGCAAATGGATTTTTCCCAGTGTCAGTCCATTGTCTTTATTTTTGCTTTGTGTAGGAAGTGAGACCAAGAAAGGAAAAGAATGATTATTGTTCTCCCTACTCCTTGAATGTATGTGTTTCTGTGCAAGGGAGCAGTCTAACTGAATATACTAAGTTTACATATATTTGTAAAAATAGCACTTACCTACAAGGCCAAGGTTTCTTGAAGGATTTCTATGGGCTGGGGAGGGGGTGGAAGTGTAGTTGGTGATATTTGTAAACGGTGTTTTCAAGAAACTCTTGGCCATGGCTCCAGCTTGGTTTAGTCATAGAGGACATGATGTTGGCAGGGACACGATGCCCAGGGTATTACACAGAGACAATGTGTCAGGCTCTAACTTAAAGTGACATGGACCCCTGTGAGAAACCTGCTCTGGTGCTGTTTAAGTGTGCAGCCTTCAGTGGGTGTTGGCATTGCTTTTGCACGTTGTGGCAGGCAATACACGGCTAATACCAGGTCACCACTGTTACTTCCAGCACATGGTTAACAAGGAACTGTGGTTCTCCCTCTTTCCCAAGAGCAAAAAATAAAAGCAGGAGAGCAGATCATCCTTGTGTCAGGCTGCTGGGCCAGAAAAAGACTTTTCGTTTGGTAAGGAAGAGTGAGAGTATGTGTGATTTCTAGCTGCAAGGCTCTGAGCACCTCTGAAAGAGGAGCCTGTGACTGGAGCAGTGACATAGCTGAGGTATTTCATGAAGGTCTACTGTGTCTCTCTCATTGGCAGACTCTGGACTGACTAGGTTCTGGCTGTATGAAAAGCCACGGTTACTTTGTTAAATCAGAATTCCATCCCAATCCTACTGCCTTTTCCCTCATATCTAGCCCCACACAGGTGTTCCTCACTGGCCTCCTTGGACCCACCAGGGACGTTTGCTCTGTCAAGCTACTGGGCTGCTCCATTTGCTTTCCCATCCCACAGGCTCTGGTTGCTCAGGCTGTCAGCCTGCAAACCTTTCCTGTTTGCTGTTCCACTCCACTCAGCCCAAAGACAGAGGACCTGGCTGCCCTTCTCTTGGGCCAGGTGGTGCCCTGGTACTTCTGAGCTGATGACTCCTGACCAGGGACAGCTGCCTGAGCCTCCTCACCTCAGTACTGTGGCACTGTGTATGATGGCATCTCAGTGCATTTCACTGCACTGACTGCAGGCAAGCAAGTTTCAGAAGGGAGCTTCTTCCCTCTGCTTCTGTCACAGAGTAAGACTTTTACTTTATGCTTTGGTGCACTGGCAGTTAAATTAGAGATCATCACTACTATGAGCAACAGGAGATACACTTCCTCCAACTTTAAAAATAAAGTTCTGTATTTAGAGAAACCAATGTCTTTTATGATAACCAGGGGAGCACTCATAGGAAGCAAGTACTGCTTGTGACTATTATAATATTGTCTGTAACAGTGGTAAAAATGTTTTTGTAAAGCTGTTTCATTCTTTTTTGAGGGGAAAACCCAAGGGGCCCTGACCAGAAATTTCTAAATTGAAAAAAGAAAACAAGCAAACAATTTTTAGGCGAATTCCATTAAATTCATGTAATTATAAGCACAGGTCTCCTACATGCAAATATCTTACGTTTAGTCACCTAGTTGCACCATTTATATATTTTCTTTCCTCCTAGTACTTTGTGCACTTAAGGAAAAACCCTCTACCCATGTGATAGAGGATAAGTTGCTGACTACCATTTCACATGTAAGCAGGTTCTACAGCAAATTATGCCTCGAGGTTTCCCAGTTTGATCTGGCAGGACACTTTGAAACATCAATCACTTGTCACATAGCAAAGTTTGATGCATATGTTTGCAGACTTTCTCAGTTCTGGCCCATTGTTTAAAAATTTTTGCATGTTCTACTCCTGTCTTGGAATGTCAAAACTGAAGGAAAAAGATGTTTAGCATGTGTCATTCAACCAAGCATATTGTAAGATGTGGGTTTTTTTCTCATGATGTGAGAGGGGAAAGACAGCAAACAGCAGCACACAGCATGCAGATTCCTGGGATTTAGTGGCACTCTGTTGATCGGTTGCCTTGCAGGAACACACAAACCTCTTGGTAGGCTTTTCTTGTTGCATGTCTGAGCTGATTCAGACAGGACATAGAGAAGATGAATGGGTCAGGAGTAGCTTCAACATCATTGAAGTAAGATGCAAATGTAGTGGGATATTTGGGATTTAAGTATAATGCAACAAAAAGGCCAGAGTCTTGCATCATGTTCACCATTTTTACCTTAGCCTTTCTCCCACTGTTCTGAGGTGATGGCATGAAGTAATAAAAAGGATATCATTTTCCTGAATGAGCTGTGCTGTGTCTCTTCCCTCATTGATCCTAAAGCACCTTGTCCTGGCTAAAGGACCTTCTGCCTTTCCAAGTGATGCTGAGCCTCCTCAGTCTGCCTCAAAGGCACTGTTTGTTGCCCCCAGGTACTCTGACTTCTTCTTGTGCTTCATCCACATCTTCCTTAGGAGGCTGGGTGTCCCGCACAGGTTGCCTCCTGTCAGGGGCAAGGAAGCTTCTGCTCCTGCTGGCAGGGCCAGGTCGTACTCTGTCGTCTTCCTCCAGTGCTGCCTGTGGCTAGCAAATAAAGCACAGCTGTACAATGTGCATCTCCATGGCCCTTCTTCCCTCATAGGGAGATCAGCCACTCAAAACCAAAAGCCTGGTGGTTTTAACCAGGTATGTCCATGCCTGGCCTGTCCCTGGGACCGGCAAGTCTGGAATGAGCAGTGGCTGTGCAGGACAGTGGGTGTGGATGCTGCAGCTGCCACCATTCCACTTGGTGCTCCTGCTCCCTTGCTATCAGAGTAGATACTCACACAAAGGGATGGGCTAAAAGTGAGGCCACTACTGAGTACCTCCTCTCTAGTACTTGCCATCTGACAAGAAGAGAGCTGGGGACCATGTGGCAGCACCCAGGAGGGGTGAACTCCACTGACTGAGGGGGATTTATGTCTCTGGACAGAGTGTGAGGACATTGTGACAATGAACTTGTTGTTTTTCCTCAGATGGCAATGGTGGCATCTAAAATACCACACTGATCCATGTCTGGGTTAACTGCCTGCTGCTGAGTGCATTTGTACTATGATCAAGCTGTTCCTTAATTACACAGAGAGATGTTAAGGTTTGAGTTTTTTTGGGGGGCGTGTGTGTTATTTTTTCTTAATTAATTATATTTTCTAACCTACCTTAGGGCAAGTATTACAGACTTCCTAGGGGGAAAATACTTACATTTTGAATTAAGATGATTCTTTTTCTAGTGATAAAACAGAGCTGTAACAGGCACTGAGGCAGCTGTATAAACAGCCATAGCTGAAGATACAATCAACATATCCCTTACCAATCTCTCCCTGCCTTTGGGAAGCAAGAGGCATGGCTTGGCTGAAGGGGTGGGCAGACTTACTCTTCTGTAGAATTGCGGTCACGTGTGGGAGAGCCTGTGACAGCCACAGCTTTCACTGTGATATGGGCAACTGGAGACGGAGGAATCTGTGTGAGGGGAAAGCATACCATTAGGAAATGCCACTGATGAGCAGGGACATAGATTCATCTGAGGAAAGGGGCTGTTTTAGGAAAGTTGTTAAATACTGTAAATCTCTCAACAAGAGAAAGCAGGTTAAAGATTTGACTGCTCAACTCTCACCCACACAAATATGAATTGCTCACGTGAATGGTCCTGCTGAACTCAGCATGTGACTTGTATGAGCAAGCATTACACCTCCCATTGAAAGTGAGAGGCTTGCAGAACTTTTTATCCCCTCGTTTTTACATTTGGCTTCCTGAGGCAGCGAGGCTTTGTGCAGACTGAGCAGCTCCTCAGAGGCCAACTCTACAGCTGCCTGGGAAGCAGCTGTCTCAGCCATCACTGTTCCTTGAACATTCAGAAGTGTTTCTCTGTTTTGTTGGTTGCTGCTCTGTGGTGTGGGGGACCCTGGTTATACTCCAGTTCTGCTATGGCCCCACAAGCACCTGATCATCGATTTCCTCCTGGTCTTATTTGATCATAAATTGCCTGCCAGAATTGAGTCACTTTTTCCCATAAACAGGTCACTGAGATTAGCATATCCTCCAAAATGGTAAGCTAAAGTGTTAGTTGCCCAGAAATAGAAAAAAAAGTCAAAAATTGTGTTGTGATCTCATAATTTCAGGCAATAAGCACACTTACTGATTTTACTGGCAATACTGAAGAATTTTGTCATATTATTGTCACTAACATAACTGATCTTAAACTGTCTATGGGTATTTCTCCTGGGATTAATCTGAGGCTGGATACACTTAAGTGTGCTTTTCAAGTATCCCAAGACTTACAGATGTTGGAAATCACTTTTGCAAGCATCTTTGGCAATTTAACTGTGGTAATTATTGATAGGTTCAATTAGTTTTCTTACACTGAATACCGCTAATTTTGATGGTATCTTTCAATACTGTACTGTTGTTTTTCTCGAGTGTAGCATCAGCTAGCAAATGTATTGCAGCCATTTGAAAGAACTTTTGAAGCCATAAAGTTCTGGTAGCATGATCTGGTGTTGGCCAGAAACTTTTCAGAAGGTTTTTTTTTCTTTGAAAAATCTAGGTTTTTTAAATGTAGGGACTTTGAAATTTTTTTTTTTTTTTTTTGTTTTTTGGTAAGACAAAGAAGGGAGAGAGAACATTTTTGTGAAGTTGAGTCATTTCTAACCAAGACATTTTGTCTGTCCATTACAGAACAAATTTGGGGGTTTTGTATGATGATTTTCCCATCAACTCCTTATTGTAATTTCTGACTCGTGATTATCATGTCAGGTTGGCATTGTGAAGAATACAAATTATTTCATGCTTGTTCCACCTCAGAAATCATTTTTTCCTATTTCCCTGGGAATTCCCTGAGAAACAAGAGGCTAATTCCTTCCAGCTCTTGAAGGTGGCTGAGCATCCAGAACATGAGCATGCCTGTTTCCTTCTCAACACCCTTCCCGGTTCCCTGAGGGACAGCTATCCTATGCCAGTCTCTGCTTCCAGCTAAGGATACCATAGTATAAATTATGTTTCAAAGCTTTAACAGAGACTGTGAAATCCACACGTGCTGCAACAGACTGACATGCTGTTACTGTGGGACAAGCTGACAGGTACAAGGTTTTAAGATGCATCAGACAATGGTAGTTGCTGTACTTACTTACCAAAGATTTTCCATCCAACAGGTGATTATAGGATTTGGATGACTCTCGTTCAGTAATTCTCACTGCAAAGCATAAGGAACATGGTGTTATCTGTACTTATCCCATTGGCATATCATATATGAAAAGCCTCCTACCATGCAGTAAAACCCAGATATGGAGCCCAGATTCAGGTTATAGTTCCACTAGATTAATTTATAGCCAAAAGTGCAGAGTTTTCTTTACTGTGATCGTCTACTGTGATGTCAAAGTAAGTGATTGTGGAATTGCTTAAGTAATTCTGGACAGTCTCTCAAGTGCTTTTTGAACGAGATGGTGAACTGTCTTTAGCAGACCAAACTAAGTGAAAGCCCTTTCCCCAGTGGGAACACTAGTGTCTCTACATACAAAGAGTGGTCCCATCTGCTGCTCCCTCAGCAGAGGTTGGGAAAACCAGTTTAGTGCTTCTTGGAGACACCACTGAAGGTTTGTCCAGCCTAGGAGATCATTCTCTCCTTTTTGGATTGCCCTGGGGAGTTATTTCAACATGGGCAGACATGTTACGTCCACCTCATCACAGGGAGGGATTTAACATTTCTGTCTGCTCGTGGCTGAGTGACATCTCTCTGCTGTCTTCAAGTCTGGAGGTTACCATTCAGTTTCAAGTGAGTGCTCAGCCAGGAATTTATCCATGGATAAATGCTCATTGACATTCCTGCTAGCTGTGCCAAGGAAATAAATGAGCGAGGGATTGCCAAATTTTTTTCATGGAGCCAAATCCTCCTATTTGGCTGTGGGAATGTGGACATCTTTACTGCTGTGACCAATGTAATATAAATAATGATAGCAAACTTCAAAATAGCCAAGGTTCTGCTTATAGTGCTGTCTCCAGCATTACTTAGCCATCAGAGCTGTCTTCTCCTTCTGGGGGCAATATTTGACCGTGATAAATATCTTAGCCAGCTTCTTGCTTCCCGCTCCACCCCCCTCTAGTAATTCCATTAGGTACCTTACTGTATCCCTCACATCAAAGTTAATGCAATTACCTCCTCTCATCTTGCATATTAGGTACTAACGGTATTCAGCAAGTGGCTCCAGGCAGAAGTGCTTCAGCTAATGTCCATATTTTTTCTTTTTATTTGGTTTTATTTGCTCTTATATTGTCTGATTCTTCCCTTCAGCCTGTCCCTCTTCTTATTAGATACAGAAAATGTTCTAGCAAACCTTTAGCCAAGTATCTAAGGAAAAGTAAGTCCTCATGGTTTCAGGTTTGTAGGTGCTCTCCTCAGGACAGTGGTGGTTGGATGCATTGTGAGTCCCACCTCCAGAAGTGCATTCCTATACACTGAAATGGACTGTCCTTATCCTTCGGTATTCTTGTAGGATTTCTGATACTAGCAACAAACATGCTGATGGCCTTATCAATGCTCTTTTTTTTTTTTTTGCTCTAATTCAAACTTAATTCCTTAGTTCTGCCCACTCACTTCTCTTCCTCTTCCTATGATACCTGTTTCCCCCTTTTCTGTTCTTCTTTTTGTATTCCTACAGCTTTTCTTCTTTTTTCACCTATCTGTCATCCTTTAGCCCTCATCCTCCCCAACACCAGAGATCAGCAGGCCCTCCTTTCTCCCTCTTTGGCTCTCTGACACCCTTTATACTGCAGCCAGTCCCAGCTGCTCCTCCTCTTCTCCCTGGTCCAGCCCTGAAGCTCCAGTTTTTTGTTCAGACACATCTTGACTCTGGTTCTGGTTTGAGATCTTTCTCTCTGGTCCCAGTTTCTTCCTTCCTTCCCAGTTTCCCAGACCTCCTCCTGCCTGGTCTGTGTTCCTAATAGGACAGCTTATGTGCAGTGTGGTTGCAGGCCTGTGATGTGAGGAACATGCACCTTCATACACTTGCTTTACAGGTTTAGCAGCTAAATGTCCATTTTCTCTACCAAATACAAGCCATATGGGATTTATTTTAAAGGCTTATGAATTGTCTGCATCTGGGTGGTTTTCCAAAGGAGAGCAAAAGATGTGTTTTTGATTAAAAAGGCCATCCCTTGCCAAACTGCACAGCCCTGCTCCAGCTTTGATCCTCCAAATGTAACACACCAGTGCTGAAGGAGCTGAATGACCACACTATTTATGTTTACTCATCTCCTTGGTTTTCCATTGGCAAGCTCTATTTTTCCTTCACGGGTCCTCACAAATATGCTGAACAAGTTTTAGTTGAAAAAAATTCACTTCTGTGGCTGACATCCAGAATCCGAAATTTCATCCTAAATGATTATGTTCTGGCATGTCCTAAGCAACCGAGCAGAGATCTTATATAATAAGATGACTCAGGCAAACTCAGTAAGTCACAATTTATCATTTCTAAAATATTGTCAGGGAGCGTTTATGACTGAATAAAGTGAGTTTATGACTTTGAACAAATTGAGCAATGCCACGGTCATTATCTCATTAATTCCACCAGATATTTTAAGCATGGAATTACCCTCCGGGTACGTAATGAAGCGCCCGCTCCGCTCCAAACTGGAAGACCGCAGTATCTAGACGTGTTGTAAAGCTGTGGAGGAACAAAGCCCCGTGCGAGGACGTACCGTGCTGGGGGGTGCCGTGTGCGGGGCAGGGTCCCCGCTGCCCGCCCTGCCGGCGCCCCGCGCCCCGCGCCTCCGCACCGCCGCACAGCACCGGCACCGGCTCACCCTGCTGCGGGCCGCGGTCGGAGATGGCCAACACCTACAGGGAAGAGGCAAAACCACCCCGTTACACACGGCCCTGGGGGATTAGGTCGTTGTCGAGGTCATGGGGGAACTGAAAGGCTGTTTGCTCTTCCCGCTGCTTTACTGTCATCCATGGGGACTATGGGATTTGTTTCGTTTGGCTCTAGTCTCCGTGCTTGAGACGTATAAAAGTATGGAAAAATCCTGTGTGCTCTCTCTGGGACCCAGCTACTTAGTTGCACCTTTATGTATTCTCCTCAGGAGACTTTTATGTGGTCTTTTTCAAGTTCTGCTGAGTAGGATATGCTTGTTAGGCTGCTCAAATTTGCTCCACATCTCGAACAATGAATCAAACTTGCACAATGCGAATTACAAATGCTATTTCCTCATGGCCTCTCCTGTCTTGGATTTATTTACATTTTGTACCTGGTAAATGACTCCAGAGCATAGGATGCAGTGAGTAATTTTGCTCCTAGAGATTAATTTTCACAAACATGAACTTGCACAAATAAAATTCACTGAGAGCAGCATCTTTGAACATCAAGCCCCTGTATCTCGACAGAGTCCCTGAAAGTGAGCGTGAGCAAAATCAAGTTCTACATTAATCATGACTAAGACATGTCACTCACTCTGCTGCCACAGGCAACTGGGTGAGCCAAAGCTAATGTATGTTTAAAAAACCAGGGACACACTCTAAGCAAGTGGATCTGTCAGGACTGTTATTCAGGATGGTCTGGGAACAGTTTTCTCAAGAAGATTAAAGTTCCAACAGCAGGAAAAGAATCTCATACTTTGTTGTGGTTTTGTTTTGTTTTTCCCGGAAGATTTCCTACTGTCATACAGACAACCACTTAAACAGGGTGAAGATCCAAACCAGCAAGGAAACAAGACACATAGTGACTATTCAGACTGTTTCTTAGTAGACTTACTTATGTTGATCTTATGTTGAAAGACCAGGAGAAAAGCAGTTACTTGCATCTAACTGACGATGATAGTTGCCATCTGCATGTTTTAGATATAAATACAATTATTTTTTTTCAAGACGGAGACCAACAACTGACCAGCCCACTACTGGCACAGAAAAAGCCTTAATTCCATCTACTGCACTGCATTCTAACATACGCTCATGATAAAAACAAGACTGTATTCAAGTATGGCCTCTCATGCTAAATTGTCCATTTCCTCTAATTAAGTTTTAATTCAGTTTGCCATTAATCCGCAATATTCTGAGTCTGTGATTTTTTACAGAGACGTAAAAAAGTACGCAAACCAATGTTTTGCAAAACAGGAAAGAAGAAAAACCCCAACCTGACCACTTTTAACTCTTTTGTCTCCATGTACCCTCAGGAGTCCAGAGGAAGCCACATGACCTAAATCCTACTGACCATCAGGAAGACGAGCAGAAACTGTCCAAGTTTCTGTATTAGGCAGAAATACTGCTGGAAAAGGTTGGTAAGGCAACCAAAGCCTAATCTAAAGTCTAAGAGAGGTTTTCTCCTAATTCTGCGGATTTTGACACACATCCTAACACAGTCCCCCCTCCACAAGCTACTTAAGGACATGCACAGTGGTAAATTAAAGTCAAAGGGACTACTGGTGTCCTTGAAGACAAGTATATGCTAAGGGAGGCTGCAGCTGGTTCCCAGCTCTACTAACCATGAATGTGGTACTGCTGAACAGAGTTGAGCCTCAGCATTGCTCCAATAATTCAGCTGGTTGTGAGAGGCCTCCCATTGCTGCTTGAGTTGTTGGCATTGACTCTCTCCCAGCTGCCCCTGGACCAGTTCCAGCACTCCCCCATCCCTCTGCAGCAGCTCCTTGCAGGCTACTGTGTCCACACACATCCTGACCACCTGAACCTTGCAAGCTGCTTACCAGAGGCATCAACCCCTTCACCACAATTACATCAATGGAGACACCTGTCTTCGGTACAAATACAATGAGACTACGGCTGGCAGGGGTGTCTCACTTGGAGCCTGCCTCATGTGAATCAAGCTCTTCCAGCTTTCAAGGAATGCCATAAAGCTCAGCTTTTCCCACCATGTCTGGAAATGTGCCCAGTGCAATTGGTAGACTCAAGCGCACTTGTTGTTCTGTCACTTGTTGGTGTGTGACAGAAAATGTCATCAACCCTCTGCTACTGAGACACCTGAGGTCACTTATTTTGCATTGTCATGGAAAGAGCATTTTTGGTAAGCAGGATGCTGGCTGCAGCCACCTCTAATCCTGAAAGTGGCTTATTTGATCAGGGTAAACCACCATGGACTTGAAACTTAACATTCTGCACATGTTGCAAAAGATAAAATGTGGTTTGGGGAAAGGCAGCAGGATTTTCAACTCCTTTAATAGCAGCAATTACTTAGACACATGGTTGTGGCTTTTGACGTGTCTTGTTACATGTGATATCAGTAATGCCAAAATGCCTTCAATCTGTATAAATAAGTTACCGTGTCATTTTCCAATACAGCTGGAGACAACAGTGCAATCTCTGTAGCACATCTTCAGTGAACATCTTTGCAGCATTTGGCTGTAACACACTTTGGGAGTTCCTTACGTCCTAATTCAAGACTTTACTGTGACTTTGGCTACCTCACCCATTACTGTAATATGTAAAGACTTATCTAGGTCAGGAAACTAAACCTGCTGTAGCGTGGTTTTGATCTAAAGTGGAGCTGACATTTCTCTAGGGTACCTAGGGTAAGGCAGAAGGATCAGCTAGGAGTCACTTTTCTTTTCTACACATACCAGGAAATTTAAATCTGTGCGAATGGCAGACTCAGCCAGACTATGCAGAATTAACAAATGGCTCTCTCAAAACCTGCTGGTTTTAGAATCTCTAAGTCTCTTGACTGGCTCAGTCTGTTTGCAGGACATTGCCTCTGAATTCAGAACTCAGCAAAGTCTCTTTTTTTGGACTTTGCCATGCACATGAGAGCACTAAGGCCTGGCATACCTGCTTTGGAATTAGCTGTATTAACTGGGAAGGGGCATGAAAGGCACAGGAGAGCTGCAGAGCAGCACAGATGTTGTTCCAACTACCCTGCTCCAGGAACCAAAATCCCACCATCAAACCAACAACTGCCCAGAAAAGGTGATGATTAAATACATGGCTTTGGATAAAACTTTGAAGGTTAGATGCTGAACAACTAAGTCGAGAAAATGCCTGATTTGTAGGGTTAAGCTCTTTTTGATGGTCTAATACTGAGCTAATTTTTAATGTGGCAGGTCTAGCATGCACAGAGGAATTTGCCACTTTCCTGCAAAGTATCCAGGTACTAGTGTCCAGACAGTTCTGCCTAATGGATTTTGGGGCTAGAAGAGTGAGGCAAGAGAAAGGAAGGATTTACTATCACTGGAAATAACTCTTAATAGGACAATAGGAACTGCAAATAAACATGTTGTTTAAAAACTCAGTTAAAAAAAAGGTGTTGCCCCCTTTCTCTCACCCTTCCATAGCCATGATCATGCATTTGGGATGGGTTTTTGAATGTGATGGAAGTTACCCCACAAAGTCAGTCATTTGAACGTTAAATCACTTAATGCTACACTGCTTGAGTATTTCTGCTACAAAAAAAGAGGTCTGGCAGATGTCCACATTGGTTGCTATTTTTGTCTTGCTGAGGATTAAAGTTGTGCATCCACTGCAATCACCAGAGCAGAAGATTTCATGTTAGCTGAGGCATTTCTATGGCACTGACTGCAGGTGCAGATGTAAAAGTGAAAAATAAATAATCATTCTGTTACTTTTCTGTGGGTCTAGAAATTGGCAATCACAGCTTCCTCACAGGCACATCTATTCCAGTATGTGCAATTTATTTGAATGCTTGTATATGAGCTGTAAGCAGCTGCATCCCACTGAAGAAGAGGAATGCACGACTAAGAGTTGACTATGCTGATCACTTTGGTTTGAGAGCCATCCTTTTTTCTTAGCTGGAGCTGCAGACCATTCCTCAGGCTTGGTGTTCCCACTGCTAATATGATGCTGCCTGCATCATGACTAAGAGCCAATCAAAGTACATCCTTAATTGAGGTCAGGAAAGCCCCAAAGGAAAAAAAATCCTCTTAAAATATGAGAACAAGACAGGGGCTTTCTTATCTTATTTTCTTAGGCCTTTATGAGTATAGTGCTGCCACAGCAGCTGATCCAATCCAAATTAAATATTAGATGTTTCCATTTAGTAGAAGCAACAACAACTATCCACTGAGATTTGGAGCATCATAGCAGACATAGATTTTCCCTTGATTTCAATGAAAGCTAGCTGAAAATTTTCAGCTAGATAGTTTTATGAGAAATTTGTCAAAAATAAAAAGATAAATTATCTGAGTGTTCTGTTTCATTAAGTTGGAATAATTCACTTTTTGTTTGGGCTTTTCTATATTGCATGGAAAACAAAATATACCAAAGGCATAGGAAATGAAAATGGAGTATCTCAAAATGGCTTAGTTTGAGTAACACTCCAACATCCTGACTTTTATCCTCATTTGGAATGAAGAGCCATTTTGAAACCTCAGTTACAGGACAAAAATAAGATTTTCACCATTTGGGAAAATACACACATATATAGTTTCTACCCCAAAATGACAGATGTATTGTTGACTCTTCATGGGAACCACTTCAGTCATCCCATGACATTCTGGGATCCTGTAATCTGCTTTAAAAACCAAAAGAAGGGACAGGACTGAATGTGCTGAGATTTTTTTCCAGTGCACAGGTAAGTGTGGTAAGCAGGAGGACCTGTAGTTCTGTGAGGAGATCACAGAACTGCAGGAGTCAGGAGTATGAAGAAGAGGCTCTCTATAACTGAGTATGGGGCTGGGTAGTAGGATAGGGCATGGAGAAAAATATTTCAACAAAGTACTAGAGAAGAGACAGATCTGTGGTGAGAAGAAATGCTGTGGCAGAAGAGTCTCAAAACTTGTAAAAAGTGCTTAGATATGTCATTCCTGAAAATCAGTTACAAGGATTGTGAAAGGGGTTGTGAATGTGTCAAGTGGATTTAAGGAGGGAAAACTGGCTCTGAAGACAAGAAACCTCACACCCATGTGTCAAAGAACTGGAACTTGGAATACATTTACTCAGAAAATGAAAAATGTTCAATCATTTTAATTTGCATTTTAATTGTTCAATCAATTTTAATTTGACTCACCTATAGGGAGTGGGTAAAGCTCCATGTGTGCCCTCTGTGCCAGTGCACTGGGGGTGAGTTGAGGGCAGGCAAGCACTGCTGGTGCCAAGCATCCTCCAGTGACTCTCTCAGAGTCATCCTTAATGATTGAGGTAACAGTCTATTGCTTGGTGTTTTTCTTCCAAATCCCTGGGATACTGCCTCTTTGATTAATGCATATATGTATTGCTATGGTTTGTTAACTTTTTATTTCTGCCTGTCCCTCTGGCACTATTATTAAAGCTTTATCGATAAGAATTAAGTCTGTGATTCCCTCAGATGCCCATGTTGATAAGCTGCTGTGTTCATTTTGACTGTCTCTGCACAGCAAGACTGTGTATTTTCTTTTTTTCTTTTCAAAGTGCTTCTGTAAATAAAGTGCAGCTTTACAGAAATTCTCATTTCTGTTTCCCACCTCACCCCCTGCATCAGACACTTCTTTGCCCTGAAAGATCTGCTTCTCATTTATCCACAGCATTTTTAGGGTAAGTCTAGTCAACTAGAACCAAAAAAATAAAAAAAGAGGAGAAAAGGAGACTTTTCTTACACTCTTTGTTAGGATGTGCTGCGTAGTTTTGGCTCGTCTTCGGGCAGGACTACATGCTGCAAAAGAAGAACAGGAATATGGTCAGCCTGCAGTGGAGGTGAACACACGCCTCTAAAAATCCTCTGTGAAAATACAGTGGGAGCACAGTGGAGAGAGGAGGAAGAAGGAGGGAGTTAAGGAAGATTCCCACTGAAACAATGTCCAGAAAAGTAATTTTTAATGTCATCTCAGAGATCATGCTCTAGCTATACAATATAGACATCTGTGGGTTTGGGGCAACAGTTTATCCCAAGTTTTTGCACCTCTCCTATAGGCTTCTAGGAAGAACCCTTCTTCTCCTTCCTCAGTTTTGATCTGACCTCCAACCTGCTAATATTCCAGAAGGAAATGACTAGTGTTCATATAAACTTGGAAAATTCTATAATTTTACCTACTTAGGGATTTTATCAACAAGCTCATACTCTTGTGTGACATCACTTCGCTTTTACTGCATGATGTCCAAAGCACAACACTTGCACTTTGCCTGTTTTCTTTTATAATCCTCAAAATGACCCATTCGGTTCTTTAACTTGGCACACTTTGCTTGAAGTCTGTTTCTCAATTTTATTTCTCAGACTCATGAAGACACCAAAATCATAGAACCACTAGCCAATAGACACAGAAAATCCCAAGTCCATAAGCCAAGTTTTTGACTGGACTGAAGTGATTGGATTGGGACGAGGATTTTATTGGACAGAGGGAAGATTATTTAAATACTTGTTGTTTGAGTTAGAATTGAAACTGGCCTGAAAGGCTCTGTGATACTCTCAGCTCTCTCATATATTACCCTCCCCTGTGTTGAGGCTACAGGAGGTACAGGATTTAGCAGTCAGTGACAGGAACAGACCTGCAAAAACCTGCCAAATGTGGAGAATTAACTCCAATTCTAAAGGCTGACCCTGGGGGCAAGGCATATGAATGAGGGTTTCCTATTCAGGCTCCATGTATAATCCAAAGGCTTTGAAGAGCCAGAAAGGTTTGTTCTGGGATGATGGGTGACTCCTACTCCCCAGGTGAGTTTTTCTTTACACTGTTGGCATACATTTAACTTCAGGAGCTGCAGTGCTTATTATTGCTATGTATTACTGTTTTGCAGAGTTTTGAAGCTGTGGAAGTAGCTGGAGGTCATTCAAGACTGTTCATTACTGCAGTCAAACTGCTCCCCTCAGACGGCAGGAATAACAAGTGACTGGGCTTTCCAGGGCTCCAGTACAAGCAGAGCTGGCAGTGAGACCAAAGTCACTCTTTCTACACAGCTTTTGTGTGCATCTGACAGCCACTCCTCCATACCCCAGTGAAGGTATAAGTACTGAACCTTATAAGGACCTCACTGGAGACAGTTTTGCCTGTGCTTTGCCAGTAGTGAAGCAGGACAGGAACAGGGGAGGTGAGCCGTCATGCCCAGGGTTGCTGCGTGTGGCCCATTGCAGCACAGGGCACTTCCACACTGAACTCATCACAAGTCAGTTATCTGCCTGTTTAGAGCTCGAGAGTGTGCTAAGCTGTCAGTTCAATTACAGTCTGTTTTGCATGGCATGATATCCTCAGGGATCCTTGCTGTCTTCTTCTGCAGAACACATTTTATACTTTAAACCATGGTGAGTATGGGATGAAAGCCAGACAAACATAATGAAGGTGGCTTGGGTTTTTTTCCCCTAGGAATATGTTGTAAGTTGTTTTTGAAGCTGCTTCAATCACCTTTACTTCTGGAATTTCATCATGTGAGGACTAGACTATCTGCTCACAAGCAAAACACTCAAGTGCAAAAAAGTTTAGTTATGCGAGGAATTATCTTCTTATCCCTCTGTTATTTTATGTATTTTACCAGAGAGTGTGAGGAGCACAATTCGTAGAAATTTCTACCAGAAGCAAGTGCTGTTAGAGCTACCCAGGCTGGTGCACAAGGAACAACACATAAATGTGCCTAACAGTAATGAATTTGCATATTCTTGGAGTACATAGGATCCACAGCCCAACTCACTGCCTGTTGTCCGCCAGAACGAGTGGCAAAAGGCTTACAGAGGCTGAAGAAAGGCAAACCATGAAAAGGAAGTCACAGCACCAGCAAACATGCAATTATTTGAATAGCCATTGAAAGAAGAGTGAATCACAGAGGTAGTCTGAAGTGACCCACTTGCAGGGGAACACAATGGCAGCAATGCAAACACTGAAGCTGCGGGGTTGTCCCTGTAAACATGAATTTCTGCAGAGAGTGGGAGAAGGAAGGGAAGAATGAATCCTTGCAGACAATGTATCTGGATTTGCCTGCAAAAGGATGTTTTTATGTACAGTCCAGCTTTCGAGCAACAAATGCAATTACAGTGATGTTTCACTTTGTCATTTCCACTTATATTGCAAAATTAAGCAGCTGAGAGTTCATGCTTGCAGCTTGCAAGTAAAGCTCTGATCTGGCCCCAGAATTTGTTTTCCCTGCTTTCTTGTTGCTGAAATATGCAGCCATTGAATTTAAACTAATTTGTTCAATCAAATGCAGGCCGGGCTTTGTCTGGTTCTTACTCTTCATTAGAAGCAATTAATGTTAATCATGCATTCATTTCCAGGGCATGCCTTTGGAAATGGTCCACTTATTGAGCCAGCAGACTTAAATTCAACATTCAAGCAGTTCACCCACTTCATCTGAGCTGCTAACTGCTCGCAGAACTTCATTCTCTTTTCTATTACCCAGAATAGCCACACAGTTGCAAGCTGTCACTTTAGCAGTTACCTCATAGGTATCGCAACACCGATTCCAGATCTCCCAGTTTTGCCACTGCAAAGATTTTACACAGCCACAATGTCGAAGCACCTGCACGGATTATCTCGAGAAAGCGGCAGCGAGCTCCGGGCTGCAGGCAGAGCACGGCACGGCAGCACTGAGGAGCCGCTCACTTCAAACATTTCCCCTTTGCTAAACATCCCATCCCTCTAAAGGACAACACCGCACCGGTGGTTACATTTGGATGTACTCACATTTCGATGAAATCACAGTGGTGAAAACTTCTAAATTTTCGTCGCTGCAGCTGTAAATCTGGTGCATTTTCCACGTCTCCCTACTGACTGCCTTTCAGCTTCATGCAACCGCTCTGAACTTCTGGTAAATAGGTTTCACTAATCCAATCTGGCTCTGTGATCATTGTCCAGATCTACAAAGGACAGACTGATGCTGTGATCTCATCTCATTCCATATTCTTCATTGCAACATTTTCTGCTCCCATCTGCCTTTCTATGAATAATATTAACACAAAGATTTAATTTAGCTGTTACTTAAGCCTCTACTGAGATAGGAGCATTTTATTTTATGTCTCCTTTTACCAGTGTGGAGAATCCCCTGCAATATATAGCTAATAATTAAAGTCTAATCTATAGGCAAACAAATGTTTACAGAAGTACTGCAAGGATTTTTAAAAGAAACACATTTATCATAACACATTTATCATAAAAAATTGTTTCTTCCATATAATGAGGAGCTGATTCTAGGTGTATTAAGAGAAGCATTTTGTGCTTTACCTTTTAATTTCATGAAAAAATACCAGAATCCTGGGCATTTCAAAGAAAAATGTCAAATGCAAATGCCTAAGAAAGGGCACATCAGGCAGATGTGCATAAGTCTCTACGCTCCCTAGACTTCTGTGGTTGCAGAAGGAGGGCAGGTAACTCAGTCATAGGTGGGTTCCTACATGACTTGATGCTTCTGGAACCTAATCTCATATTTATGCACTTGCATAAAAGGTCTTCTTGCCAAAGATTTTCATCCCTTAATGCCCCTATCAGAAATTGTTCTTTTCCACCTCTGTGAATATCAGCCCCCTCAACTTCTGGTGACTTACTGCTGCCACGGACACCTAAAGACAGAAAATTTTAGCTTGCAGGCTCCAGCAACTGACGTAGTAGGAACACTTTCAAGTGTGAATAATGATATTAAATTATATCAGTCTAATGAATAGCCTTCATTATTACCACGTGTGTCTAATTAACACAAAAACAAGAGCTGTCTTCTCCTATAATAGAGGTCTGCCACCAACAGTCCCAGACGGAAAGTGCCAGTGAACATGGGCTTTCACTGTCATATTGATGAACATTTCTTATTCAAAATGATAAATATTTGTCAAATACACATCCTGAGCCTGGAAGGATTTTGGTTGAGTGGAAGATGTCACTGTTTCATGATAGCAATGAGTGAAGAGAAGCTGTTATCATTTGTCAGCTCCCAGGCCAGGCTCCTGCTGTCCAGGGGTAGCAAACCATTGCGAGGCTGGGGGGCATTGTCCCAGGAAACTGTGCTGTCCCTGAAGCGGGCAGTGGGACGGCAATATAGTCAGCCAAAAGTTCAATTAGTTTTTGATTTATTGCGCCACATGTTCCGCTTGTATGACTGATGTCATTAACATCAGGCTCGGCTGGGGCATTCATCTGTCCCTGCCCGGCTGCCTCTGAAGGGGCACACACTCAACAGATGGGGAGCTGCACGGGCGTGAAGGCAATTGTTTACCCCCCTATTGTTCCTGTGTCAAGCAATCAAACCAAATCCATTACCCGCCGAGAAAAAGATCAGCGCACCGTCCATTCAGCAGTGAATGGGGCAGAGGCAGTTATGCAGGAGGCTTTAAAGCTTTCAAAAGGATAAAAAAAAAAAATAATGAAGACCAACACTGAATAGTCGATTAAAAAAAAAAAAAAGCTGTAACAAATCTAACCCATGCTTTATTTCACCTTCAGATATTCAGGGTACTATGAGAAGAGGTGCACATTTGGATCCGAGACATTGTTTTCAGAATTCTAGGTATGACCTAAAGGTATTCTCAAATCATAGATGTGGTTTAACATTAGAACAAGTATTGGGTGTTTTATGCTGTCGAGGGGTAGTGGGGATGTGGACACTGAAGTGAGACTCAAGAGCTTGTTACCAGCTGGCATTCACTGTGTTACAGGGCAGGTAGGCTTTGAACACATCTTTACAAAGCAAAGGTGCTCTGGGGATGAGTCACTCTGTACAGGCTCTCACCATCACTTCCAGACAGAAAAATAGAGTTTAGGAGGACAAATATAGTATCTCTCATTGGGGATCCTCATCTAGGAATTAATTTTCCCCTGTTCATGAAAGGGAGTCTGCTGGATCATTTTGTCCAGATATTACAGAGTAGTCGAGCACTGTGAGTGCCCAGGATTTTGCAGGAAATCTTAATGTGGCTTGAGAAAAAGAACTGTACATATTGGGCTACTTTTTTGCTACCTGTGAAATAGTTTGGGAAAATATCCGGGTTTAGCTATAAAATAGGTATAATAATGCCTGCCAAGGAAGTGTACTACAAAGCTCAGCTGCATGCTACCTGCTGAAGAACAGCAGGCAGTAAGTTTAGACTTGAGGGAGATACTTTCCACAATGTCTAACCTAGGAACTGCTTTCAGAGTCACATCAAACAGTTTCACATGGTATGTCTCTTTGGCTCCCTACCCACCCAGCGAGAGTCCAGTCTATGATGGGAGAGGAAAACCAACTAATTTTTGATGTTATGAATCATTGTTTTGTTCCTCAAACTACATAAAACATCTAGAGACCAGGGTCAGGTTTTTTCCTTACTGCTAAAGACAATTGATAAGCTATTAACTTAATTCACATGGTGCCACTGCAGCCATGAGAAGACTCAAAGAAGCTTTTACATCAGGGTACATCTCTGACTGAAGATGTACCCTTAAGAGACTCTGAAGCAAACGTGTGGAATCCAGATTCCTCTCTGTGGTCTGTGATACAGCAGTTTAACAAAGAGCTGAACCCTCAGTGTTGACAGTAAAGGATCAGAACATTTGCTGGTGTGAGAACAGGGTGACCAAAGGTGAACAGGGACAACTGAGGAGGAGGAGGAGGAGAACCCAGGACACAAGAACAGACATATGGTGTCTGACGAAACACTCATCTAACCTTATCTGCAGGACTAGGATAGGGAAGGTATTTGATTTTTGGGACTGTGAGTAGAAAGGAGGGAAAGGTGGAGGAAAAGAGATGTTTGCTGAGGCTGAGAATAAAACAACTGTTGAAAACAGCAGAAGACTCAGTGACCCTTGTAAACATGGCTGAAAATCCCATATACTGGTGAAATGTCCCTCTGAGGAAGTGGCAAGGGTGCTTTTCCCAAGGGCTGACTCTGTTCAGACACATTCAGAAGAAACAAGTGTAGAGGCTTGTCCTCTTTATCAAGTATGCCAGAGCTGGTAGACTTAAAAGGACTTGAATAAAAAAATCAAATATGGTTATAAAAACTGTAGTTAAAACTTTGAGTGACTTAAGACAAGTATCAGAAACTCTAGACCTTATTTATCCTGGCCTCTGTGAACAAATTAATCCCTTTTCAGTGCAGCATTCTTCCAATGAAGTTGGTGGCAAGCATCCTGGCACTCTCAGCATATGCAATGAATATTGCCAAGGGATTCCCTGGACCACAGAGGACAGAGTTCTTCCCAAGGCAGGTCTCTGACTTCTCCCTGGATCCTGTACCTCGTTGTGTAAGAGGCAAACCTAATCCATACTGAACCACTTGAGCCTATTTCTTACCGTTAGCTGGGCAATATGATAAGGATAAACCCTAGATATTTTTGGAATAGGATTGTGAACTAGAGTGATGAACAGAAAACCATTTAAAAATAAGATGGGATAAAACTGCACATGCATGCTGCAGGCATCTACTCTAAAACACTTCTGTGTGATGCAGTACCAGCAACATTTTTTGTGGGAGGAAAATCTCTTTCCTTCATTTTAGGGCCACAGAATTGCAACTGCAAATGACCAAAAAAGAAAACTAACAAAAAAAGCAAAATATAAAGTGAGCCTTCTCATACATAACCTGTTATTTTTCTCTAAATGAAATTAATAGAGAGACAGATATACTATCAATAACTTCACCTCACACTTGTAGCAGACTGCAAATCTAGTTCAAAATTGAAGTAGCACTGCATGGCTGAAAGGTTTGTTAAGTAAGTGAAGAATTTTCAAAAGTAACATTTCAATTTGCATCTGGCCAGAAGCTGCTGTAACAGATTTTTCCCGAATGGCAGTAAGATTGGGACATTTAAGAAACATTTTCAACTTTAAATTCACTACAGGGGATCAGGAGAGAGATGCAAGAGCTGTTCAGTTTGAAAGGACTAATGCACAGACTTCTTTGCTAATCAGGAAAGGAAACACCAGCCAGACCTGCAAGCCAGATTGAAAGCATCCCCTCACTAGTTACAGAAAGATATTGCAGGATTCCGAAGAAAGAAAAAAACACAAGTCTGGTTGGCTTCTCTTAAAAAAGTTTCATATAGATAATTGGGCATTCACAAATTTGCCCTAAGCTTGTAAAACACACTTGAGTAAGTCCATACTATGATTAGCAAGAAACACAATGCCCAGCACTGCAAAGTTCAAGTCCTGCAGAGCTTGTGCCAGCAGAAGGGATTGCACTAAGCCAGTATTAAAGCTAGGGCCAGGCTGAGCACGTGGAGGCTTAACAAGCTTTCATATACTGGTCATGTACTGGTAATCCACAGACAGCATTAAAAATGTCAACAAAGGAGCGATATGTTCAAACTGGGCTGTGACAACAATAGCGTATTAAGATGCTAAACTTTAATTACATTTGTCCTTGATTTATTAATTTTTCAAGCTAATTGATCAGTGAGGTCTTTATTCCCCTGATAAAGCACAATGATTTTTGGATGGGGTGTTTTCATCCCTGAATTTTTCCTTTAGAACATTTTAAGATTGACTACTGGCTTCTGCTATGAACATAACATTTTTTTGGCAAACAAGCATGTTAATAAGAGCTTGTCCTGTGGTTCCTGGATTTATGCAGTGGTAGCCCTCTTGCTCCAACTGCATACTGTGTCTCACCGTATGCAGTAAAATCCACCGCTTGGCTAACCAGGCACATAACACTTAGAATTTCTCCAAATGATGTCTAGATAATAAGGATGTCACCTTACATGTCTCTAGTGCGTCCTCACACAGCCATCAAGCTGCTTTTGCCACGTGCAACACATGTGCTTTGTGGGGATGAAGGTCTTTGGAGCGTATCAGATGGCATTGCCTCCTCTGGCTCAAGTTCTGTGTGAAAATGAGATGAAATTTAAAACAAGGACCATCATTATTGGCACTCGGAGACCCCAGTTCTAGAAACTTAGAAAATAGTAAGTAGAAGCTTCACTAAAGGCACAGAAGCAGGATCAAATCTGTGAATCCCCTTTTGATCCAGATTTAAGCTATGGGCTTGTGTGAAGCAGCAAGGTAGCATAGGAGATGGCACTGCAACAGAGGAGGTTTTATGTCAGCATGGGAGCATCAGTATGGAATTGCTGTGTCTTTGAAATGTGAGAATTTTGAGGTAGCTTTTGTGCAATCATTACATCAAATGACCATAGGGATAAAAGGTATGAGTCTGGAGGGTGGTAACTTGGGGACTCCCTCTGATGCCAATTACACTAATAGAGTTTTTGCAGAGATGAGACGGTTTATCTGATCTCCCTGCTGGTTTGGTCTTTGTCCTCTCTACTGATGCTGCCAAGAAAGCGTGTCAAAGATCTTCTGCTGTAAGTACTTGACTTGTTTGTAGGAATCTGATTAAAGTAGATCACCTCAGATAACAAGAGGAATTAATGCTGCAAATACATAGGAGGGGATTTTCAATCTCATAAGCTACGTAGAGGTCAGTACTTTTCAAGTCACGCTGCAGCCCTCAAGATCTCTGATTTTCGCAGAACTGATGATCTTTACTTGTCCTTTTCCTCTCTCCTGCTAGCCTTTACACTCTAGCATTTGCCTTTAGTAGTTCAGTTCTACTTGTAATCTGTTCTACTGCTCCGTCCAGTATGAGGAAAGTACTGGACAAAGGTAACCCTGGGAGAAAGAAAACCAAAAGGAACAGGAAAGCGTTTTTTGTGGGCTTTGCAATGGACATGGCCCATTTTCCTTAGTAACTATATAGATTCCTCATCTTTCAGGTTTTTACGATGATTTTTAAAATACAAATTCTCACCTTAGATGTCCTCCTGAAGTGTGATGTTTTTATATCCTCTCAACTTGGTCGGCCAAAAGTAGTAGACTCCTAGATCCTTGCACTTCAATTTTTCTCTCCCTAGCATGTAACCATGCTATATATTCAGGCTCAATGTCTCTGCTGTGAAGAACGACATGCAGATGCGTGCACACATGTCAGTTTTTCCCAATGCCTTGCTTGCTGTGTGCATGCAGATGTCTCTGCTGAAGGACATACTCAGAACCTTAGCACTCATCAGCTGCCCCTGTGCTGCCTTTGTTTGGCACATTGATGTCCGTAACTCGGCTTTGATGGGTAGGCCCCAAATTGTGCTTTACAGTCGGTGACATTATAATTTCTGACATGAGAAGTCACAAATGGTTACTGTACGATCAAAATCTGCCTGCTAGCTCTGTGGTCTTTACCAACTGAGGAGTCCTAATGATAGGACTCTTAAAATATAAGTACAGTAGGTATGAAGTACACCAGCTTGACCACACCAAGAACTAACCTTGGGAGATGGCTACATGAAGGCTCTGGAATGTGTTATTCTAGGACGTCCTAACTGCCAGAAACGCAAATGGTGCCACTGTGAGTGTCTGAATGGAACCTGCACGCTCCAGAGATGGGAGCAGAGGCTGCAGCCCTCCAGAAGGGAACATCGAAGTGCTGCTGCTCACAACACAGCATCAGCATGGCTTCAACCCTTCCTGAGGAGGGACTGATGCATTGAAACGTTCCACAGGCTCTGAGGTTTTAGTAGAGCAAGGTACATGCAATCTAGGCTCTGTTCATGTTAATTCCCATTTCTTGCTGCTTGGATAAACATGTAGTGACAGCTTTCATGAGGCAGGGACCTGTCCATTGGAAAATGGATTATGACCACCAACTCTTGCACATAAACTACTAATTATCTAATGGTCACTAGCGAGACAGTCTAGGTCTCTGCTGGTGACCTAGAGGTGAAATTACTTTCTTTGTCTGTCTGAGCCCCTGAAGCACTCAGACCCTTGACTGGGGCTGGGGGGAAGCTCTGTTCTAAACCACCATTAATTTTTCTTAGGGTGAAAAGGTCAATGTTAACTGGTTTTTTATGCCATCAAAAAAGCTTCTTTATTTCCAATGTTGTCTTAAAATATACAGCAACATTTAAACATCCAAACTTTCACAGTGTTTTTTTGAAAGCTATGTCAGCTTTTTGATAAATGACAAAGTCTGTACATTGTCAGCCCCCCACAGCTGTGTCCACAGCCATACTAACAATGCCACACAATGTTTTCCTTAAATCCTGTAAAGGCAAGAAGCAATGCCACAGAATGCAGTGATAACATATTAGAACTGCTGACAATCAGTCTTTTAACATGTGTTATCCATTTGACTGCAGGTTTAAATCAGCATTTCAATGTCAAGTTGCTAATATAAGGCTGTATGGTCAAACATCCAAATAGAGTACCCCAGAAAAAGCACAAGTGCACTGTTAAAGTAGGTCAAAGTCACTGCAAATCAGGGAACACGGAGGGAAAGTTCCCTATCATTAAACCAGTTTGTCCTATGATTGAGACATATATATATTTCATGATACAGTAGTATTAGATTAAATATTTAACAGGAGCTCAGACTACAGTGTTGGCACCACCAACATGTACACTGCAACTGAATGTGCAAACAGAGCTGAGGCCTCTGCAAATTCAGTCACTGACAGTCCCATAACACTGCTCAAAGAGAAACCTCTTCTTCTGCAGCTGGCCTGGTGGTACGTCAAAGATCAAACCAGGTATCCAGGCAGGATTAGAACAGGTGGGTCGGTGTGGAAGACCCTCTTCTCACTGCTCAGGGCTGACACTGCAGCAAACAAGCAGTTTGTGTACTGCTGCATGAGCTACAGCTCCTGGAGAGACCAGGAAAATGGTGGCATCACTTTCTGCATTCACTAGCTAGTGTTTGGATTTAAATTAAGTACCTTTTTATTCAGGACGTGCACAGGGATGGTCTGAGAAAAAAATGGAGACTCTACCTTTAGGCCTCCTGCTGCATTGCACCAGGTTGCCCTTGTCCCTTCTGCACAAACACACTTAAATGCAGTGATGGATTTACTAGGCTGGAGCTGTTGAATCCAAGGCACATTGCATGTGTCCTCGAGCACTGTGATGCTTAAGCAGATTTACTTGGAGGTTATGGAAAGGGCCTGTGTCCCTTAACCATTGCTCTTTCTCATCTGTTTCTTCAGGTCTTGAGGACCTGGAAAAACGAAAACAAGACGGAAGATGACAGCCTTGGCACAAGATGGTGCAATGAGGAATGCACACTTACCTACCTATAGCTTCTTCCAAGTCTATTCACACAGGGAGCTGGTGAGAGTTTTTGCAGATTTAGGCATGTTGGTTACATATTTTTTGCTTCATTCTCTTTTTGCTTTAAATGCTGGTAAAATCAGCACTGGAATGGGAAGTGGCAAGGGAAAAGAGGGGAGGGACCAACTACTGTACCAGCTGCTCTCATTTCTATTAATCCCAAGTAGACACCCTGCGAGCTCTACTTGGTGAGGAGAGTGGGCTTTCCATTTTTGTACTCCAGGTAAAAATATACCCACTGGTGAACTATTTTCACCAGCAGTCCGTATGCATTTATTCATAGTCATTCCCCAAAGCTAATCTTATCAATGTAGATGGACTGATTGAGAAACCAGATGCACTAGGTTTTGACTTGTTTGCCTGCACAGAACTCAAAGAATACAGGGAAGAAAAATAGCAGATGAACATCCAAAGCAAGAATCACAAACGTGATAACTCCTACTCTTACAGGAGTCCCTAAAACCTCTTCAAAACACCTTTTTGTCATGACTAAATAGCTGACATTTATGCTTACTTAAAACCTATTCAAAACCCATAGTCTATATAATCTGGACATTTGCTCTTTATACAGAGACTGACAAATCCTTTAATATAGTTACAGCTGTTTAAAGAAGAAAGTAAGTCTTTGACCCCACAAGGAAGAGGAGTGACTCAATCAAACCCTATTGCTAGCAAGTATGATGTACAAAGATTAACAGTGTTGCCATGAAATACGTAATAATATTTACAACTGTGTACTGATTATGCAGAAACAGTCTTAAATGTTCACAGAAATACTGTGTAGCAGTTCAGATGCTTTTATTTTTGGAATGCCTCTACCATTGCTCTCAGTTTGCATCCATGACAGAATGGTTTTGGCTGCACAGTGGCAAGTTCACCAGGCAAGTGACTTTGCAGGAAGAATCATTATGGTCCATGAAGCAAGTGAAAGCTTCCTTCTCTGAATGGTTTTGGTTAATAGTTACATCGTAGGATTGAAGTTAACATGACAGAGCTAAAACTGCTCTCAAATGCTTTCAAAAAAGCTTGTGTTTATTTTTGTTATTTGCATTCCAGCATTATCTAAAGACAATAACAGATTCATTATGGTGGGCTTGAGTAACAGAGCAGGAACAAGAGCCACAAGAACAAGCTGCCCAGATTTCACACACATGCCCAATCACTGCTGGGCACTCACAATTACATTGCCAACCCAGCTCCCCATATAAATGCCAGACTCATGCACAAAATTGTCATGTTCAAAGATATAGATACATTTGATCAACTAGGTTGTTTTCATACAGAGTAATTTAGTGAGATCATACAAGAAAACCCCCATGTCACTCTTCAGTTGCAAATAAAACTACAATTACCCATGAGCCAGGGTGCAATTCCCTGTCACATGACCACAATTTGAAAGACATCACTGTGGGGTGACATGAACTCCCTTGATTTTTCCTTAGAAAATTTGCACTAGTACTTCATAACTGGTGGTGGGAAAACACTTGTGTAGCTGGTATCAGCTACAGCTATGAGTGGGATTTCACAACCTGTTTAAGTTAGTTGAAGACTCTGATGCTGGGAAAGGGGTATAGAAAACAGAAATGGTCCTTCTTACAGCACCATCCGCTTATGTTGGATTAGTTATTGCACCAAAATCTTCACCTCATCTGTAAAATATTGTATCAGAGGGGATATGAAGTTTAATTTAAAAACAGCAAGAGCTCTGGGTTACCTGGTACAGGAAGTTAAGTATGAGGTTCTGTCAGTTGAAAATGCAGCCCGCCAATAACTGCCTTACTGGCATAAATGGCAAAAAAAAAAGTGTGCTGGAAGGAAATACCCTACCTTCCTAACTGCTGCTCTGCTGCAGTGATGAAGCCATGTGCTGCTCAGTTCCCCAGAAAGTATATTCTCCCCAAACATAGCATGACTACCATGAATTAGGCTTCTGGACAAAAGATTCTCTCTTCAGGACAGCCTGGACAAAGACAGAAGTGGAAAGACAAAATAGGCCAAAAGTTTATATAGAACCATAGAATGGTTTGGGTTGGAAGGGACCTTAAAGCTCATCTAGTTCCAGCACCTTCCACTAGACCGGGTAGTTCAGAGCCCCATCCAGCCTGGCCTTGAACAATAGGGTTTGACAAAAAAACCTGTTTGTCAAAACCTTTTTTCTCAAACATGGAAGCTTTGGATAATATTACGAAGTCAATCTCTTGCTATCACAACATCAGCCTTCATGACAGAGGTACTTGTGGACAATTTCAGCAGAGGAAAAGCTTCAGAAGGACATGGGAATCAGCTGTGTATCCCAGCACAGCCTGTGGTATAGTGGCAGTGCAGTCCTATGGCCACTAAACCTGTTCTGTTACTAAAAACTAGTCTTCAACCAGTATCCATCCACCTATTTTAACAACACTAAAATGGATCCAATGTAAATACCCAGTACACATCTGTCCTCAGATTCTAGGACGGCACTACCTTGATCAAACAAACATGCAAATGGGAAAGTACAGAGTTTCCTACTTCAACAGGGTGAGTGAAAAGTGCTCCCTCCCCAGCAGAAAGAAATAAGAAGTTGTGGGGTTCTTCTTGCATTTGTCTTGTGCTGTGGTAGCTACATGAATCAGATGCTGAAAGAGTCCAACACGAAGCAGAATCTGATTTACATGAACTGTACACAAACAACCATGTGAACTTTTCGAAAAAAGAAAAATAGTATTAAAATTTTAGTTTCATTTCTCCCTTCCCCACTTCCCTTTCTCAGTTGACAGTCAACCAGCTGGTTAACTGCTCTGAAGGTGCATGCTCATTCCCACATTTAACCATTGCTCCCCATGGGCCACTCTGCAGCCATATGCTTCACCACCACTTTTTAATATTGAACCACAGCACACAGCCACTTCCTTAAGCTGGTGGCTGCACTGAGGGACAGCACCTGCAGGAGCTCAGCAGAAGCAATTGATTCACAGTGAAGTGAGATACAGTTGAGAACTTCCTTCCACAGAACACAGCAGGAAAAGGGAGCTTTTGCCTCCGGAGAGACAGAATGACCATGATGGATGTTGTCTTGCTGTTACACGGTGGCTGCTGACCATGTGATGATGTTTTACTCTGGTTTTGCTCCTCTGATGAACGCTTCATAGAGATCTTAAAAAGAAAGATAAATATCTGACAATGCATGTCAGAATTTTAACTCAAAACAAATTTTCAGGAAGCCTTTTCCAAAAAATGGAGCATGTAGTTTTTTTTCCTCAGTCAAACAATAAAAAAGAATACCCCAGCACAACAGCCTTCTTAACAAAGCCAGAGGGTAAAAAGATGATAAGCAGAACAGAATACAGTAAGCTGACATTTTCTGCAGGGAACTCCCCCTTCCTAATTAAAAATTATTCCATAACTAGCATGACTTTTTAAAACAAAACCACAAACAATTTAAATAGAAGCGTAATTTGCAAAGTGGTTTGGAATATCCCTTAAAATATTTCTCCACCTTTGACAACCTCTAAATCACAAGTAAGCTTTCAGTAATGCAAGAAATCTGCTCCAACTTTTATGCAAGTCAATATCACAGTCTACTGAGCAAAAAAGAAACCACAGTCAAGTCTTCACTTCAAAGTACTGTTTAGTTAAAGATGAATTATGTGACCTTTTTGCAGCGTACAATGGAACAGAAGTAAAAAATACCCAACTTCTTCCATGCTCTAAACAAATTCAGCCCTGTACCTATAAGAAATTACCTCTGTGTTAGAATAGAGCACATCTTTCAGAACACAATGTTTAAGCTAATAAAGCTTCATGGAAGCCTCGAAGAGGGCAGATAAATCTTCTTCTGTTTGGGGACGTGGTGATAGCTTAGTCACTCTTTCCTATAAGATTAAAGAAAAACTAAATTACAAAAGGTTGCCAATAAAATTAATCAAACAGTAGCAGAACTATGTGTCTCTGTTCTAACATCCTTTACAGAAAGCAACAAGGTTTTGCAAATAAGTAATCAAGTAATTAACATTGAGGCATCATCAAATGTACAGTACTTTCAGTACTTCATTAGCTAAAATTGCCTATAATTAAATACAGAGAAGCAAGTTTAGAACGCTGTTCAGTTGCAGAGTCAAGTAGTGCAAACAGGGGCCTTGTCCATCACAGATGTCAGTACACTGGAGGATATTATCCTGGGAATACAGTCCATTTTAAAATTCATTTACCAGCATTGGAACTAGGAGTTCGAGTTTTAGGGACCAAGACTTTCAAAATACAACATCTGTCAAGGCCCAGGAACTGCTGTAAACGGGCAGCATAAATGCTGCTTGTAACTCAGACTCCAGTAAAGAGACATGGCAAGAGATGGTATGAAACGGCTCAATAAAGAGCCCAACACCTTGTAATCAGAATACAAAGTAATTGTGGTTGATCTTCATTTGGGCAGTGATTCAACAGAATTTGCGGGTGCTGAAGTACCACTGACTGAACTGAAACTCAGGAATGCGCTTCACTGCTCTGCTTGACAAAATAACCACAAAGGCACGGGCAGCAATTCAGAAAAGTTCCACATTCAGCTGAAAGGGCCTACCATTCATATACTCCTATTGATTATGATGAGTGCTTTAGTGCTTTCAACAATCAATGATTTTAACATTCATTGAAATATTGGGGAGAGTTAGAAATATCTGCAAAGACAGAGGCCAGGCCTACACTAGGAGCACATTATCTTTAGAAGAAAGTGGTGTATTTTGGCAGGAGGGAGTTTATTCTGCTACAACCTGTTTCAACATCTCCCTTGTGGAAGATGCTGTCTTCAGCTTTAAACTTCTTCCCCCTTTTTCACGTGTGAGACAGTGGATGTAATGTGCTAAGCACTTGCCTCACGCACCGAGTGGGACGCTGGGGAAGGGGCTCCTCCAGCCCGTGCCTGGGTGGGAGGCTGAGCTCAGCCACCCTCCTGAGCTGAGCACACACCTCGGGCTGGGTGATGCCGCAGTGCCCCCTCAACTCGATTTGTGGGCAGGCTGGATGTGGTTACACAGCAAGAGAGGCCACCACCCTGCAAATGTGAAATGTCGGTCTAGCATGGTAGGGAAGTCAGCTGTGAGGTATTCACAGTTCATAACCATGGTTAGCGTGGCTTTTGGTAAGTCTGAAAAGTGCAGCTTTGTGTGCATCGTTTTACTCACATTTTACCCACTGCTGCATAAGTAGCAATGAAATGGTACCTCTTTGCCCACCCCTGACCAGCACAGTGCTGCTACACACACAGATCCAGCCAAAGAGAAGCCTAAGATTCTTCTATGCAGTTTCGAAACCAAATGGAAAATTCAAATAGCACTAGGGCAAAAGTGTGTTGTTTCTTCAGACTCATACTATGCAAAATATAACAACTCAGTGCTCAAATATTCATAAATTCATCAGGCTTATATTAGGACACTCTGGGCCAAAGTACAGTTTTGTGGCTCTGTGCACTGAGACGGCCAGAGTTATCTGTAAAGCCACACTGGGTGACAGAAGACAATCAGCTTGACAGAGTGTAGCATTTTCCAGATATACTGACAGAAGGCTGCGAACGGATGCTCCTCCTGTGTGCCTCGACACAGAGGCACCAGCACTACCCTTGCACAAGCTTGCTGATGTTTGCTGGTGCCCAGACAGCAAGGCCCTGGCTCTCAGCCTGACTCTGCATTCTGATCTAGTGCCAAAACCAAGGAGCTCAAGGCTCATCACGGGTTCAGCCCCACTGTGGCTGCCTCTGGGATGTCTGCAGGGGTGGTGGGCCAGAGAACAGCCCTTCCACCATCTCTCACTTTCCCTCCCCTCATCTCGTCTCAAACACCACCACAGGGCCAGCCACCTTAGACCTCCAGACAGCATCTTCTGCCACAATCACTACTGTCTGCAAATAGGATCAATTTCAATAGACTCACTTAGGAAGGAAAATAAAATCTGTTTTAACTTCAAGCATAGATGTTTGTCCCAACAGTTTCCACCCACATTTTGACAGTCAGATGAGTTTTGTTTTCCTGCAGCCTGCACTCCATAGTGTGGAATAAACTTTGCAGGCTTTTTAGTGCTATCACCACTGCACCACACTGCTTTGCTGACACGAATGGGTCAGTGCTGTATTCTAAAGACAACTTACTGCAAGGTGAAAAGAAAAAAAAATATTACAAAGATTAAACTGCTTGCACTAACCCTGTGGGTACTAACAGACTACTAAGGAACACTAACACATTTTCGTCATGTTACACCTCATGTACAAAATAATGGTTAAGAAACTATCAGGTCATCTCAAAAGACACAGTACAATTAATCCAATCCCAAAAGCCATGACACCAGAGTAAATTAATTAAAAGTCAATTTGAGCTAAGCTAACAAACAAACAAAAGAGCCCTTCAACATCTTTTGAAGAAGAACCTTCCCCCTGCCCCAGTTGAACTTGCCTTCAATGAGATGTTTTGTTTCTGATGATTTAAATCTAATTGTTTTAAACAAACATATTTATCAAAACAATTCCTCCAAATGCCCCATAACAATTTATATGCATAACCTATTTGATGGATGCTCAAAGATGTTAGGTTTCTCCCTGGCTTTGCCACCACTCTTTTGTGTGTGATCCTAAATAGTTGCACCTTTGTATAATTTTCTCAGCTATAAAAGAGGAATATTAATATCTACTGTTAATATAACTGTTCTAAGTTGCTATGAGATTTATGATTGAGAAGAACCAGACATGGCAAGAGGTCTACTGTAAAAACACCTTTCGGCCTATAAACTTCTCATTTTCTTCGTAGTGTTTATTTCCCTTGCAATTTGGTGGAAATACTAAGTTAGACAGAACACACCATAGCATATGAATGAAACTGTCTTTTTACAAGGAAGACACTGAATTTTGCTTTTAGAGTGATGTGTTGCTTTTTGCAGTGTCTTTGTGAGCACTGAAACAATAAGGGGTATCACAAGTTTAATATATATCATCCCAGGGGACTTTATTTCAAATTCTGATGGGGGTCAATGGAACAAAAAAGCCATCTGGGAAGAAAAATGCAACTTCCCAATATGGAAAGTTTAATGCAAAGTGAGTTTGGTCATTCTTACCACATAGCACTTGGTATTAAGGCTTTACCTATAGACCGTCTGCATACATAATTAACAGAGATAGTTATGAAAAAGCAGTATCTTCTACAAAAATCAAAGCTCTATGAAAAACATCCTAATTTTTAAAAAATGTGACATTTAAAAAAAACCCCAAACACCTAGCCATTTCTTCTGTCCATGTGAAAAACAGACTGCAGAATGCACTCCCTCCTTCCCACTGAAAAGAAAAACTTAAACTGTGGAGTGAAACAAAATACAGTTGACTGTACATAATTTTCTCCATTTTAATTGTTTTCATGTAGGAACAGACATAACAGTTGCTTGAAAAGAAGCACTTGTGTTTCTTCCAAAATCTGTTCTATTTTATTTGACAAGAAAAACTGTTTTACTTTCTGTCTTACCTGAGGCAGAGTGCCTTTGACTAATGCAGGGATGTCTGCTTTGGAATAACCAATTGCAGCTAAGCCATCATCAACATTCAGATCAAATAGGAATTTCCGGAGTGTGTCTGCCAAAATAAACCCCGCATCTTTGATTCTCGCAGTGCGGATGTCAGCTCCTAAAATAAGACATAATGCCTTGACTGTAGGGTACAGAGAGTGGAGGAAGCCTGTTCTGGACTTAATTTAATCCTAATATCAGCTGAACACATATCCATACATAGCAGTCATTGCCCTAAAAGCAACATGAAGTAAAAAGAGGAATCAGTCTTCATTTTAGTTGGAAGAGTTTGTGAAAGGTGAAATAAAACAAGATCAGAAGCAGGTAACTGCTGGCGAGAAGACTAACTTCCACATGAGGATAACTTCCTTTCCCTCTGTGCTTACAGGGAGAAGCACTTTTCAGTCTGACTAACTGCTGGGAGGAGAGACGCTAACGCATGAAAGTCAATGGTATTTATTTTTATGGACAGTGTGCCAAATGCTAACTTCATTTTAATGCCTTGAGTTTGCTGACATCTAGAGGACTGTTCTGTTTAATTACACATTCACAGAGAGGATTAGAGCATGTAGGCTGAAAAAGACAGGAGATGGCAGGGAAGTGTTCAGGGGGCTGAGTAAATCCTAAATTTAATGCTATTTGAGTATGTGCTGACTTGTGTAGGATAATGCAGAACTGAAGAGGAAGAACTGCTATCTTTGAAACATCTACAGAACAGTAATGAAAACATCAATATAAAATGAAAGATGACTAATATTTCTTACAGAATAGCTTGCTTCACCTTCTTCAATGAATGGTCAGGAATTACTTAAAAGTAATACTAAAAGTATGTCCAGTCAGAAGACAGAGGTTCCTCCATATGACTTCTTTTCAAAGTAAGCCGAGCTAAATTGGTTCTTTGTGTAACCTCAATGATGTTACACCAGAACTATGTTAAGTCCTAGCGCCATACTGAGAGATGAGTAAGAGCACTACATAGCTACAGGAAAAATATTTTCTGTGATCCTCATGCAGTTCAGTGTAATGTTCAAAGGGAGTTAAGTAAACAGAAGACCTACAAGCTCATTTGAAGAGCTTGGATATTTGGGCAGTAAGACTGGCAGTACTGTAGCAGATAATGTCTGGGAGAAATCGATAAATAAGATACGACAGTCTTGTACAAAGTCTTGTGCTATTTGGATTATGCCACAAAACCTGAGTTTATTCTGGGTTTTGCTATGGAGGAGTAACTGAGACATAAATACACTGTATTCAGACAGTAAAGTAAAAGGAAAAGGGAGGAGGGTAAACATGACAATAAATGTGACAGGCAGTTTTAAAATGTTCTAGCACTTTGGTTTTGCTCAGCCTAAAGGATAATCAGTCTTTGAGTGCACTTATAAAATTTCTGGCTACACACACACCTATTTCAACTATTTAAGAATCCACCCAGGGAGGTACTAAGTTTTTCTGGCTGTATCCAAATTCACAGCTGTACATACACACAACATAACAATTTAGTAATCTATTTCATGTCATGAAACACCTTCTTAGTCATTGCCTTTGGCAACATGACAGATTTGAATCAGCTACTGTAGTCAGTTGGACTCCGGACTGGAATCAAAAGTAAACACCCCAGTTGGGAATTAATAAATTCAATTCCATGTGACATGTTTTCAGCAGAGTTCCTTTACAGCAAGGCACAAAACGTCGTGGTTAAAATTTCTACTGAGAAAATTAACAGAACTTTTAGAGACAGAATTTATGGCAGCAATTACTACCATAAAACCTAAAGGAACTGCTTTTCAGCCACTTGTTTTAAAATCAAGAGCCAGAGTTCAAATTCTCTGATATGGTGTGGTGACCAGTTAACCAGAAACATTTTCTTTGTCTAATTTTAGTTCTGTGTTATTGCTGTAGGAACAGAGATGTTTAGTAGCTCAGTATAAGATTCCAACTAGGTTTGTGTTCTGGTGTTTGACTGTAGGCAGGACTGCATACTTTAGAGAAAGCCTGAACAACCCCACAATGTTTATGAAATAAACGGAACTCTCCCCCAGTGCAGTTTTTCTGACCATGTTGTTCTACACCCTCTTTGAAATACTGTGAAATTTTCACTGTCTATATAAAAGCCCCACTCTTTCTTGGGAGTGCTTTCAGATTACTTATACAAGCAAGTCATAGATGTGACTGGATTGCTGTAACTTGCATACAGAAGGCTCACCATACAAGGGACTGAACACAACTTTTCCAAACATCAGGAGAGTTGGCCTAACCACTTTCTCTCTGCTCTATGCACTGCTGCACATGACTGTGACTGCTCCTTAGCCAGACGGGTATTAGCCACAGTTTAGCTACAACACAGAGCCTAGTGCAGACAAAAAACCTGACCTTAGACATAAATAAATTACCTCACTGCAGAGCCGTGCTGTCACAGCTAGAGTGCTAACAGCTCTGAGATTACATCACTGGAAGCTGGTTTATCATACACTCATGCTGGGTGTGCAGTAAAGAGGTATCCTTTCTCTAGGACACCTTTTAGTGATATGTTGCACAGATAAGAAAGCACTGTATGAAAAGGTAACCTTTAAATGAGCTGTCAGCCGGCAGCATTTATTTGTATTCTGCTAAGAAGCAGAAAAGGCCATTTTGTTCATTAATCCACTTCTTAGCCATCACGTGTCCACAGGAAAGCTACTCCATGTTTTCCCTTGACATCAGCCACTGAGAAATTCCAACACCTACAAACAGACCTACATTAGAGAAGCCAAAACGCATAGTTGTGTGCCACGGAAAAAGAGTGATTCAGAACATCACCCTGTTCTAATTCATTGCCAGAGCAGGGAATTTATTAGGCAAAATCCTTCTTTTTAGCTAACAAATGCACCCGAGTACTTGTTCATTTTATGGTAACTACTCCCCAAGAAAGATGCCAATTGCAGCCACTGTCATTTGATTTGTAACAGACCTACAGTTAATTCCAGCTGTCTAGTTTTCTAGCCAAGCAGCAGATTCCTCCAGCTTGCTCCTCTAACCACATCATTCAATATCAAAATTTAGCATTATTCAACCTAACTTTGCATTATATGTAGCTCCAGAATCTTGTTTTTTAAAATTAACCCCCCTGCAACAACCAATGACAATTGCTTACACACTGTTTTTTTTTTCTTTCTGTCAAACAACATTTTGGAAAGAATTCCACTTGTACATCTAAGTTCTATCCATAGAGATTCCTACCTAGAATCTCTGCAGCTTCCAAGTGCCGCTCAGGATGTATCTGTGCTGTGAAAGCAAACACTGCTGGGGATGTCAGCACCACAGAAAGGCCATGTGGCTGGGGAAAAAGGAAAAAAAGAATAAAATCGTAACAACAGGACATGTACTTTTAACTTCAATGCGCTTTATAACAGAGAACTGAAATATATAATACAAAAAGAAACATAAACCAAGTTTTACCACTAAAGAGTGATCCACGTTATAATCCTTTGGCTTGTAACTTTTCACCAAACCAGAAATAGGGTAAGACATTCCATGGCTGGAACAGAGAGCAGAGAGAAAGTGGTTAGGGCAGCTCTCCTGGTATTTGGAAAATTTGTGTTCAGTCCCTTGTGTGGTCAGCTTTCAGTATACAAGTCTCTTCAGTACAGATACTCAAAAGGTACTGACATGCTGTGGTGTGGATATTAGATACAGACAACCTTCACTCCTCTGCGCCTCAGGGACAGCTGTGAAAAACAGTACCTCCTTACTTTGTGAGTGTGAAGTTATATTTTTCCACTAACTGGACTGAAAGTTCCTGAAGTAATACAGATATGCCAAAAATATCATAATCTGCATCCCTATGTGATCACACTGCCTGAGAAAAATAAACATTAATTTTAAGGTATAATTAAAAGAGTAGACTTGCTCAAAGAAAAGGAATGAAAGGAACATCTCTGAAAAGAATGACTGCTAATAACTTCTCCACACAACTCAGGCTTAGGCTTTGCCTCTCTGAGATTTTCATCCAATTGAAAATACATTGCCTTGCAATATTAATTACAGCTCATTTCAGCCTGCTGATTCCCTACCCTACAGACAAACTT
>WEIV01026278.1:4462-36178 GCA_013390005.1 Calyptomena viridis | reverse complement strand
CCACAGCAATTTGTGGCAATAAAACCCTGGAAATTTTTATTCTGCTGCCAGCTCCATTGTACCTTTTGGAGATGTTGAGGACTTAGCTAGCTTTGTCCGCTGTTTTTCCTTTATTTTTGTGGATTCTCTAAAATATTGGGACATAAAATTCATTTTTAAAATGTGTCAGCCTATTGAATTAGGTAATGAATGAATGTCAGTTGAGGAGCTCTAGAAAACTTGACAAATCATACAGTCCCATGAGACAGGAATATAGCCAAGACAGCTTCCCAGACAAATTGTCCTGGTGTCATATTATTGTCAGTGCATAAGTAGGAACTCATGCTAACTGCTGTAGTTGAAGTCCTCATCTATTAGTTGCTAGGGTAATTACTGTCCAACTGCACTGTTGCCCAGATTCTAACCTTCACCTTTGGGCCTTGCCAAGGTAATGAAGGACTACCTTGAAGTATGTATCTGTATTAGTTGGCTCTGGAGGCAAATCAGGGATTTCCTCTGCTGCAGTTTGCTGTCCTTCTAATGTTGTTTGGAAAATTACGTATCCTTTAGGCTCCTTTGCATTGTGTCAGTTCCAGACTGAAAGCAGATTCCATTTGTCAGATGCAGTTTTCTTGCTGCTGTCTTACTGCTTTCAGTCTCAGAGACTGATCTATACAACATGAAAAATATTGTTAGTAGGAGGAAATCCAGGACAATGTGGAAGCCTTTCCTTTCTGGTGGTGACTTGATCCATTGCTTCACATCAGAGAGGTCCTTCACTATTGGATGAAGTTAGAATGGCACATTTCAGAAGGAGCATGGTTGCCTTAGTTGTTACAAAAGCAGTCATTTGTCAGCCCTTTGGGGAACTGTTAACCTGTTGTGGCGTGGCAAACCTACAAACCAGAAACACTGCAAAAGTAAGTGTTTCCCCAGGTATAGAATAGTTTGTTCTGCAAATGGAACTTGAATCCCTAATGACTGTGCCTAACTTGAAAGCCGATTGTTCTGTTAGCATGCTCATGTTGTTAGTGTGATCATGAAAGTGAGTGGAATTTTAAGAGAAAATACCAAATGGTGTAGTATTTTGGGATTATAAAATCATTGTAATGAGACCATCAGATTTTTGATTTGGATTTGAATATAGCATCAGTTATGTAATTTAAAATTTTGTAAAGCAGAGATTATTGTCCTCTGTCACCAAAGGTTAGCCAGAGAGTAAACTTACTTCCTGGAGGCATTGATAGTTTCAAGACAGATTTTAAAGCTTTCAGTTAGCAGTGTCAGTAAAGTCTTGAAATAGTTATAAGCATTACATCATAAGGCCACAGTTTTTAAAATTTGTAGTCTACCTTGTGTTCCCTCTGTCACTCCTCCATAAACATATCATCTACTGCATAAACTGTCTCTTTCTGAACATGCTGCAGGCACAGTGACAAGTTATGCTCAGTGGATTTACCCTCACATCTTGCATCTCTGTTGTCTTCTGAGGTGTTGCTGCCTCAACAGGTAGCTTTAAAATAGAGAGAAAGAAATTGACAAACAACTTTTTTTTTAGAACAAGACTAGAATTTCTAGTCAGGAAAGGGCAGTGACAGATGAAGTTTTTACATCCTTGAAAAGTAGTACCATGTCCTGAGTTTATAAGATCACTCAAAAGTACTATTGACTCAAAGAGAAACCTACAGTGTCACTTGTGTTTTAGTGCAACAGAATGCTTGAAGTGCTACTAAATAGTAAGTCAGAGCTAAATAACAGCCAGGTGAGACTAAATGAGTAGATTATATTCATTTATGCACAATAGAATAAGTACATGCTTATGTAGCTTGAACTTTTAATTTTTTATAGAATAACTACAGTGATTTTCATATTACTAATCCTGAACTCCGTAAGTTTATGCACCCAAGCAGTGCCAGGAAAGCTTACAGACAGTGATTGCTCAAAATACACCCTCAAGATCTGCTTTGAATAGGTTTAATTTTTTATTACATTTGATGTATGTCTCTGTGTTTCTGTTTGGTTTTCAGCTGTAGTTGGTATTCTGGGTCGATGAATGAGCAGTTAAATACAGGGATGCAGAAGCTGCAGGACTTGTAGCAGCTTTGTCATAACTATTCTTTTTTCTCTATTTAACCCGGGTTTTTCTGTCACAAGAAGCATTCTTAGAATCATTTTTGACCAGTGCAATACAAAGGAGAAGGAACTGGGGAGAGAAACAGGCTCTGATTTCAGTCTGGTAAAGCTAATTTGCTCTTTGCCATGTGAAAACGAGAATGTGCATTTAGTGCTGTGCCAACGCTGTGTAGGGACATCTGTATTCCCTGAAGAAGCTGAAAGCACTATAGCTATGTCAGTAAAGCACTCCATACCAGTTACACTGGCCAAGAAAGAGGGTGTGTCAGTAAGGATGTCAAGATATGTCAGCCTCTACAGTTCTCTTCCGAACTTACTTCTGCAGCATCGTGATGTGCTCTTTCAAACTGTTCAGTGGCTCCTACTCAGCTTACTTTAGCAAGAATACATATAATTTTCTTGCAATTCAGACCTGTGATGCAGTGATGCTGAGTCGTAGCGTCATGCACTGGATGAGCTTTAGTATGTGACCACATGCAGTACTGGACAGGCACCTTTCACTTTATATTGCTTTGGTTCTTTAACTGTTGTACTCACAGACAGCAGGAATGCATGAGACTTTCTCATTGCTGTGCAAACTTAGCTTCCATAGCTGTATTAGTTGAGAATGGTGCCCTGAAGGACTTTACTCAGAAGTGTTTAAATTTGTCTGAATTACCGTTAAATTTAGATACTGCTGAAGACTATTTTATTGCTTTTTCCAGTTATTGGCCTGTAACCTTCCTGTTAATTTGAAGAGTTGCTCTGGCAAAGATGTTTTCCCCATGAATTTGCACAACTCTTAAGTAGAGATGTCCTTACTAAATTGCTCTGAAACATACCTGTTCTGTTCTCTGTTGTTTGGGGGTTTTTTTCAACAGTAATATGTTATCTGCTTTTTAACTTTCTTCTCTATTCTTTTATTTGCAGTGATGTGGTTGCATGACCTGCCGCATTATTATAACAGGGACTGTTCAGTGCATGACTTGCTTTTCTGTCCAGACTGCATAACCAAAACTTAACCAGTTCTACACTTAAGACTCATGGCCATCTGATTTCAAAAGGGGATCTACTTGCAGAGAAGCTTATCATCCTGGGGAGTGGCTTTCCCATTTCCCACTTCCATTTACTCTTTCTCTTCACAAAATGTCTCCTATGAGGCTAGAAGAGAGGAAATCCAGTATTCACAACTCAACAGGAGGCGTTCTGCAAACTGACAGAGCACTGTCAGCTCTCCATCTTACTTCCGCCTGTCCACTTTATTTAATTCTGATTAACAGTATTAACAGACAGACTTCCTGCAACATTTTCATATATTGAACTATAAAAATCTAGTCTTAATGAGTTCCAAAAAAGGCTTTTTGGTTACTGTTAAAATTTTAAAGCACCTGCACCCTTAAAGGATCCACTTTGAATCTTTAAATAAATAAATAAAGCGAAGGAGGTATTTTACCACGAGAAATGACTAATGAATTGCTGCTTGGCGATCCCATCTTCCTTAGAAAACCAAGCAAATCTCATCTGATAATCTCCGAGCCAGTCAAACTACCGGGTGGTATTTTGTTCACAGGCACTGCCTGCTTCTTTAATATGTATATACACAGTAGTTTGTGGCTGTTGTATTTTTCTCTCTACATTGAGCTATATTCGTTTATTTCAGAAACTTTTTTTTTCAAATGTGTGTACAATTGTTAAAACAATCTGAGGAACATGGATGGAGATAAATATGAAAGTCGTCTATACTTTCAGTATTATGCAGACTGTCCTTGCCAGTTTATAATTTGGGTCTTTTATCTTTCACCTGTACTGTTTTTTCCTTTCTTTTTTCTTTCTCCTATCACAGTCTTAGGTATTTAATTTCCAATTGCACTAGCTTGGCTTTTCTTTGTATTATAAAGTTTAGCTATAAGATTTGCCATATTTAGACAGTGTAACTCAAAATGCTTTGTACTGCCTATATTAATTTAAAAAGCTGCTTATTTAATATTCTTAAATATCTGCACATTTGTACTACTGTATCTTTGTTTTGTATTGGACATCCAGTACGGACAAGATTCAGAAGACAAGGGAGTGCTGTACTGTTGCAAGTTAAGAGGTCTATTGAATAGGAGTTAGTATGTAACAAACAGGGAAAGGGGGCTTTCAAGCCTTAGGTCTTGCTGGAAAATCTGGAAAGGGTCTGAATGCTGAGTACCTTAAATGGTTTGATTTAAGCCCAGATCTAGAGAAACCACCTCCTTGCTCACCTGGAATCTTAATCCTGCAGAAATATAAACACTGTATGTATTCTGCTGCTTCCAGGAATGGTTTTGCTTGTTTAGGCAGTAGCAAAACCACTAGCCCTGTTTTTCATGCTGCAGAACTGTTGTGTCCAGTCATCTCTGCAGCCTGTTCTGGTCACAAACTCGGTGCCTGCCTTGTCTCTGGCCTGTCAAGCAGGGCTCTGGACAGAGCTGCACCTTCTGTGCCAAATGCCTGCCTGTATTCAGTCCTCGGGGATCCTGATTCCCTGGTGTCAGTGGCCTTGTGCAGGAGGATGTGGAGAAAGGACAGACGGTGTGCCCCACCAGAGAGAGTGGTCAGTGCTGCCTGACAAAGGAAAGGGCAGGTAGGAATGGGCTCCAAGCAGACCAGGCTGGAGAGCAAAGGAGAAGCATTAAGATCCTAGTGAGAACTGTGTAGTGTTTTTCCTTCTGGATACCATACCCAACAGGTGAGCCTGTGGCTACCAGGTGCTCTGGCTGACAGCTGTCCGTAAAGACTTCAGATGGGGATATGTCTTTCCTGGCCCATGAGGGCCAGGGACAATGAAGTCTGACGTGACCTGCAGCCAGGATCTGGGATTTGGTGATAACGAGTCAGCTACTCTTGTAGCAGAAGCAGCAGCATTTCATCAGACTGAGTCCAGCAGAGAGCTGAAGGATTTGTGTCTTTCCAAGTCCTAGCCACTGATCCCTTGTTATGTGTCAGGGCAAGCGTTACTAGTAGAACTTCTTTTAGTTGGGTGTTAGAGGCATGATGTGTGTTCATTTGCACGTGCTGCTCCGGCTGGGACCACACCCTGCCCCACACCAGGCTGGGTGCAGGATCCCTGAAATCAGGACTCTGTGCTGGGCAGGAGGGGATGGTTTTTTGTGCACCTGCCTGCATAGATGTCCCAACATGAAGCCGAGTAGTACCTCATTTCTTCAAGTGGTCTGTGCAGATTAGAGACTAAATATCAGTTGTTCTTGAGCCTTGATAACATTTGTATGTAAGTGTATTTAGCTTGACACAAGTTGTTTGAGTTTACTAATGCAACAGAGAGATGTCTGGTGGAGCCAGTAACTTTCAACAAGGAGCTGGCTACTTTGATTCGATTAGCCTTGCATCTATTTCATGAAGTGGTTGCTAGCTCTCGACTCAGAGGTGATCTCCAGCATGTCTCTGATATACTAACTTCATTTGTGCTGCATAGAAAACTCTCTTACCTTCTTAATAGCAGCTTGTTTGACAGTCCTGAATTAAGTGTTGACCAATTATCAAAGTAACTGTTTGTGAAGTTGCCAGTGATATATTTTCTGTAAAAAAATTGATTCTTAGAGTGTCATAATACTGATTTCCCATTTCAGTTCATTAACAAATTGTGTAACTACCAGATTGTCAAGGTAGCAGTACTAATATACATACCTGTATATAGACAAAAAAATACTCAGTAATGATAATTGGAATCAAAAGGTTTAATATTTTTCCCAGTCAAATACACTAATGCTTCCAAGGTGATAGAAGAGTGTACAGTTGTTAAACAAGTTGTAAATAAACGCTTATATAAAATGTAAATGCTTATTTTTCCTTTAGTACTTCGTTGTAAACTGAGACTGACATGCAGTTTGTGTTAAAAGCTACTGCTTTGAGCCTGAAGTGCTGTTCTCCTGTGTGAGGTAATGACAGTCAGGGACCTCAGTGGAGTGGGAATAACGTGGATAAAACAAACCTTGCCTTAAGTGCACTTAGAAACAATTACTACAGAACAGTACAGAGCGAAAAAGGGACTTTTTCACAAAGCAAAGCTATATCTGGGCAGCTTTGCTGTGAACTGGTCTGTCTGATTCTTACATATATAAATGGCGTCATGGAAATGCATTTCCTAGGGCTCTGGAAAGGAGGGTGAGTGGCAGGTGGGCAGCAGTACATCAGAAACAAGAACAATTCTGACTTTGTTGGGAAGCATCCCATCTGGCTGCCAAGGTACATGGCATAGTGTGCCTCTCAAAGGGCCAAGGCTAAATGACCACAGTAAGACAATTTTCCTGTGCCAATGGAAGCTTCACAACACATGTAGCTAAAGGCAAGGGGGAAAAAAAGACACCGGTCTTGTGGACAGAAGCAACTGTCTGTCCTTCCTTCCTGCACTGAGGAGCTCTGGCATCTGAGGAAGAAGGTGGCCATCTCAGACACAGGGCAAACATTGATCTTTGTGAAAGAGAAGGCAACAGCCTTCAAGAGATACTGGGCCCACGAGTGTTTTGCATGATGCTAGGGTTGAGAAGGATTTGCAAAGACTGACACAGCCTTTCAGGGGCTGCTCTGTAGAAGGAATAGGAGAACAGAAGTGGGAGTGCAGCCAGCCTGGCAACTGCTGTGGAGCACTGCCTTGGGCTGCAGCGTCACTCTGGCAATAACACGACAGTCTCTGGGGCTGAAGGTAGGCCAGGGTGATGTTTGCCAGCTGGGAAGGTGAGGAGAGCCCCAGAGATGGTGACCAGCCTTCTTTGGCCCCACAGGCAGTGGGAGGTGGAGACAGGTAGCTGCCAGACCCTCACTTCCAGTTGCTAGTGATTCACTCTGTAGCTTGGTCCTCCTCAGTCCCACCTCAGTCACTCCTCTTCATCTTGGGCATGACTATTGCATTTCCTGCCTCTGACTATCATTCCATCTGCTGTTGTTTCACCCACTGCCAAGCTTCCCACTGTGCTGAGACCCACACGGCATCTCTTGTTCTGGCCTCCCCTTATTGTCAACTCCCAAGGGCCATGGCTACGTCCCTTATGCTCCACACAATGCAGAAGGGAACTGAGGCTTACCCCACCCTTCACCCTGCCCCTCCACAGTTTCCAGCCCAGCAGGGACGATGCAGCACTCCAGGTCGTCTTCCAGTGGTACCTCTCCTACACACCCTCTCATGGCGACATGCTTTTACCACTCAATCCTAAGTGTGCTTATCCTTGTGTTGTACTAGATGTTGCAGAAGGCAACAGCTGCTGCTGTGTTAAAGGTGATGTGGAAGCATCACTCCAGAAGCTGCAGTTTCCCCCTGCTGTTTGCCATTTTTGTCCAAAAATAAGTTTTGAGCACTTACGCGATACATGCAAGTATCTGCAAATAAATCTTTGTGCACATCAGCCTGTCTCAAGCCCCTTTATACAACAAAGCAGAGGACAGCACCTTTGTATCCGCTCTGCTGCAGGCAGGAACCAGCAGCACACCTGGAGGAAAGCTGTACGAGACTGGCTGCAAGGAGTGCAGGACAGCTGAGGGAGGGCATTGTCTGCCTTCAGCACAGGACGTAGCACCACGGGGGAAGTTTCCACCAGTGCTAGGCACACGTACTTTTCCTTAGGAGTTAAAACAGCCCCAAACCAGTGTGTCCATTTGGCAAAGCAGGCAGAGCAGAAGTGAAGGTCTGCTACATCTGGGAAAAGAAGATTAGGTAATAAAACTGGAAAACTCTTCACATACTGAATATACTCACTGCTTCCCTGGCTTGGGTCTTCTTGAGAGCCTCAGGAGCCAGTGGAGGCTCTCTCGCTCCTGACTGATTACCTTTACTCCTTCACAACAGACACGCATCTTAAAATTGCAGGTGTGCACACAGCTGGATGTTTCGTTTCTGTGCCAAGCTACACTGTCCACAAGCACAACTCCATGCCAGGAGTTACAAACCCACCCCGAACTAAGGGCAGAGAATGGAACCTCCACAACCCCAGAACACAACTCCTGCCCCACCCCCACCCTGCCCCACACTAAAAATCCCAGGGAACTGATGAAGGCAGACACCACAACCTGAAGTACAACGTGAGGTGGATGCAAACTGAAATGCATTTTCACTGTTAATCATACCACTCTTGTGTGTCTTTCTTTGGCTTTGACCCAAAGAGGAAAAAACCCCCAAACCTCCAATTAAAACAGATCACAAGTTACAAACACACCATAGTGATAATCCAAAAAGCTCTCCAGGGACAGTCTGGTGGGACTCGTTCCCATCCCTTCGATTGTTATAAAATGCTAGAATGACTGTANCCCCCAAAAAAAGGCCCTTTGTCAGTCCTTACCACCTAAAGGGTGGCACAGGCATGAAAGCTGGCACACTGCAGTGACTCTGCAGTGACACCAGTGACTCTGGTGTCCCATCAGGGATGTGGGGGTGCCCTCTGCCCGCTTAGTGCACAGGCACAGCACCCATCCCACCACACGCACCACACAAGCAGTGTGGGACCTGTTTGTGGTGCAGTATATCCTGCCCCCTGCACCTGGGCAGTCAAGCTCCCCTCAGCTCGTTGGTAGCACTGCCTGTTCCCAGGAACTGGTGTTACCTCACAGCCTTGGAAACCTAATTTTGTCTGAATCACAGCCAGAGTGAAACATTATTATTACCGGACTTTGAGGGAAATGACTGACGTGGTCTGAGGCCAGGATGGAAACTGATGGATGACTAAAGCCAAGGATCTTGCAATCCTATGAACGGGTTCCTAGTGAGGCCCTTTGAACTCCCCTGGGCTGCAGTGTCTGTGCCAGCACCTCTCTTGGATCAGTCTGCCTCTCAGAACTTGTCCAACCCACAAGCTTGAGAACTCAAGAGGACCATCACTGAAAACTGACAGTGGGGCATAGGCTGGACTCCCCTCCTCAAGGCTCAACCCTTTTCCCATTGAGAGATTCGAAGGCATCCAATGGTATTTCACTGAACTCAACAGGCACCTTTATGCATATGCATGCATATATACACATACATATCTATATGAGCATACATACATGTCTCTGTAAATTCATTTCAATGGTTTATAGCAAGTTGCCATCTTAGATTCATAATTAAGCTTCTGGTTTGCTTACAGTAAATCCGATTGAATGATTCTGTGTTGGTGATTAAGTGCTGCCAAACCCTTTAGACATGAACCACTGAGCAATCCCAAGCCCAAGTTTGTTAAGGGGATCCACTCTGAACCTCACAACTTGATGGGTCTCCCTTAGTCCTTTATACCCTTTACCATTCCATCCTTACCGTTTTGTATCCTGTCTCTGTGTATATCATTCCAGATTGATTCTAATCAAGTTTTCCTCTATGTGTGTATTAAAGTTGCTTTTGCTGATACTTTTGCTAGTGATTCTTAGGTCACCTTAGCCACCCGTTCACAATACAGGTTTCACTGCAGTCCAAGAATTGTGCAAATGCCTCCCTTTTTTGGAAGGGTGTCCATGTTGTACACTGGGATGTGGTTTTTGTTTTCTCCCCCCTCGCATGGAAAATGCAATAGGCCCCTACAGGATTCTCCTGCAAAGTTGCTGATGGCTCTTTTCATTGTAGTGCAAAGCACCCTGAAAATGTGTTTTGGAAATACCCCAAAAATACTATCCTGACAAAGCTTACTCTGAGAAGGAAAAACACTTCCTTCCAAATAGGAATTGGCAGACTACTAGAATACCTTCCTAAAAGCCATTTCATTCTATTTTTAACCTAAAAAACACTCAAACGCCACTCGACAAACTAACTGAAGATTTGTATGTGTTAACGTGATGTCCGAGGATACCTTTAAACCCAAGTCTGCATATATTCAGTCTCTAAGTAAACATGGATAGTAGTGGTTTGCATCTCCTTCAAAGCAAGCAGAACGGAGTCTGGAAGTCATGCAACGCAAGTATCCCTCTAAAGACCACCCATACTCCAACAGAAAATAACACCACACTGAGGAGAGTCTATTTTAAATGCCTTGAACTATGGAATCTTGAATTCACCTACCTGTGAAGAGTTCAGGATTACATACTTCATCACCTGCCAAAGCATCTGGTTTCAAAATAAGTTTACATAAATCATTCAGGGCATCTACATGAACTGATTTCGTGTGGGAATATACAATTGGAATTAAGGACAGCTGCAGAAATTTCTGGAATAGAACTGTCTGTATGATACATCAAAACCAAAGAAAATCAACTGAACAACAGTCTTGAAAATGCTTTATTGAACCGTGTGTCTTATTGTAATGTGCAGAAGATGTGTTTGAAAAACTACAGCTTGAAAAATTTTTGAAAATCTTCAACAATCAATAAAAAAAGTCCCTACTGGGGGTAACTTTCAGGATAACCAGAGGCTGCATGTAAAGTTTCCCTTGAAACATTTTCTGTTGCAGAGACTAAAAAAAAAAACCCAAAGCTAATGCTGCTCTACATGGAAACAATCAAGATTTGATGATTTTTAAAAAAGGACAGAACTTGAATTTCAGTCTATGGGGTTGTTTTTGCTGCTGTTATTCTGGATTAGCATACATGTCACAGTTCTGCTGAGAACACCATGCTGTGTCCACGTTTGTCTACAATGCTGCTGAAATGGGAGGATACAGAGAAAGAGAGGGGATAACGTGAGAGAAGACGACACCCTTGGGAAGACACCATTCTGATATAAGCCTAGTTTAAATCTTCATCAGAAGCTGTGTGCACTTTTGTTTTTATAAACTAACTTTACATTCAAAAAACCCCACCCAACAAAAAAAACCCCAAACAAACAAAAACCAACAAAAAACCCAACCAAAAAACAACCCCAAACAAACAAACAAAACACCTAAAGAAAAAAAGAAAACCCAAACCAAACATACCCCTCTGTCCTTGCCTTAGGGCTATTATAAATTTCTATGCACAAGAACACCATACTATTTTTGTTTTCAAACCAGTAGGATTAACGGTATAGGCATGTAGGTGGCATGATTCAACTAAAAGGCTTTTTCAACTTTTATATACCAGCAAAAATAACCAAAAGAAACAATAAATAAAAGGTGCTAAAATTAGCATTAAGAATTCCATTGTAATATACTGACAGTATGGGAATCCAAATCCTCTAGCTCTCCTGATACTGTCAGGTCTCTGCAAACTACGAAGCAAGTACATAAATAACTCAAAATATGATTGAGGCTGTGAAAGGCTTTTTTAAAACTAAGACAATATGAACCAGGTTACCTCTTTTTTTAAGAAACACAGTGAATATATGAATTGTCTACACCTGAATAAAACATATTTAACAATTAAAAAAATTTAACATCCACAACAAAGAAAAGCTTTAAACAAAAGTGAACATCATTTGATTTGCAGTAGCTTCCAGCAGTGGCTTTACTGTTGTGTCTCCTACAGATGCATAAAATGAAGTTTAACTCCACATTGAGGTGATGGCTGACAGGGCAACATAATGGTCACATACAGCAAAATGCCACACCCCAATCACAACAATGTATCGCACTGCAGAGTTTCCATCCTGTGCAGGAAGGGCACATGAAGATGTCATTCTGTCACATATTATTCAAAAGCTACTCTGTGGCCACAAACTGCTACTCAGCACTAACCTTTTCTTTCCTCAGGTAACCTTTGAATAATGGGAAAGCTTTGTGTTTTATAGTTTTACTCCTTGTATTTAATTTTTAAATGACAAGGTCACTAAAACTCATGCACGCTGCAAAAAACGTCATGCAGTAGTTAAGGTAAACCATCCAAGCAGTTTTTATTCATTAATATTCATAAATACACACAGCAGCTTCATTAGAGATTTTTCATTTTTTTTTCCTCTTCAGTTTGAATGTGGAGTATTAGGAGAGCCTTTTGCATGTCAAGGTACAGGACACAGAGCTCTCTGCTCTGCACTGCAACCTACATTTACCTGCTAGAAGTAAAAATTAGTTAAGTGGAAATGATTATCATATATATCTTTTCTCTCTTTCTTTTGAATGTACACAATGTAACGAGAGTGACAGACCTGAAATTACAATCACCAAAACAAACCCAAGATAGTTGTTGTCCACTTCATTGGCAAATACAGCACAGAGGACATTGTCTGCAAAGTGGGATGTCATCAAAGAGGAGGTGGAGGAGGCTCGTTTCCTTTATTACTCTCTTTTAAATTTAGGTTTTCTAAAGCAACATCTAGAGGCATAATATCTACACAGCCCATAGCACCAAAATCTGCAATCTCCCCCCGCTCATCCTCATCTGAGGAGGAACTTTCTTCCTGCATCAAAGTGGACAGTAGAAGCTCCTGAACAAACAGGCTGCAGTCTGCCCGTTCGCTTTCCATTAACTGACGCTCTGCTTCTGACATCTTCGGATCATTCAACCTGTATAGTATGCAGCAAGGAAAGAGAAGACAGGCAGTTGCTGAAAGCCCATTTCACTGACGACACCACTGACAGGCACCGAGATGTGCTCAAAAACTGCTCCTTCAAGACAGTCCTGCCCTTCAACATGTACCACACTGGAAACCTCTGGAACTGCACTGCCACAGGCACGGATCCAACAACCCACCCCTTCCTTGTTGCTGCAACAGCATTCAAAGTGGAGGCCAAATCCAGAGGAAAATAAAAAACTATGAGGTTTCCTGCTATTCGGGTTTCTTTTAGGGAGGACTGTTGCCATTTACTAGACATGCAATTACCTGCCTCCTTTGTTTCTCCATCACCTTCTAGGTTCACATTTGCCAAAATACATTACTGCAGGTGTAAAGCCTATAGATTACTGAAACACCATGTAACATTCATTCCACCACTTCTCCTACAGCACACCGCATGCCTTGATAGAGTGAGCAATTTGCTTCCCTCTAACTCTTAAAGTCACAATCTGTGACACTTGCAGATGCTTCGATTAAGGATCTCAAATGAATTTCTGATGGCAAGATGTTACACGGTATTATTTTGAACTTAGATATAAATCCATTTGACTCAAATACAGTTTTCTTGGCACAGGAGCTGTTAAAATTCCCACACTCTTTCACAATATCAAACAAAGTATGCTTGCAGAGGGCACGACCAGGGAAATGTAGAAAACTTTATTTCAGGTCACTAGCCAATGTTCTAAAAGAACTGGAATGCTGTAGGAGGTGAATCCTCTTTAAAATAACCCTGACACCTAAATATAATTTCTAAACCAAGTAAGCATTCTATTAATTAATGCCATCCTAGGTGTCTGCCTAACTCCAAAAACCTAAGGTTCGTTGAGCTCTGTAACTCTACTAGAACGAAAGTAAACAGAAATTTTAAGAGGTAAATAGTAAATACACTGAGCAAGTTACCTTGTAAGAAGAAACTGGGAATTCTGGATAGTCTGCTGACTGTTTTCTGTGTTAGATGTGTTGGTGGTTGTTGTAGATTGTGTCATAGTGGTGTTGACATTGATCGTGTTGGTGCGTCTAGCTGCATTGCGTGCAGTCTCCAGTTGTTGTCTTGCTGCCTGTGCATGCTGTCTCTCCAACTGCAGTTGCATCTGCAGCTGCTGTAACTGAGAAGCAGAAGGGCCAGAGGAGTTGAGCTGTCCTCCTGCAGAACGCCTCACACCTGATAGCTGAGATAAAAGCTCTGCCAGAGAAGAGAAAGCTTCTATGATGAAAGATGTTAAATAAGCATTATATGGCAGAATGAAAGAACCTTGAATGCCAGAGCATCAATTCTTTTTTTTTTTTCCCAACCAACAACATCAAAGAACAAACAATGTTCAGGGAGCCCATGAAGCTCTTTGCAGAAGCCCTAGCATTTAATGGCTCTGAGGGTAAGGAAGATAAGGACTAATTTCTGCAGATTTAGTCCAAATAACTAGTCAAAGCTTAATGCCTTGACAATGACAGGAGAGCCAATCTACAGGTAATGCCTGGCAAATTATGACCCCTGCGGCAATTCTCTGAGACTTCAAGTCAAAACAGCAATTGACTATGAAACTTCTTCATTTTGGCTTTGGTTGATTTTTTTTCCTTTCAACAACTGTTCCCTGAAAACATAAGCTTCATCTTCCCCATTATCCCAGACAGAAGCCGTGCTGCAGCAAAGAGAAATACTGTGCCAATACATCAAATATTTAATAAAAAACACCGAGTTAAAAAAGCATATCGAATCACTGCTTCCCATCAAAAGCACTCTGTATGAATTTTTATTTCTGCTGGAAGCACAGAGAAGGCCTAGAGATTAAAAAACCCCTGTTCTTAAGTCTTCCAATTCTGTGGATGAAACTTGCAATAAATATTCCATCCTTCTAAGAATTTTTTGAAATAAATATTAGCAGCAAATTACTGCTCAGTGCATTACTGCAGAATCTCTTCAACACTCTGAAGAAGGTGCTTCTTAGCCACTTGCTGCAGTTGATGCAAGTGCAGAGGAAGCAGGGGACAAGCCTGCTCCTGCCCCTCTTCTCTACATTACAGTTACTATGTAGGTCATAATACTTTGTCTTCCATTGCATGAACAAAATCATTCTAAAGCAAGCTTTCTTTGAGAGAATAAAGCAAAATATGAAGTCAAGGTGATGAAGTAATTTTCACCAACCCTGACAGCAATACCAAATTAAATCACTTTTAATTACTAGAGAATGCCACAGGGAGGAAAAAACGTTAAACAAAGGTAACTGATGCTATAACCTTTATTTAAACAGAAAAATTACCGCAGTCTTTCCTATTTATTACTCCGGTAAAAATTAAGAAAAACTTCCAGACAAGATTTAGATATATTTATTTTCATTGTAAGTTAAAGCTTAGAGTATAGCAAAACAGTATTTTGGAAGCTGATGTGAACTTAAGACACTCCTAGAACAAGGGGGACACCCAGCTCAGTGTGTTCTAATTGCAGAAGCACAACTTCCATCAAAAAAGGAAAGACACAGAATAAGGCCATTTTACCCCACATTCAATGCTGCTAAGTGGGAAGATCTTGTGAGGTTGAAAACAAAGTTCAACAGACACTCCACATTTAACTGATCTAAATCAGCTGCCCTTGCAACAAAATGACGAGGTCTTACACTGGGAAGCTTCATGAACATCCTCTCTGAATAAACTCGAGTCTTTTTCAGACCCTTCTGTGACCTTGCTTATCTTTTTCTCTTGATGGGCTACTTCTTCACAGCTAATTTAATGAGTTATATCAGGTCACATCAGGCCAGTAGAGCAGCACACCAGCAGTGGACAAATAAAGGAGACCATTGTTGAGGAAGACAGTGCAACCACAGCTCCCCTTTCAATGCCTAATCAAGCCAGCTAGCTGGCTACCTCCCGCTGAAGCAGTCACAGCCTGGGAAGTAGGAAGGTCCACTTTAAACCTTATGTCTCCTTGGCATCTGAAGCAAAGGTGGGTTTGTGGCAGGCAGTCTGGCGTTTCCCTGATACACCGGCATGGTCACAGACCACCACATGAAAATGTTTAGATTTCCTCTTAGGCAAAATTATATTTGTTTCCAGAATTGTCTTCATCCTCTTTTCCTTCTTGTAAAAAAAATTATTTTCACATCAAAGCTAAACATAGGCCTGCAAGTTATTCCTGGTGTTGAAAATAATACACTATTCCACCCTCCTCACAGATTTCCTAACCTTGGCCAAAATATACCTCAAATACTCACAGTAAATTTATAAAGGAATTTAGACATACATCTTAAAATATAGTCTGTAGCATTAAATATTAAATAAAAGCCTGGCATTCAAACAGCAGCTTGAATGCAAACTGAACCAATTCTTAATGTCCATTAATACTCAAAATAAGTCAATTTCATCCTCTTTGAGACAGATATTCTCCTCCATAAACACCTTTACCCACAAGTACTAAAGCAGGTGATGGAAGCCAGACACAATCACTTGTATAAATATTTAGTGCCAATTCATAGATTAGGTTTGGGAATAGGCCTCACACTGTCTGGAATTCAAAGCACAAGCTACAAGCAGCAGTTTCAGCTTCAGCACCTGCCTGCACAGGCCCTGTGACCCCCCAGCCAAGCATCTGCTCACCTGCACACAGCCACCAACCACCACACCTGCACTAGGGGACATAGCTACCTATGCATCCTCACCAACAAAAAGGAGGGCAACTATTGGCATCTTGAATTTTACTTCTTCTGTGAAAGGAGGACATTGGGGTAAAAATCGCAGGTACAGCTCTTACCAGCTATAGGATCCATGGCTTCTCTATTGCTTGGAGAATATGAACTCTGAGAAGATGAAAGCCCACCAGGAGAACTGGTAGTAAAGTGCATGTTTGATCTACGTGCACGGGGGCCTCCCAAACCCCGGCCTGGGTGGAACATCCTACGTACATGCCGAACACCACTGGATTCATCGTAGCCAAGAAGTTAAGAAAACAGAACTGTTTGGCATTAAGTGTTAAATGACCAGGACATTTGATGGGTGAAATACTCAGATGCACACTGCTCTTCATATGCTCATTCATAAAGTAATGAATCATAAAGTAAAGAATCAACTTCTGAAGCAACGCTAAGGTACACTGAAGCTACAGTGCAAGTCAGACTTACTGATCTTGTAGGTTTTTTTTTTTTAGATCGAACTTTCCTAATCAGTAATATGAAAACTAGCACAAATGTTCAGCCAAGCTTACTACTGAGACTTAAGGATTTCATTCTCCCTCCTCAATGCTTACATTAAGCATTATATAAATGATAAAAATTTTATAAAAGTTTATTGCTATTCCTCTCAGAAGTACATAATTCCTGTATTCCTTTTCACTTGTACTTAATGCTTTTATCCAAGAAATTGCACCACTTCAGTCCTTAGGAAACTGTGGGTTTCTGAAGTATTCAGCACATCCTTCATACCCCCTTGTTCCACCTTTCTTCTTTTAGCTAAAGAAATACTACTTATTCCAGTTATGACAAAGATGCTTTTATTTTTCCCATTTTCCTCCACTTCTCCCTATCACTACTTATATTTCGTGTCATACCTTTTACAGGTTCTCTCACATAAATTTTGATGCAATTAAAATTTATTTCAAGATTATTTCTCTCATAAAGTTGTTAACATTCATTTCTCCAAGACAATACAGATAAGGTTTCCTTTTAAAAATTATTAGTATAATTCACTGGTGAAAAATGAAATAACATAGGCTTTAAGATTTCATTTTTCAGTTACCAGACTTGGAGCTAAGATCCTCCATTTCCCATGTTTTTTATTTTCATCATGGTACTCTTACCACTCTACAATGCAGAACTTAATGACATCATGGTGGTCAAGAATTTAAGACTGAAAGAAACAGCTACATTTCTCATGGCAAGACAGCTTCTGGCTATTACAAAAGACTTTACAGAACATTTGCCTCTTTCAAACCTACAGTGTAAAACACTTAACATCTAGGGTGTGGGAGGAACACAGGCACAGAAACTTTTTCTGTCCCCTGGCACAGAAAAACACTTTGCCTAGTACAGAGCATCTTGCACCTCTGATTGTGCAAAAAATAGATGCTGTGGAGATGAATTACTGTATAAGATGGACTACAGACCCCATGTAGTTTGGCAAGCTCTTCATAACTAGACCTGAGAAAAAAGGCCAGTATCTGGGGATTTTTCATAGAACTGTGGAGTAACTTTCCTAACCACAGCTTTTCACGTGTTTTGAGATAACCATCATTCTTTAAATACTAGATAATTATGCACTCAAGTCTTACCAGCTACAATAAGAGTAAGAAAAGCTTTTGCAAACCGTACCTCGTTACAAACAGTTAAACTGAATAGTCATGTAAGAACTATTTGTATAGTTCTGAAAAACTCTATTCAATAAATTTTCAAATATTTTCCTGCTAAAGAAAGAAATTAGGTTTTAAAGACTTGTACACAGACTGTAGGAATAAGACACCCTGCATGAGGTTTGTATTAAGAAACACATGCAGCCTTCTTGGACAACTTTAGAATAAAAAAGACAAAAAATAAATGCACATGTCTAATCAATACTCAGTGGATGAGGCCATCCCTCAGAACTCTAGCAGATCCAACAGTAAAAGCTCAGCTGTAAGAGAAATCATCTCTCTAGAAAAAGTGCAAGCCAAGAGCCTTCTTTACATCTTTTTTATATGGAAGTTGTTATAGAGCACAGAGAGGTGTTCTGTACAGCTTCAACTTCATATGAAGGTGTTTAGAACAGCAATATAATGGTATATTGGAGAGTAGCTTTCTAACAGCACCCTGACTTTGACAGTTCTTACATCCTATGCTGTCAGACCTTGGGTGAAAAGGGGTATAAGTATATAAGCATGCATTATCTTTAATCATGGGCATTGTATTCCCAAAATATATGAATTTTGGGATGATTGACACTGAAACCTTCTGTATTTGAAAAGATTGTTTTTCTCTAGCTCAAACACACCCTATTAAAAGTTATCTGGTGGCACCTCTAATCCTAGCTGGGAGAAAACACTGCAGATGCCTGAATTCTAATTAAACATCTTGCATTTCAGTATGAAAATTAATTTCACTCTGTAGCTGGTAAAATTTAACTTCCTGGTCTACATGGCATTTAAGCCCACGTCAGAAGCCCACAGTTTGATCCTTGGTACACTTCTATGTAATTATTAGGGATGTAAATCTTGTTAAAAAAAGCCTCATTAGGCAGGTAGTTGTAGACTCTCTTCTAAGAGGAACAGAGGGCCTGATACACAAATCAGTTCCAATTCACAGGAAAGTGTGCCGTCTCCCAGGGGCTTGGGTAAGGGACATTACTTGAAAACTCTCCAGTCTAGTAACACCCTCTGATTACTATCTGCTATTGGTTGTTCAAACTGTCAGCAATGAAATAATAAAGAGAAGTCTGGGGGCAATCAAAAGAGACTTCAGGGCTGTGGGACAATTGGTAGCAGGATCAGGAGCACAGGTAGTAATCTCCTCGATTCCTCCAGTAAGAAGGAAAATTGATAGGAATAGGTGGATCCATGAGGTCAGTGAGTGGCTCCAAGGTTGGTGCAATCAGAATAATTTTGGGCATTTTGACCATGGGGTGATCTCACCACCTGGTTTGCTGATCCCATCTGCTTGATGGGATGCACCTTTCTCAGAGGGGAAAAAGTTCCAGTACAGGAACTTGTGGGGCTCACTGAAAGAACTTCAAACTAGCTTGGAAGGGGGAAGGCTTGGAAGGGGGAAACAAGGCCCACCAGTGATGAGCAATGGGATGGTGTGCCAAAACTTGAGGAAATAACCACTATTTGGATCCCTCAATTGCTTCATGAGGTTTTGGCTACAATGTACCACATCTGAAATGTTTCTACACCAATGCATGCGCATGAGGAACAAACGACGAACTCTAAGCTTCAGCCCAGTCCCAGAGATTTGACGTCACTGGTTGTCATCCTAATTTTTTAGGAATCTTCTGACTTGGGTTGTACCAGCTGTGTGATGCTCCCAGTTAATTACTGGCAAGTTGAAGTCTCCCATAAGGACAAGGGCAGTAGATTTGGAAGTATCCCTTAGCTCCTCAAAAGAATTCGTAGGTGTCATTGTCCTGGCTGGAAGATCTATAACAGATCCCATGATGACATCTGCATTATTTGTTTGCCCCTTGATTCTTACCCAGAGGCTCTCAACTGTGCCACTGCCAACTGTGAGCTCCACATATTCTAACCCTTCTATTACATACAGTGTCAGCCCTCCACCTCTTCTTCCCTACCTATCCCTGCTGAAGTGTCTGTAATCATTCAACGGGGCACTCCAGTCAGAGGACTCATCCCACCAGGTTTCACTTAAGCCAACGACTAAAGACCTCAGGAATGCCTGAGATGAAGCCCCCATGGCCAGAGCCACTGCATTCAGCACCCTGCTCCTCCTGAATGCTGAGAGTTCTGCCCTGTCTACATGGAGAGGTGAAGTAGAGATAACTGGCTTTATCCAACTGTGTAGTGCATTTTGCATTATTTGTTACTCCTTCATAGAGCTAATCAACACCCAAACTCCTTTACACTGATCCAATTACTGTGTACTAATTAACATATGCATTCATTCTGTCCTGACTCTAAGCCATGTTAATACCAACAAACTTAAAATGCAATTGAACAGTCATAACTGGAGTCACTTCCTTAAATGCTGTCACCCTTCTGTTAGCATAATGAACTCTATTTGGTAGGGCTTGGATTATTTTTTACTCCAATTACTAGATCTTAGATTATTCTTTTTTCCTTTTTAGAAATCTTTATAAACAAAAAGGCAGTATCAAAGTTATAAATATAGCCTTTTTGTCTGGTTTTTTTAAATGATACACAAAGGAATAACTCAGAGATTACTTACTGAAGGGATGCTACATAGCATATTATTAAATAAAAGCCTAAACAAAAATATATTTCATCTGTTAGTCCTAGGGAGGAAGAAGATTTTTTTTTTAAAAAGAATTTTTTTTAATTATTTTTTTTTTTAAAACATTCCTGGAACAAGGATAGAAAAACCCAAACAGCTCTTCAGCCATCAAGCATAGATAAATCTGCTTAACTGGCTGCTAAGGTAACTGAAAGACAACATCCTATTTCCCAGAAAATCTGAAGGTTTTCTGAGTTATATTATAAAATACAAGTAACACTACAAAATTACACTATTGTGTTAAAAGTAATTAGGCAAGTTTAAAATCTTTGTCAAAACCAGCTAAGTTCAAATCATTCCTAAGAAATACATACAAGCACACTACTGAATCTTGATACATAAAACAGCACCAAGAGTAATGATTGGGCATGACAAACCACAGTGCAAGTAGAAAAACCTCTCTGTGCTACATATCTTTAGCACCTTAAGTTCCAGGAAAACCAGAATATGACCCTTTCATTACAAAAATCAAACCAAGTCATCAGGGCTGCAAGGTGAAACAGTCTGGTCCCTTTGCCACAACTTGGAAAGGATATTAAATCTCTAGGAGCTCTGTGTTCCAGTGTAAGATGAGCTGCAAAGTCATCTGTTACGTGATTTGGATCCCCTCCAGGTAATGCTGCACATATTGGACAAATCTGAAATGACAAAGCAAGATGAAAGCACCAACTTCATAAATTTTACACAAAATAGAACATGTATCTTTGAGCTGATCATTAGACATTGGCTCTTGTGTTTTAAAATCGCATTCTAGGTATTCACAAATGCCTGATATCGACATATTCAAAAAACCCAGATAATGTATTGCAGTGTGGATATTACTCATCTTTTACTTTATGGTTTTCAGAATACTACAGAAACCAGAGCTACAATTTGCAAATTCAATTTGCAGTGTCTAGAAAAATAGTATTTCTACACCAATTCTGCCACAGACAGTAGAGTCAAGTTACAGGGGAATGCTATTTGCCTGCTTGACACTCATTGCAGCAGAGGAATCGGAATGAAACTGTAAGTAATTGCTAAGTATCAGACTAAGACCATCCCACCCAGGTAGTGCAGGTTCAGCAGAGAAGGGCTGATCTCAATACCCCTTCACGACAGAATTTTGGGAGAAGGCACTGTTTTTTTTTTCAGTTTGTGAGTTTTTGGTTAGTTGGTTTTGTTCGTTTTATTTTGTTTTTAAACCAAACTATATGTTAACTAGGCAGACAAATACAAGTATTACAATTGCCATAATTATGATTTCTTTTTGAACGACTCCACAAACAGCTTCAAAAGCATCTTCCATTTTTCTTTACAGTAACTGGGATGGAACACAAACCCATGGCTCCAAGTGCTCTTCATGCGTATACCTGTTATGGTTTTATTTTATGGAAAACTTTTTCCCCTTTGTTTACAAGCAGGGGGTGCACCTGTCTGCATGGTGCTGGGCCCCCTGCCCCCCAGCGGGGTGTTGTAGGCCCAGCCCCTCTTTCCCCCCCCTTCCCCTGCTCTTCGCCCCAGTGGAGTTGTTCCCACTAGTGGACTCCCAGGGAGGGAGCAGAGCCATGCCTTTGCCCCGGGTGGAGGCAGGGGGCTCTCTGGGGTGTTTCATCAGGGCCAGCTCGGTGGGAGCAGGGCACGGTGCTATCGCCGGGGGGGCTCTGCCCACTGCCGTGGGCTGCAGTCCATTCCATTCCAGCCTGCAGGAGCCACCTAGGGGCTTGTCCACAATGCAGCCGCAGCCCCAGGACCCCCGCCCGCCACAGCCCTGAGGCGTCCTGGCCTGTGGCGTCCTGGCGGTAAAAGCCGAGCCCCAGCCCACCGGGGCGCAGCAGGACTGCATGGCCCTGCGGCTGCCTGCCTCCACTCTGTCGCTGCTGCTGTGGCGAGCTCCCGGCGCGAGAACATGACTCCAAGCCCAGCGCCTGCCCCGGGCGGCACGGGCCTGCAAGCTGCCCAAGCCCTGTGCCTCCAGTGGCGGGGCAGTCAGGGAATCCCAGCTGGAGGCTGGGAGAGGGCGAGCGCCATTTTGACTGGGGCACGTGGCGGAGGCAGGGAAGGTTTTCCCGCGGTGTGAGACCGGAAGTGGGCGGGGGCGAAGATGAACCAACGGGGTGCAGGGCTACGCCCTCCTGGGGTGGGAAGAGCATGGGAGAAAGGACATCATGCAGGCATGAGACGTGAAGAATTCTGGGCCAGGACAAAAAGATATAAAAACAGTGAAGGTCAGACACCATCCCTTCTTTTTGGCCGTGCTAAGCTGCTGGGAGGATTGCTGCTGCTTGAGAACCTGACAATGCCATTCTTAGATCACACGGTAGCTGAAGCCAGGATACCAGGGACTATTTTCTAACAGCAGAGACCACGGGAGCCAACTTGGATCCCTTCCCTGCATCACACTCTTCCGGTTTGGCCAAAGAAACTCACCCCATCCTTTCATTTGGTTGGTTTTTTTTTTTTCCCCTGCCTACCTTCAGATACTTAGTTTAATTTTCTGCTTTTTATATTGTTTGATAAGTGTGTTTTTCAACATAAGGGTGTTCTTAATATATATTTTTATTCTCTGTTTTAATAAAAGTTTTCTCTATCTTTATACTCAGATGAGTCTTGGAAATTTAATATGGAATTAATTTTAATTCACTTCCACTGTCCCTTTTAAACAGCGACAATACCCAAGGTGTTGACCATAGATTTCAAAGATCACAGGCATGAAGAACACCTATATAATAGTGCATGGATCTGCCTCACTCTCATGGATGTGAGAACAAGGTCTTGAAATCAGTTTACTCAAAAATTACATTTGTTTTCAACAGCAACTGCTGCATCTAATGCCACTTTAATTTTAGCAGCCAGTTGTGAGCAGAAAACCAAGCATTTTAAAAGCTTTTCACTACAACCTCTTCCCCTTTATTCTCAATGTTCACCATTTGTGTCGCAGTTGAGACGGAGTACGTGACATTGAACACACTTGTGTGCCGTGCAAAGATCCCGAAACCCAATCCCAATCTGTTCATAATGTTACAGCATAGACAGTTATACACATCAGAAGGTTAGCATATTCCAACACCATTGCTGCAAAGTTATCTTGCTCCTTTATCATTGGCTACAGCTACAGCACTTTCTACTCTGCTCTTTCCAGCTGCACTTTCTCCATCTCAAGGGCATGCAGAAATGCCTGCCTATCCCGACTATTTATCTTCACAGATTTTTAACCACTACAGAAGCCATACAAGTGGAAACACTACAGGGTGCCTCTTATCACTGCACAATATAATAAATACTCATCTATGCCAATATATCACACAGCTACCCCTGTAGGGATAGAGGAATAGATATGTATTGGACAGACAGTTGTAAGTCCATAAACTTCATTACACCTGATTAAAAGATGTGTTTCATACCAAGAAAATGCAATACCTTCAAAGCAATCTTTTTTGTTTACGCTACTTCAATGAAGCAGAAACCCAGCATAAGAACAACACACTCCAGAAAATAGGAAAGCCAAAGAAAGTTCTTTGCTAACAGGACAAATTGTGAATATTTCCTGATGAGACTCAGACTTCAGAAAACCATCAACTAAGAAAAAGTTATAAGGAAAATTAAAAAGGAATAAAATTATCCCAATCCTAATTTTAAACATCACCTAAACTTTCAATAACTCTAAGAAAATTTATTCTACTATTGTTGCACACAAAGAACAATTTTAGTTGAGCATAAGCTCTGACAGAGTCACAGCAAAGACTGCTGCATCACTGCTTAAGCATGACACAGTTAACAATCACTATTAGGACATGCATAAACAAATGCTATAGATGAAAGGAAGAAGTTGTCAGAAATTTCTCTGGAATTTTTGAGCATTTGTATTAAGAAATCACCATGCTACCCTGAATGATGACTCCAAAGTTCTTAGTTAATCACACTCACAAAATACTTCCCAGTTTTCAGAACTTTGCTTATATTACCACTACTTGTCCATTTATGTATGAGGTAACTATTTTAAAGTGACAGCATTTCTGTAACCTCAACAAGAGTTACTGTGATCTTCAAGAACGAATTAGGGACCATTTGAACTGTCCCAAATTGTCTATTTCATTACTTCAAGAAAAGCTCTCCTCAATTTCATCAGCAAAGTATCAACAACCTAGTCCTTACAGTTCATTTACAAGTAGCCTATTTACTGCCTTACTAAAGGTGAGAAAGCTGCTGCAGTGCAATGTAGTAACAGAAAATTTACATCTCTCTTCTGAAACGGGACTCAGAGACGACATTTCATGAAGTTTCCTAAAATTTTTGCATTTATAATGCCAGCAGACTTCTAGCTGAATGCTGCATTTTATTTGGTACCGTCCAAGTAACCTGAAATCCAATACCAACAAAAGCAATCATTATACTGACTACCAGATTCTTCTGCATTGCCTTATAACTCTAACCATTGCCCTTGGACATTTTATGGGTGAAGAAATACTGGTACTTTGGAAGAGGTTCTTTGAACAGGAAGGGGGTTTCACCCTTTAAGTGAGAGCTGGAGTGCATTAAAAGCTCTCTCTGGGGATGGAAGACCACTAATGGAGGTGTTATGTGTTGGGGTTAAACATGAGGGGCTCATTCAGGATGTGAAAGTCATAGGTAGTCTTGGCTGCAGCAACCTTGACACAGTGCAGTTTGAGATCCTGAGGGCAGCAAGGAAGATGAAAAACAAACTCATAACTCTGGACTTCAGCAAAGCATACTTCAGCCTCTTAAAATATCTGCTTGGAGGAGTCTCATGGGATAAGATCTTGGAGAGTAGAGGAGCCCTAAGAAAGCTTGACAACAGTCAAGGATCACCCCTCCAAGCTCAAGAGTTCTCCACCCCAATGAATATGGAGTCAGGCAAAAATGTCAGGAGGTCTACATGGATGATCAAGACACTTCTGGCCAAACTCGAACACAAAAAGAAAACATACAGAGGTTACCCTCCTAGGGGTGTGACTGAAGAGCAGAGGATACTGTCTACCTGGACTTCAAGACACTGTCTCTTATAGGATCCTCAAAGACAAGCTGTTGATGCACAGGCTGAATAAGCAGACAGTAAGGTGAAGTGAAAATTATCTCAAAAGGATCTCACTCGGTGGTGATTAGTGCAAATTCTGTTAATTACATAAAACTGGGAGGAATGGCTGATATGCTGCAGCTGAGCTGCCATTTAGAGGGACGTCAAAAAGCTGAAGAAATGGGCCAATAGGAACCTCATGAAGGGGGAAGTCCTGCACCTGGGGAGGAACAATCCCAGGTACCAGCAGATACTGGAGGCCAGTCATCTGGAACACAGCTCTGCAGCAAAAGACCTGGGGGTCCTAGTGGACCATGAGCCAACAGTGTGTCCTTGTGGCAAAGAAAGCTAGTAGTGTCCTGAGCTGCATTGGAAAGAGCGTTGCCAGCAGATCAAGTGTGGTGATCCTTTGCCTTCATCCAGCACAGGTGAGGCTACACCTGGAGTACTGTACCAGTTCTCAGATACACATACATGAGAAATACACACATATTGAAGAGAGTTCAGCAAAAGTCTACACAGATGATTTCAGGAAGGTAGCATCTCTCCTATGAGGAAAGGCTGAGTAAGATGGGACTGTTCAGCCTGGAGAAGGGCAAGCACTATGAGGGTTACTGAGCATTGGCACAAGTTGCCCAGAGAGGCTGTGGAGTCATTATCCTCAGCAATATTAAAGAACTGTCTGGACATGGTCCTGGACAACCAGCTGTAGGTGGCCAAGATCAAGTGACCTCCAGAGGTCCCTTTCATCCTCAGTCAGTGTGTGATTCCTGCCTGCAAATACCTAACATTGCTGTACATACTAATGCCAATATCTGAGAAAAATCCACAGAAAGTAAACTTCTGACATGCACCACTCTGAATATAAAAATGGCAAAACTTAATGGAGCAAAAATTGTTTGGGTTATTCTTTCAGAAACTAGTTGGGAGGGAGGACTGTAAGTGATTCTATCCATGTAAACTTCCCTTAAAGATCTAAAAGTACGTATCTAAAATAAAACACATCTTTGGACAGAGACACTACAAATGACCACAAGCTCAGTATCTAAACAAATAATTGTTAGAAAACCTATACCCACAAACACTTAGAATCCATAATATTTTCCTCTTCAGTAATTTTGTAGCCTTAGTAAGGCTACGGTACCCAAGTAGTTTTATGTACATGCACACTAAACATTAATCAGAAAAGCTAGATTCAAAACGTAGCACAAACGCAGACAATTCTATTCAAGGATTAAAATATTGTCCTTTATCGTTGTTTGGAACAAAGATAAAGCAGTGTTGTAGAGTGATGCACAAAAAGTGGTTTGGGGTTTTTTATGCATACAACTCTTTCAGGATTCAGTGAAGTAGTAGGTATTGAGAACCACAAATTTATGCTTTAGTTACTAGTTCAGAAGTAGTGCCAGTGTAGAAGTCACAGCTGCAATCAAGGGCATGTCAAATTTAAAAACCTGGGATCTACAAACATTGCTGTGTCAGGAACATATCACTGACACCAAGTGGTGCAAATCAGAATTGCAATACTAAGCCACTAAACTAAATGAAGTCAATCAAAGGTGGAACTTTCAACCATTGATGCTATATTTGAAAGTTGCGAAGTTTAAGAAAAACCTCAAAGAGATCATAAAAATGGCGGGTTATCACTGAATCAAATGATGATCCTACACTCCAGGTGATTGTGAAATAAACTGTTTCACTTCCTACGTTTTTAAGAAAGATTAGAATACCTCCGAGTCTCAAAAAAGGTGAACAAACACACCCAAGTTCCTTAATAAACTTGGAGAGAAATCATGCATTTTCCTCCACAGAATTCCTTGAAAGTTAAGAAAACTAGAAGAATAGAGAACCTATTTTCAACTGATTTCTTCACAATGCATTAGCAATGAATAGTACACTTCAAGCATCACTTTTTTCTAGGAATCTATATGGTAAAACATTTAAGCAGAGAACAACACCCTGCATGTCATTCTGGTAACCCAGTTTCTCCTACTCCCAAGGTCAATCAGGATAGCAGAAGCTAACATCTCTGACTGAAGTACTTCTGCTGACATTTGTTTAACGAGTGCATTTTAAACCACATCAAATGTCCTAATGGCTACGAATGGGGGAAAAAACCCTGCTTTGACAATAATAGTTTTAAAAGAATGATAAAATCCCACTGTATAAAAATATCAGGTTCATCAAAAATGCTATCTGAAAAACACACTGAACTGCCTGCATTTCCTCCTCTCTTTTACAGCTACAAAAGACTGGTATAGCTATAAGCTTCCAGGACAATTACATACTGGTTCGAAAAAGGGAGACACGGCTAGACAGAATACCCATAAGAACTTGCTGAACTTTGTCTTACAGGATAATAATCTCCTAAACATAACAGCCTTTATATCAGGACAACAAAACAAAAAACATAAAGGAAGCAAGCAAACTCATTATATCATGATACCCATAAATCACAGAATTTTGATGTCACTGTCAAGTGTTGCTACATCTTCCAAGAAAATATTTAAATGAAGACATGCTTCTAAAAAGAAAAAGAACAAAGTGTATTGAGTTTGTGTGGCTAGGTTCTGGTAGCAGAGGGGGAGCTATGGGGGAGGCTTCTTTGAGAAGCTGCCAGAAGCTTCCCCCATATCTGGCAGAGCCAATGTCAGCTGGCTCCAGGCCAGACCTGCTGCTGGCCAAAGCCAGGCCAACCAGAAATGCTAGTAACACCTCTGTGACAACGTATCTAAGAAGGAAGAAAAAAAGTTGTTGGGCAGATGAAGATGGCTGCCAGAGAAGAATAGAGTGAGAACATGTGGAAAACAATAGACAGCAAGGTCAGTGGAGAAGGAGGGTCAGGAGGTGCTCCAGACACCAGAGCTGAGGTTCCCATGCAGCCCGTGGTGCAGACTATGGGTGAGCAGCTGTGCCACTGCAGCCCATGGAGGACCACAGGGGTGCAGAGATCCACCTGCAGCCTGGAGCCCACGCCAGACCAGGTGGATGCTGTAAAGAGGCTGTGATCCCATGGGAGGCCCATTTTGGAGCAGGGTCCTGGCAGGGACCTGCTGATCCTAGCAGAGAGGAACCTCCACTGGAGCAGGTTTTCCTGGTAGGACTTGTGGCCTGTGGGGCACCCACACTGGAGCAGCCTGTGCCAGGATTGGACCCTGTGGAGAAGTGACTCACATTGCAGCAGTGAATTAAGAACTGTTGCCCATGGGATGGGCTCACACTAGAGTAGTTTGTGAAGGACTGTCTCCCGTGGGAGGGACCTCACAGGATGCAGGGGAAGGACTCTTTTCTTGAGAAGCAGCAGAAACAACTGACAGTAACCCCCATTCCCATCTCTCTGCACTGCTGGAGGGGAGAAGGTAGAACTTGGAAGGAGGGGGGTGGGGGGAAGGTGTCCATAAGATTTATTTTACTTTTAATTCTCAAGCTCTGATCCTGTTCGTAATAAATTCAATTAATATCCCCACTTGGAGTCTGTTTTGCCCATGACAGTGATCAATAAGGGATCTCTCATGGTCTTTATCTCAACTCATGAAACCCTTGGTTATATATTCTCTCCTCTGCCCAGTTGCAGAGGGGAGTGAGAGAGCAGCTTTAGTGGGTACCTGACATCCAACCGGCGTCAAACCACTACAGGCGGATAACAATTTTTCAGAAGAGAGACTATTTTAAATACATTTCCACCACGAAAGTCAGTTCTGAAGCTTCTTACCACTTCTGTTGATGTTTCTGCATGCTCAGAAGTAACATGTTCTTGAAGAGATGTTTCCGTATAACCCATTTTCCCACAATAAGGACAAGTGAAAGACTGTGGCTGCTCTACAGAGAAAGCTTCTCCACCATAGTACAAATCTGAAACAGAAAGCATTTAAATAGGAGTTACATCAAAGCAGTATCATAATTTATTTTGTACATGTCAACCTCTACTTTTAAATGTATGTAATTGTAATCACTGCCAAATTAATACGGTATTTAGTTGAAATGGCTATATTCAAGAAATGTTTCATTAATGATGACAAAAAACAGACTATGTTTCATTTTCATTAGTACACATAACATGGTTTTCTAACATTCACTAGGAACAAAGACTTCCATGATGACATTGCCAATACTGCCAAACCTTCACTGTTCCACTGCTGTTCTTATCCCACGCAGAGGGTCAACTATGGTATTTTTCAATCATAGCATATTTCAAAAGCTGAGCTTTTGAAATTTAGAAGTCCTCAGTGATAACATATGTCAATATTTGTGCCATAGTTGAACGACTGCTTCACAGTAAGTAGTTTTGGAAACATCTCAAATATATAACACAAAAGTTTGACAGTGAAAAAGTAATCCGATTATCTATTACACACTATTGCTACATTTAGTGTGTTGAATGTGATCACTTTTGCACTACTGATGAAAAGCAGGCACTTTTAAGTTGCTAATGTAGAAGTCCCCCAAACAAAACATGAAAATTTATCAAACCATGTAAAAGGAGAACACTTTTCTCTTTCATCCTCTGCAGGTATTACATATTCTACAGGAAACATGAATAAGCTTCACACTCACATCAAAATAAAAAATGTTTTCTCCAGCAACCAACTTAAAGTCTTTTCACTGACAATCTTTCTAGGACTCACGGATAAATAACAGAAAAATACTTTCATAAAAAAAAAAACTATGGACCTTCTGCTACAAATTAAAAACCAGACATGTTTGAACAGATACTAGAAGTCAAGTTCTCCACCACCTGTCCCTTTCCCAATATCCTGTAAATCCACAGGAAAAAACAGTGAAGCATTTTTGACTGAAAGCCTCTTGATTCAAAGGGTATAGTAAAGTGGAGGAGTTTCTTTCCATTCTAGGAAGGTTTCTACCTTCCCTAGCAGGTCTTGTCTTAATCTGAGAAAATACTCAAATACGAAGAACTTAACATAAGACATTGTTTTAAATAAGGACAGTATTAACAGTGGGACAATGTTCTAATGTACTTATGTACTTAATGTACTTAAAGTACTTATGAAAACAGTCTCTAAATTAATCAGTCATACAGATTCTGGAAGACACAATTTTTCTGAAAAATGTGTCTGTAAAGCAAGGGGTTCAAATGATGGTTGTTTTTCAAACACAAATGCAAAATGCTTCGGTGAAAATGGATGAAAATACTCCTTGCAATAATATAATGACAGCTGTAATTTAAAGCAGGTCACTACCCAAGTTGTTACAGTATACAGCAAAAAAGAAAACCTTAAAAGCATTTTTACTTCTACAGTGTCATTGTACAGAGTACAATTTTCACTTTTTTAGTGTCCTAAAGATATAAAAGAGTTGGAACTTCAATAAAGACACTGGGAACAAAGTAAGATGGTCAAACTTTTGCATTTAATCTGTCCCAAACAACACAAACACTGTATTGTTCTTTCGAACTCAGTAATTCAGAAATAATTTCTGCAAAAAAATACTGCACATCTTTGGGAATAGCAAAAATGCCAGTCAGTCACAAACACATCAAAAGCTAATGATAGTTCAGCCGATCCTCTGATTTCACTTAAGCTCTGGTATGATCCTCATGATGATGCATTAATACCTACCTACTGACTGGAAAACTGAAAATCTCCATCAATGCCAACACATGCACACAGGAACATCAAGTCAAATTTTCCTTTGAGGACCCTTTCTAGCTGAGCACTTTAACTTCAGGGAATTTTCTGGGTCTTGGTATCTTACATACTGACATTGATAAAGCATGAAGATTATGACTTAAAGGGGCAAACCAGCTTATTGTTTAGACAATTTGCACAGAAAAGCAACTTTTGCATCTATTATCTAAAAAAAAAAAAAGTAAAATCTAGGTGGTCTAAAAATCTCTACCTATAAAACTTTCTGAATGAATGAAAGTATTTTCAAATTAGGCAGCAGTACAACCTCCAACTTCCCAGCTGAGCAAAGGGCACAGGGCCACAAACCATCTGAAGAGAGCTGTAAATAGATGAGCATGCTCGTTAATCTATCTTTTCCCTAGATACATTGTTAGCTCTATCCAGATGTCAAGAATTCCAGTAGTACCCACTGTTCTATCACAGAGGGAAGAGGTTTTAGGATTACTGTCAAATCCTGCGTTGGTCCTTGTTTTTAGAGAATACAAAACAAAACATTTATTCAACAAAAAAATAAAAATCTGAGTTCTTTCCAGTCTCCTGATTATACTTCTGCATGTTCTCCCACTCGCACCTCCTCCCACATATTTCTTGTAATACACATCAGACATACATGCCCAAGCCAAATTAATACGCCTTAATCTGCAAAAA
>WEIV01026275.1:102083-125401 GCA_013390005.1 Calyptomena viridis | reverse complement strand
GGAATCTTCTCCCACTCAAAAGTTCAGGCTTTATTCCTATCAATACATAGATAAAAGCAATTTCTTATTTAATGACTTCTCTGTCAAGGTNATTTAAAAGAAAAAAATGAACATGGAACTTGGCAAAACAGCGGTTTTATAAATGCCAGTAAGTAGTCAGCACTAAATTCTGTATGTTTACAACAGGACACAGTCACTTCTCTTTCTGCCACTAATGAGAATCTAATCAATGACTGTATTTGCATGCAGCACATAATATACAGTAACTCGAACTATGTTCATTTGTAAATGATTAGCAAATTGAAACCTATGTTTTGCAGATGTGTTGATTATTTATTACTTCTCAAAATCTTTGAAGCTAATATTAGCTGATGAGGCTAAAAAAACTGTTTCTGTTATTATTTTAACCTTTTTACCTATCTTACAAATATTGATTTTGCTTGAATACGCTATATACAGCACAGATATGCAAAAACAGGTCCCACCTCAGCTGCTGTGCAGTTTCAGCAAGTACATATAATACTTAATAGAAANTATAAAGTAATTTATAGGCAGTATAAAAAGTTACTCACTTCACTCACTACCAAAATGGATATGCAACCTAGCCATATGGTGTGAGTAATACTTCTACAACAGTTTTTAGGAATGAAAAAGAAGAATATCTTATCACATAAAAGCCATGGAGAATTTAGTTAGAGAGAATATGATCAACTCATTTAGAATTTGGAGAGCGTATGAGGGTTAACACCTCTGATGATAACTGCCACTTGAGCTTTCATAATCAAATGCTTCAATTTTAGGTCTCATCTGAAAGGCAGATCACATACAGAATAGTCTGAAACTCTTTAATTGCCTTGTATAACAATACACATTTTTAAGTAAGTGAATGCATTACAGCTTTGACTTTTGTTCTGATCATTTTGTGTTACAAATAGAAGCACACCCGTTGTTCTTCTCATCGGTTAGAAATTTTAATGCTGTTGCACAGGATATTCAGTCTGCATAATTCCTTTTGCACTTAATAAGAAATGTCTGGTTATGCCTTTATACACTGAGAAGAGAATTGAAGCAGTTGTCCTTGAAAAGATTGCCTTTGCTTTGGGTAAAAACTATATCAGTGTGAATTGACATTTGTGTCCTTTGTAAACTATGAAGAAAAGGCATTTGAAAAAAATGTATCTCAATGACCAGTGCCCACTTCTGACATTTTATGTTAGTAAACCGGTCTGCACACAGCTTTTATTATTGCTTGGTGAGTTGCTTCAATTGTATTAATATCAGGAAAGTTACTCCAGATTTACATCTGCAAAACTGAATTTGGCTCTATGTGGGGACATATAGCTGGTGTTATGTAGTCTTTCATCAGACGTACAGAAGAAATGTTCAGAAGCAAATGAAGAAGTAGGCAAGCAAAGGCTGTCTTTTTAAAAGAGTGGCAAGTCTAGCAATGTGACACTAATAGAAAAGCTCAAATACAAGTGCTGCTTGTTGACTTGTGCAGTGGAGAGGCTTTCACCTTTTTCTGGCTGTTTCCCATGTGCTAAATGAAGATACTGCCACCTACTTCCCTGAGATAATGTGAGATTTAATTAATGGTGTTCTAAAGCACCACATGAATCTCAGTGTTGCTAGAATTTGTCCACTGAATATATTTGGTATTTTGAATCAGCCGCAAGTATCCTGGTATCCATATTTCCAATATCAAAAGAAACAAGTTGTCACAGAGGAGGTACCAGGAAGTAACAGTTTTGGGAGTCTGCCACAGACCTTCATTGATTTATAGAGGTATCACGTGCCTTTCCAGAGACTTACAGTTTCTTCTTCCTTACACTACTTGTATCCATCTAAATAATGATGGGGAGCATATGGCTTTATTTTTAAACACTGGCACAAATTTCAGTCAAGCAGCTCATAGGTTAATAAGTCATAGGATATATCCAGTTCTAGAAGACTGGTGACATCAGCAAGCCAAGGACTGGTTTTGGAGGAGCACAGTGGGGGCATAGCAACCATGACTCTAGCAGGATCCTACTAGGAGGAACTTTTCTAAAGGCAGTAGACAAGAGAATGTCTGAGGGAGCAAGCAATATTTGAAGTATTGGGTGACTTCAAGGCTGTTTCGAAGGAGGGAAAATGTATAAGTTATTTTTGTCTTGTAAGCCATAAACACAAAGGATTTTGTGATTTGTACCCCAAATACCTCCATTCAGATCAGACTAAAACTTTGCAGACATGGAGAGGTAGAGATAAATTGGGGTTGATGTTTGGCCTACCAAACTGAGAGACACACACTGCAACTGTAAAGGTTTACTTATGCTAATCAAAGTCCATAAACAATAATGAAATAATATCTCAGAAACAATGTTAGAAACCATTCAAGCTCATAAAATATAACCCTCACTTCTAAATGCTAATAAAAACTTAATTTCTTTAACAAGTTTTCCATTGTAACAATGAAATCAAAGCTTCCATTAAAAGATTAGCTTCCCACGCAACAAACAAAATCTGTAATCCAAAAAGCTGATATTAACAATGCGTAGTGGTTTTTTGCCTTGTCTAGTCTTCCAGAAACTATTTTTACATATTAAAGAAGGCTATTTCCAATTATAGTGATTTTGGTTTACATTAGATCATGCAGTATTGATTTTAACTTTTTTCCCATGACTGTGAGCCAAATTCTGTAATCTTGCCTTTTATTAAACACTTGTGAACATCCCTCTTGAACTAAAATGTCATGTGGTCATTTGGCTTCTGAGGTTTTTAATAGTACATTTTAAGCACAGAATATGTTGGATTGGGGAATTCTTTTGTGCCGCCATTTTGTTATTGCCTTTTGAAAGCAGAAAAAAGGCTATCAATATTTTATTGAATATAAGGACCCAAGCAGTTTTTGTCCATGAATATGCAAGGCAATGAACCAGAGTCTTGTCTCAGACAGACTGGTGTCAATGCTGTCAAAATTAATGCAGCACCTCCAAATGCAGATAATGAAATGAAGAGAAGAAAGCTATCTCAAACACTTTTTTCTTGAAGAGTGTGCACTTTTCAGGCTTGCCTTACCCTATGCTATCTTCCATAAGTACCTGAGAAAAAATGAAAGACAATTTCAAAAGCAAAGCAGGCCTTTCTAAGAACATTGTGAAACAAGTTCCCATGAACTGCCAAAATTGCAGAACAACAGTAAAAGCTATTGGATGGAAACAGCCCAGTGAAAGATACTGACTAAATGTTGTTACTTGGGAGAAAAAAAAAACAAACAACAACAAAAAAGTAACATTTTCAGTTTCTTTAAGGCAAAGATAGAAAAAAATCAGATTATGTTAAATACTGATTTAGAACCTTTGCACTTGTCATTCAGACCCGAAAATATGAACCTTTCCTTCTTTAACCAGAGTGTGAGTAGTTCAGGCTGTAATTCTGACTCTATGTGTGCACATTGTTGCATTATATTCAACAACAAAGAACAGATAGGCAGTTTACCATACACTTACAATGCATAACAACTCTCTACCTTGAAAAGTTGATAATTTACAGCTTCAGTCCTTATTCCTATGCTTAATTTTACAGATTTGAACAGTTTCACTGGAAAAAGAAATACCTGCCTCTATCTTTGCCAGATAAGGGCCCAATTTTATGGATAATAATAAGGTGAGTGTTTAAGCAATAAGGGTAGGAGTTAAGAACAGACCACGGCTCCAACAGGAAGACATTGCAGCCACCATAGGTATATATCAAGTGTTTTATAAAGTCCTGAATCCATCAAACACATGGGATGAAAAGTCTTAAAAAATCAACACATGTCCATTGCTGCACAGTTTGTGATTTTACATGTTGTACCTGAATACCTGGTTGCACATCTGGATCAGAAAAAAGCAAGTGTAGTTTAGAGAGAAAATCATATATCAGGCAGGATTGAAATTATCTTTGACAAAAGCAAAATATGTAACAGTGATGCAGAACTGTAATTTATGCAACATGACCTAATTATTTAAAAGAAATGCTAACAGCATTTTAAAAGCCTGTGGATAAACGATTGTTAAAATTTAATGCTGGTGTTTGTATGCATCACAATTTATGGAAATTTGTGTGAAATTTTCACTCCTGTTTCATCCAGGTCTCCTCTGAAACAAGACTGTGACCTCAGTAGATTTATTCAACTTATTAAAATTTTAAATAAAATAAATAGGTAATGTCAAGTTATAGCTCATTTGCAGGACATCAATCATACATTTGTAACTTGTGGAATAAGATTAAATAAATATAAGGAAGAAAAAATAACTCAGGGCACAGCAAAATTCAACAATTTACATTTGTACTATCAATTTCTTATATGGACACAACACATTTTCTCAGTCTGAAACCCAAAAATAACCTTGCACCCATCCACAGGTACAACACAATTCAGTAAGATTACCTTCTCAGTGTCCTTTTTAATCTAACAATAGATGAGTAGAAAATGTCCAGCATATCACCTTTACTCAAGTTGTTCTCTCTCTGAGATACATCGCTCCTTCAGGCACCTCTCTGCAGAGATGTGCTTCATAGTTTGTCAAGATTCAACTCATCTGATACCAATGAGAAAGTGCTGTAAAATGCCAGCTCACCTGGCACTCTCAGTACTCTCTGACTTGTCCCTGTATGCATGGCACAGACCTGCAGACCCTCCCTACTCTCTATGAGTGACAAATTTCACTGGCTGCAGTGAAAGAGGTAGCACATTGGAGGTATCACCCTATCTGCCTTTCCTCTACTTGTTCACTCCTCTTTGCAACTCCAGTAGGAAGGCAACTTGGTTGCTAAAGTTATCACTGTGTTATGGACAAAAGCTCATGAACCAAATCTTGCTTTCATGGAAAACACCTCTACAGACACCTGGATAATTCAGAAGCTGCTCAGCTGCATTTCCCCTTGAACTTTAATGGCTCCTACCCAGCAAACAGAGCTAGGAAAAGAAGTTGTCAGGGAGGTAAGGAGAGCCCAGGATACCACATTAAGCAGTGCTCCTATTGCAGGAACAGTGAGATGGCATGAGGGTTGGAGGGGAACTGTTTTTCATTTCAGCTGTTTCTGTCACATTTTGAGGGCTCTGTGTAGAACTGGTGACTGGATTTTGTGCTCTGAGAAAGTTTGCTTCTGTCATCCATTACCTTGCAGCCATCTGAAATGACCAGCAGTCCATGGTGCTAAGGACACTGTGTTGTTCATTGCCTCCACTGGTGACACTGGACTGATCACATTCTCCTCCCAACCTGAAGACAGAATGCCCTGGCAGGATGGAAGTGGATGTTACTCCTTGTGTCAAGGCACTGACCAGTTAGTGATGTACCTCTGCTCTGAAAAGAGAAAGCAGATATTTCGATACTATTTAGGTAGTAAAAATTTTCTCCCAGATTAATCCAAATACTTCAGTTGGAGAAGATATCTTCCCAAAATTGCAACACTAATGATTTGAGTTGAATATTGAAAAAAAATGTGTACAGCTTGTCGCTGAGCACACCCAAGTCTCCTTTGGGAGAAGAAGCAGTGAATGTCATCCAAAAAGCCATGACATCCATGACAGACAATGCCACAAGGCTGCATCTTCTCAGAGGTGGGAAACCACTTTTAGAGCTTCTCTTTGTCACCACTCTTTAGTGGAAGACTTGAATTTGGCCAATTAATGCTAAACAAAATGGACAAAATAAAAGGAACATGAGGACCCTTCAGCTTAGGCCTTACAATGACAACCTTTTCTGAACTCACCTAGTAGCTGGCATTACTGCTGAAATGTACTGACCTGTCTATTTCCATTCAGTATCTGTGTCAATATTTTTTCCGTTATTCACCCTTAGGGCTGTATTTAACTAATGGAGGGAGTTTTAGTGCTCCTGACAATGAGAGACAGATACCCATGGCTGTAGTCAGTCTTGGTGTAGCAACTGTCCATGAATTCTGGCTCCAACATACAGGTCAGTTAGCATCAGCTTACAGACTTCTGAGCTTTTATTTTTTTATTATTTACTGAGGCCAACTATTGAGGCCAAATGACTTTAGTAGGTGATGCAGCTATTCAACACTTCTCAAATCAAGAAATTTTATTTAGAAGCCTAAAAAAAGCAATTATATCTGGGCTTTAGGCATTCAAGTTTTTGTCTGCTGAGAATGAAACTTGTAGCAGTAATTTAGGCAGCCATTTTGCCCTTGGCTCCACAGGTTTCTTTTAACCATGCTCAGGTCTGACCTGTACCGCTCCATAGTTGATTCAGTATTCGGATCTTCTTGCCTTAATATTGCCAGATTAAAGCTAATTTCTACTGTGATGTAGATGAACATGTTTTTCAAAGGGAGTCAGAATAAATCCATGGGGCACAGAGACAAAGCCTACCATTTGCTGAATGCAATGGGCCACAGTGGCAGGGGCTAGGGTATGCAACCACAGTGTTGAATCAGTGGCATTGTTGCTTTGCCATTGAATCGGCTGATGTGAGGAAATATTATGGCCCATATCTCCCAAATCATAGTTTGCCTTTGGTGTTTGCAACTCTGGAAGAATTGTTGAATTTAGTAATTTAGCCATGATTACTCCTGCAAGAAAATATATACAAGCTAGAATTACAGAATCACTTTGGTTGAAAAAGATGTTCAAGATCACCAAGTGTAACCATTAACCTAATGTTGCCAAATCCACCACTAAGCCATGTCCCCAGGTGCCACATCTACATGTCTTTTAAATACCTCCAGGGATAATGGCTCTACTACTTCCCTAGGCAGCCTGTTTCAATGTGTGGCAACCCTTCCAGTGAAGATATTGTCCTCATATCTAGCCTAAACCTCCCTTGATGAAACCTGAGGCCATTTCTTCTTGTCCTATTTCTTACTAATTGGGAGGAGACTGTCCCCTATCTTGCTACAACCTCCTTTATGATAGCTGTAAAGAGAGATAAGGTCTCCCCTGAGGCTCCTTTCTCCAGGCTAAACAACCTCTTGTCCCTCAGCTGCTCCTCATAACACTTATGCTCCAGCCCCTTTCTCAGCTGCATTGACCTTCTCTGGATATACTCTTGCACCTCAATGTCTTGTTGTGAGGGTTCCAAATTAGACACAGGATTCAAGGTGAGGCTTCACTAGTGCTGAGTACAGAAGGACAATCACTGCCCTGGTGACACTGTTTCTGATACAAGCCGGGATGCCATTGGCTTTCTCGGCCACCTGGTCACACTGCTGGCTCATGTTCAGCTGACTGTGAAATAACACAGCCAGGTTCTTTTGCACTGGGTAGCTTTCCAGCCACTCTGCCCCAGGCTTGTAGTGCTGCATGGGGTTGTTGTGACACAAGGGCAGTGTAGCAGTGCGGGTTCTGAGTTCATTTTTATAATGTATAATTCTGTTCATATTGGACTGTTCTGTTAACCCCTGTTCCCTGCACAGTTGGTTTACTCTAAAGTTTGTATCCTCCCCTCGAATGTATCCCTTGTCCTTACCCCTCCCACCTTACCCCATATACGTAACCCAATCCATCCCACTCCCCAGAATATCCCATGTTACACGGTTGGCCATTGGATTGATTAGCAGGCCTCTGGCTTCTAGGGGTGTAACTCCTTCCCTAAACCACTCCTACCCTTCTCTCCCACTGGTTATTCCCTCACTCCTCCCCTGGTTTCAACTCCCCTTGATAAACGGGTGCACAGGAAGTGCCCCCTGCTCTTTTTGGCTGTCTTCCCTTGGGATTAGAAGCCTCTGTAGCCACGCTGGCTGCAGAGTGCAAATAAACCCAAACTGCTTCAACCACAAAGAGTCGCCTGTTGCCTTTGCTCGCCGTAGCTGCACATCCTGGCAGGGTTAAGCAAGTTTGAATCAAGCCTGCTTACTCTGAGGTGACACCAGCCTAGACTTCTTGAAATAGAGGAGCTTTTGCTGGGTGCTGTCCCACTCTTCTACCGCAGTGGCCCCAGTCGTGCTGTTCGAGCCAACCAGAAACAGGATTAGCATCGGCCCAGGAACTGCGGCAGGGCAGGACCCAGCACTTGGTCTTGTAGAACCTCATAAAATTGGCCATGGCCCATGGATCCAGCCTGTCCAGATCCCTCTGTAGAGCCTTCCTGCCCTCCAGCAAAACAACACTCCCATCTGACTTAGTGTCATCTTCAAACTGATTGAGGGTGCACTTGATCTCCTTGTCCAGATCATCAATAAAGATATTAAACAGGACTGGACCCAAGACTGAATCCCAGGGAACACCACTTGTGATTGGTAGCCAACTGGATGCAACTGCATTCAACACCACTCTCTGGGCCCAATCAGCAAAAAGTGCATCCTTCCAAGTCATGAACAGCCAGTTTCTCCAATAGAACTCTGAAAGTCCCTGAGGAGAATCCCAAACACAAACCACAAGCTTCAAACTGTTGGCCTGCTTCCTCAGTTCCCTCTCAGTGTTTTCCTTATCTTTATTTTTCTGCTAAAACTGTGTTGCAGGCAAGTTCCTGTCTTTTAAAATTCTCGCTGTTACAATGTGAAAACAAGATAGATAAATCAGTTTTAACTGACCTTAAGATTCATTCATTCTTTTGAAAATTATTACATACATACACACACACACACACACACACACACACACGTCAACAAGTTTAAAAATCTTTTCAAATAAAATCTGGAGGGAAAGTACTTTCCTCTTCAAACATTTAGAAACAGGCTCATTTTTCTTCCCAATTATAACAGCTACACAAAGAAGCAATAAGTCTCAGAAGATTTGTCACAAATCTTCTAACTCCAGAACACCAGTTTCAAAGAAACTATTGGTTCCCTTCAAAGCAATAGTCTGCAGCCGCCTGATAAAAGGCCACAACCCAGTACAAGGTAATCATTAGGCAGACTTTATTATTATTTCACTAATTACTCAAAAAACACTGGATTTCCTGTGGCTTCTTCCCGCTGAGCAATCATTTGATCTTGCTTATGTTGACAAACATACAAGTCACAAATTGTGCCTCATTTATCATTTGACAAGGACAATGTTTTCTTCTTCTTGTGTGAAGAAGAGAAGACTAAGGACAAGAAAACAGACAAGAAGATTCAGAATATAACTGTCCTTTCTTTTTGCTTCAACTGAAACTATGACAAACCCCACTAAACGAACAGGATCTGCAGTGAGCCATTCAGATCCTGGGGGGGAGTGTTAGTACAGAATTCCTACAATGAGCCTCACATAAAATAGACTTGAAATATTCCTGCTTCAACCGAAATGTAGAGAACTCCATGTTCCCGAAAAAAGACCCCACAGCATTCGCCCTGCAACACTGTCTAACTGTCAAAATGCAGCTAAGTTTAACTAAGAGAGCTCAGGGGAGAAAAAATAATTTTTTTGTAAAATGTAGAGTGAGATAAATTTGTACAGTTAGGTTCCCCAAATTTAGTTTGAAAGACTTCAAAACTCAGCTCCCTACATAAGGAATATTCTTTTAAAGAGTGTACAGGAAAATCTGGCATAAGGATGTATATATGTGGAAGTTTATTTATAGTTATTGCTAGTGATGGGTATGAAATTTTTTTGGTCTAGATATTTCTCTTTCAGTAAGCTGGTGTTTAAGCTGCTCAGACATTGTTAAAAAATACCACTATTGTAAAGTAAACTGTTATACCAGTTCTTGAATATACAACCAAGCACTGTATTGTTTCTAAGGGAGTTGCAGCATGTTTTTCAAAATTTCTTCTTTGTTGTTGCATACTGCAGCTCTTTTACTTGTCATTTCAGCTTATCACAGCATTATTTTTCTTAATTCATTTTATGAATTAGTATTACCATCTCCCCAGGGAAGAAATAAATAATGGAATGCTGATATGGAGAGAAAAGAATCACAGTAAGCATGTAGAAATAGAAACAAAGCATTTTAAAAGATGTAAAATGGTTAATTTTCTGTATTGACCATTTGAAGGAAGACAGACAGACAAGTATCTTATTCAGTTTCTATATGTGGCCTTAAATAGGTGAGGCAAGATGCTGATTTTATGACTCTAACATCTGTGTCATCAAGGTTCTATGTCAACCTTTAATATCTTTATATTGAGGGGTTGTCATTGTCTAAGAAAAATAAGTAAAAACAAGAACAGGCAGGGATGTATGTGAAAAATAATGCATTCTACGATTTATAGAAAAGGACAAATGTTTCACTATTAAGGCTTGTGCAAAAAACAGATTGAAGTGGACCTTCACTATTTGCTTAAACATGTATTTTCCTAGGGAGATAATAGTGATTGCTTGACTCTTTTATTCACAGGCAGTTTAAATTGCCTCTCAAAAATACAGTTTATAGGATGAATGATCTCAGCTACTTTGCGAAATTACTGATGTGTTCTTTTCATTGATGCTTACCTATTCCGCAGCAACAGTCCTACCATCCCTTTGCAGGTTGCTGTACTGCTGTTAAGAATTTAGAAACAGACACGCCAGTTTTAAAGAGACTGTATTTTTTTCCTCTTCTTTAATAAATCAATTTTGTATGGCACTGTTAGCACTCCTTTAAATGGGTCAGGACAAAGTCTGTCCTTAGTTCATTTCATGCAGCCGGATTGCTGATCACCAATAATTTGATTAGCCATGCCACAAGAAATTACTTGGTTCAATAGATGTAAACATGACCAACCACATCCAAAACACATCAAAATTAAGAGGACTCTTCCTGCCCTCCAACTTCCCTGGAGCCAAAGCAGCCTGTCAGAGGACTGTGCCCCCAGCTCAGGACACCCTGTTCTCTCTGCCTTCAGCATATTATTTGTCAGATGAAAGGATCTGGGGCTGAAATTTTAAAAGAGATGTGACTACACTCTGACTTTAAGCACAAATACAAAGTCATTGCCAAACAGAATATTTAGGGCTTTGACTGGACAAACTGGAGAAATTATAGCCCAGAGATCCCAGCAACCAACCTGCACTGCCAGGATTTCCTCTTCAACTGTTTGTGGTGGGTGCTTTTGAAAGGGCATTCCTAAAAGTGCTCAGCCATTCAATTCAGGGATGTAAGGATTTTTATCTTCAAAATGCATTTAATTAAAGAATATTTTAAACAACAAAAAAGGGAGGAAGGCTCACGCAGTAGCTTTTATGTTTTCCTTTTTCAGGCAAACCCATGCTTGCAAAAATGACGTCAGTTAATTTCCCAGCTTCTCCGCTGAGCATGTGTGAGAAAGAAGAGCTGAATGAAGCATACAGATATTACACAGGGATATTTATTGGCAGACTGGCTTGGTTTATTCTGTGCATCCTTCACACCTTCTGCACATTTGCTCCTAGTACAGTGGGCTGTATTGGCAAGGCTTGATGAAGCACTTAAGGTCTTTGCTGGTACAGCTGCTCACAGAAACTTAATTTCTGCATAGCAGCACTGCATAGGGGAGTATATATGTTCTCTTAAATTTTAAACTTGCTCAGGCAAGTATTTGATTTGGAATGGTTTCCTGTGCTCAGCCAGGTGCAAAGAAAGAGTATTGTGAGATGGAGATGAACACCAAACAATGCATGACAGACATTTAGTGTTCACCATGGCATCAGAGAATAAAAACTTCAGAACTACTTCAATATAATAAATACATGCAAAACATTAGTTTAAGGAAATAGCAGTTTGCTTGTAAAGACTTTGGTATCTAATTCTTGGAATAAATTATTCATTTCAGATTATTAGTCTAGATGAGAGCAGCGATAGAGGTTGTTTGTTTCTTAAAAGGAAAAAAAAAGTCAAATAAAAAAACATATAAATGAGGTAAAATAATAAGATAAAAATAACTTTCCTGACCAAATCAAAACTTAAAGTTTATAGGCTGTGCCTTGCCACGAGATGATTCATTTTCATTTTCTTTCTGATAAGGCCACAATTTCATTGCTATAAAGACAAAGTGAATGGAAAATGCTTATATGCAAGGACTCAGGTTTGGGAAAATGTACATGAATGTCCTCTGTTTTTCTTAGCTGTGAAATTCCATGTTTCTCACTTTTTTTGTTTTACAACCTTAGCAACTTTTTAAATATTTCTGATGTTTTCATACCCACAGACTTTGGCAGAGGTAGATCAGAATGTTGAGAACAGTAGAACACCAAGTTCCTAAAACAACATAATTATGCATTTTAAATATGATTGCATTTAAGAACACCAAAAGGACATGAAAGCTCTGTTTCCATATTGTCTTACAAAGAATAAAATTAATAGCTTGGATGAATGCAGTATAGCAGTAAAGGACAGAGTAAATCTATAATGGGCTAAAATTCAGAGAGCAATTAAGAGGTCACAGTGGTTTGAAGAAAATGAGAAATAACTTCAGTTTATTTTTTTAAAAAGAAAAAATCTATAATGACCTTTTTTCCTAAAAATATGTTTACTCTTGTACTACTTTATCTGGTATTACTATGGTTGTTACACTGTCCATCCTTACATTGCAATGGCACACATTATGAGTATGTCATTGCAAACAAAAGAAAATTATTTTATCTATTTATCCTCACCTGCAAGAAGAATTTAGACAGAAATACAGGAATTAAGGTAATAGTAAATGGTAATAGCAAAGGACATTGGTATTTACCATGGGAGGATTTTTATTCTCCATATCCATTTGTTTCACATCCAGAATCAAGGCACGGGACGTCTGAGACATCTCAGAGCTTTGAGTGCCACACTTGCTTCCTGAAGTGAGACAGTGGAGAGAGGGCCTGTGGCAGCCAGTCAATCCTCTGCAACAAGAGTTCAGTGTCAACACTGCAGCTATCAAAACCCCCAGAGAAATCCCTGCCCTGCACCCAAAGACAGTTTTGTGAAGGGCTTTGCTGAACCCGATTTCCCACACATATGTCCCAATATATGTGTATCCCATATACCCGGTATCCCAACCTGTAACATAGGGGCACATGCATGGGTACCTCAGCTTGTGTGCACCTTCCTCATCCCCATGGCCCATCATGGCCAACATATAAATGAGGTATCCTCACTGGACTTGATCCTCACCCCCACCCACAGTCCAACATTCTCTCTCAGCCTCAGGTCATCCCCAGGGGGCTGTCCAACGCCCAGGGCTGGGCCTCTCTGGTGCCCTCTGTGTGCCCTTCTCCTGGCTGGGATGAAATGGGATGGGCTGCCAGGGCCTGCTCTGCTGCCCTGGGAAGCCCCCACTGGTCCCAAGGGAGATCACAGTGCCCAGAATGCCAGTTGTATTGTAGTAAAAATAAAGTCAGGGGGTGTGGTTCATGTTGAGGGTTTCAAGGGAAGTGATTCTGCCCTTTTACTCTACTCTGGTGAGACCCCACTTGGAGTCCTGCATCCAGCTTTGGGGCACCCAACATAAGAAGGATGCGGACCTGTTGGAATGAGTCCAGAGGATGGCCCTAAAGATGATCAGAGGTCTGAAGCACCTCTCCTGTGAGGGAAGGCTGAGATGTTTGGGGTTATTCAGCCTAGAGAAGAGAAGGGGGAGGTCTTAGAGCAGCCTTCCAGCACCTGAAGAAGGCTACAAGAGAGCTGGAGAGGGACTTTTAAAAGGTATGTAGTGATAGGACGAGAGACAATGGCGTTAAACTGAAAGTAAGTTTGGATTATATATTAGGAAGAAATTGTTCCCTATGAGAATGGTGAGACACTGGAACTGGTTTCCCACAGAAGTTGTGGATGTCCCATCCCTGGAAGCGTTCAAGGCCAGGTTGGATGGCACTCTGAGAAACCTGGTCTAGTGGAAAGTGTCCCTGCCCATGGCAGGAATCTTGAAGGTCCCTTGCAAACCAAACTGTTCTATGATTCTATGAAATGCCAACTGAAGACACAGCCAAGATGTGCACGAAATGGTAATCCCAATACTGCCAATGTTGTTGGGGCAGCAGGATCAACAAGTATGTACAACATGAAATGTAGTTTTCACTGAGTTGAATATGGGGCTGCTCCTCTTCTCAGGCAGAGGTTAACTATCCTCCCTCACTGTAGTAGTGTATTCTGTGTATCTATTTCTACGTTTATATGTTTTAATATATGGTTCTGTAAACTCCAAGTTGGTCTGTCCCAAAGCTGTATTTCCCCCACCCCCCAGTGTAATCCTATCCTCAGCCCTCCCACGCTCCCCAAATGTGGACCCAGACCCCTTGGATCCCTTGGGGATTGAGCTTCTCTGAAGCCTTCTTGGCAGCAGAGGGTCGATAAACCGAACATATCCAAGGCAAGAGTTTCTTTGTACCTTTTTACTCTTCATTGATGTATTCCTGGACTGAGTAAGCTAGCTGGAGTGGAACTGGACCAAGAACCAACCTGGGATTACATTACCCCACCATCTCCGAGATAGTGCAGAGGATGCCTTTCAGTGGCCTGCCTTCCTTTCCCAGCCTCCCACTGCCTCCCCATCTGTGACATCAATCATGCATGGGAAGGGCAGAGCAGACCTTAAACGTGGACAGCAAGTGTGGGTGGCTGCCAGACTCCTTCCTTTCCCCAGCAACACCTGAGCCACACAAGCCGGTACCAAGCACGCAGCAGTGCTATGAATTTGAGGCAGCAAACCAGTGCAAATACCAAGGAACATGTTTTGCTTGTGCAATCATGCATCAGAACACCTGCAGCAAGACAGCGTAGCAGAATACCAATGCTGACTGGTATTGGACTGCTTTTAGTCTCCATTTAAATAGGACACCGTACTGGGTCTATCCAAGCCCCAGCAGCCTTAGCAGTGCTAAGAGATAACACTCCACTGTTTTGACTGCTGTGAGGGAGAGGCAGAGGGGACATAAGCAGGTCAGGTGACCCAGACTGACCAAAGGGATATTCCAGACCATATGACGTCAGCTCAGATGTAAAAGAACAGCAGGGGTGGGGGCACGGGGTTGTTCTCTGATGGCTGCCTGCTGAAGGGACAACCAACGCGTAGGGCCCTGCTTCTCAGGACGCGACCTGACCTTGTGGAATGGGAAGTAGAGATTAGATTCTCCTTTGCTTTGCTTCCTGCGCACGCAATTTTTTTTTCTTTTTTCGCTTGTATTAAACTGCCTTGTCTTAACACCCACCAGTTGCTGTCATCTTATTGGTAAAGGGAAGGGACGAGAGACTGTCCGGGTACTTGGCGCCCAGCCAGGGTCAACCTGTCACAACCTGTGCTCATACTATGCAATGTATTTAGACAAGAAAATAGTGGTTGTTGGTGACAACAATTTACTACCTTGTAGAAGTCCATGAGTTGGATGAACTATAACTTCTCTCTCTCTCTGCTTTTTCTGCTGATTTTTCATCAGAAGTCCAAGGTTGAAGTTTATCAGAAATGTGAGACATTGCTCATTACACACTAGCTGGAAAGAACCAAAGAATTAAGCGATTGGCACACATTTAGGCACAGTATACATAAATGTACATTTATTTATGTCTTGCATACAAGACAGATTTTGTTATTTAAACAGCAGATAAGTCACTCAAAATTTTATTCTTTCCTTGTTTGTTTTTATAATCTCAAATGAAAGTCAGTGGTAGATGTGCCCCTTAAACTGTGCAGCTGAACTTTATGCAGTTCTTAAGACAGTTGTGCTGCAGTGAAACTGAAGAGTTGCCTCCAGCACAAGTGAGCTGCTATCACTGGCCTAACTGGTCACCGCAGTCACTTTGTACTGCATAAAGCATTGGTCTTGAGGCTTATAGATGAGATTATTATCATCAGGCTTTTTCCTGACATGCCCTCTTTAATAATTAAAAAAATAATTTGAAAATTATCTTGTTTCTGTGTTAACAGAAGTATCTATCCAATTAAAACCCTTACTACATTTCATAAGTAACAGCCTCAGTGTTTTTATGAAGTGACTGCACCAACACTGGATCAGCTATAAACAGCAAGGTCATGTCTTGCCAGTGAGAAGAAAACAGTGGTTTCCTCACAAACTTGGATTTACCCTATAATTCCCTGGAGAAGACAAGATAATAAAAAACAAATATGGCTTAGTTCAATGGGATTGTACACAGAGAGGTGAGCAAAGAATCTATGGTCCTTTGAATGGTGCCAGAAAAAAAGGATCAGCAGATCTATGATGTCTAGAAGATCTACAATGCCCTAAAGAAAAATAGGCTAAATTGCCAGCAAGTAAAAGGTCAGAATGAAGAGAATCACTGGGAGAAAAAAAAACATAAATCTCTTTGTTCCATACTTGCCTGTGGATTGACATTTAGCCATATATTTTCAGTAGACTAAGGGGAATAAGAACAAATCTGGTTCTATATAGTATAGATTTTCAACACAAAACAATATGCAAAATTTCTGGATAATATGAAAATAAAAGCAAATCTGCTTTGCTCTCGATAATTTTTTAGTCATTCACCAATGTCAGTAAAGTGTCATCTGGGACCCAGGTAAGTCACACCCTTGGGATTTAGTTTATATTTGTTCTTATTTTGCCATTGTCTGAATGACTATATAATTTCTTTCATAAACTTTCTAAAATCTATCTTAATACAATTCACACTTCTTGCCTGGGGTATGCTATTTGGAAAACCACTAGAATTTTTTCTCTTCCTAATCTAAATTTATTAATGATAAATGAATGTTCAGTTTGATTCTTGAACTGTGCTCTTCAACCAGAAATTGGTCTTTTTAGAAACACTGAGATAAGACTATAAATTAGGCTTGTTAAAGAGAAAATCTACGCTGGAAAGCTATGAGTCTACTGCTAAAAGTAGACGGGCAGGCTCTGAAAAATCTGAAAATTTTCTGCATCTCTCTAAGCATGTACTTTCTCTTTACCACCTCTCTGAGGAGTCTCATATACATAGAGAAAGGGAGAGGTAAGGAAAAATCAAAAAAAGTTTCCACAAGGGAAAATGCTTTGGGAAAGAGGCACAATTATCTGTCACCATCTCCTGGTTCTGTTTTTGAATTCTGAAAGAACTTGCTGTACTCTTCTTTCTATGTCATGTAAATAGGTCACAAACCTCTTGTATCTGACTTTGGCATAAGCCACAGTGGGAGATCAAGTCATCTGAGCTTTGAGGTTTCACCTTAACTCATTAAGTTGAAGGAAGTAATCTTAAAACTGGTCTTGAGTCCAACTCCTAATGGATCAAGCTGTGTCATCCTGATCATTCTTGTTGTCTCTAGTTTCTCAGTGGATTAATCATATATGACTGGAAGACTACACAATAACAAAGCTTCTAAGGTCGTGCCAGAAGCATGGAAGGAGGCAGAGATACCTGTACGAGGTGATTCACATGGAGGCCATGACTGAACTGGGGTGATTAGAAAGCAGCAGCCACTTCACATGATCACTTTCTGCAAAGTTGGTTTGAGAGCTACTGGTACCATCTCACCTGGTCATCCTACTGGGAGTTTCCAAGGACATGACTTGCAAATAGGCCTTTCTACAGGGCACTCACTTATATCACATGTCAGCTCAGAGGATGACTCAGCTGTAAGGACCTTTACTATGACACAGCCCCAAATATCCTATGACAATTGCCTTAAAATAAAGAAGTGGGTCATTTCTGCAGTCATATTCATGTGAGCAATTGTTATGCACTGAGGTAAGTGTCATTACAGAAATGGACTATATTCATGAATAAGTGTTTGAAACTCTCCCCAGGAGAGCAGGTGCATCACTTCACCTTCTCTCTTCTTCTTCCAGGGCCTGTGTTTGGTGTAACACACACATATACTGAACTATAAGGCCCACCTTTCATGTGATCTATTCAGTTTTCTAATTGACTTTAAAAAAAGTCTTATTAAAGACACTGTAAGAGGTTTGAACTTTGTTAGGAATGCCCCCTTGTGAGTTCAAATCATATTACTTTGCCTACAAGGTTCATTACAAAAAGCAAGCTGAACCTAGGGCTTTCTGAATTCACCTGAGAAGCCAAGATTGGAACACAAGAAAGAAGAGCAGTGTGGTTCTCTTGACAGACCCTGGTACAGCTCCGTTAATGTCCTCAGGAGTTATTGAATCTACAGATAGAAAGAAGAATTTTCAAATGTAGTGCCTAAAATTCAGGTGCCTGTATCTCTGCCAACTTTAAATACTACATTAAACACAGCTTTATGTGTCATGTGTCTAAATTTAGACATCCTAGTTTTAAAGATGAACTCATAAAGAGGGCAATACATATCTAAGACAGAAAGGCTCACTTAGAGTACTTTTGAAAAGCCATGGAAGTATTCTTCCTAACTGCATGTGATGAAGAATATCTAGCATGAATAACATTATCAGAATTTAAAGAGGTGATCTTTATTTTCTACTTAGGCCAATTTAGCAAAAGTGTCTTCTTTATTTACATAATATCATAAATAGCATTTCCTGAGCTGTTCATGTTAGAGAACAGGATTACCAGCAAACGGCTCCAATTACAGTCATCACAAAATAAAAGAGTATGTAGGCAATATTTTAAGATTCATCACAGCTTTGCATATTTTGTGTTCTCTCTCACCTGTACAAAGAGGCTGGAAACTGCAACCAAATCTGAAAGTGGTACTTTACACTTTTTTTACATGGTTGAAAATACCTCATAAAGTACTCATCTAAATCATGGACAATCAGGCTTTGTTATTTTAATTCAGCATAACCAGTAATATAACCATGCTGTTATATCACTTCAGCATAACTGATCAACTGGTTTTGAATCAGTGCAGAGTCACTGCTTAAAAAATGCAAATGAGAAAGCAGTCCCATCATGTGGAGCCAATTCAGAGTATTTTGTTTATGATAAACAGAGTAGATGAAAATGTGAAGTGTGTGATTTATCAGGGAAAAAAGTCAAATAAAATAAATCAAACACAGGTCCATCCCTCCATCTGTGGGTGTATGTCTAGAGAGGAGTGTTGAGAACTCCATTTTTGATATTTCTGTCTCGTAAAAGGAAAGCATGAGCCAAGTACTGATCTCATCTGTATTCGCACATCTTACTGACTAGCTCAAACTACTCTGCAAAGTTTGCCAACAAAAAGCTGACATGCAAGACAAAACTTTAAGGAAATCAATGCCAAATAATTGCCCAAGCCATAAGAAAGAACAAACTTTTCAGTACGTTATGTTCCACCAACATTGTAGAGAGTCATAAACCTAAAATCCGGGGGAACTAAACAGCTTTTATTGTGCATAGTAGACTTTATGTAACAGCAGGCAGCACAAATAATTTTTCCACTGCAATTCAATAGCTAGTCATTCCTTCTCTTCTATATTTAATTCTGCACCAGAGCCGTGGCTTAAATGCTGTGCTGCTGTCAGTTAGTTGGCTGTCCTTTCCTGGGCTGCCAAAAGGGATGCTTATAAATGAAGCTATTGTCCTAGTAATCAGGCATCTCCTGGTGGGACAGTATGTGATAAATTTCTAAGGACATGACTACAGCATAAAACATGCTGTATTTTATATCAGACGTTGTCACACAGGGATGTGCTTCTTTTTCATCACTTTTAAGATTCAAGTATTGTTGGAAGACTAAAAAGTGGACACTATGTCAGAATTACAGGAGATCCAAGATACATCTTGCAATGTAACACTGTAAATTTACAGATAATATCAACTATAAATTGCAAGGGATACAGATAAGCTAATTCCATTAGAGCAAGTCTAAAGGTATACTGAATATTGACAGAATTTTTTTATTGGACTGTATTTGCCCTAAAAACACGGATTCATTTTTATTCTGTTGCAGGGAAGTTTTAGTAATGCCTTATCCAAAGCTAAAAGTCCTCCTATATTTAAGGACAAGCGAAAAGCTATGTCTCGTGTGCATGTTTTAACCGGTATTTCAGGTACAAGCCTAACACATGAGCTAACTTATTCTCAAAGCAAAATGTTGAAAACTACAAAGGATAAAACTCACCTGAAAGCCAATATCTCTTTCAAAGAATGTTGGTTCCAAACATGGAACTAAGGCCCATACATCCACTGTGTTGGCAGCCACAGAATCAGCAAGAGTAGTCTAGATTCCACAAGTATCAATCCCTACATATAGCCTTAAAAGCAATTTTACCATAAGGGACTTTTGCAAAGGACATTACTCACCAACAAAAAAACACTATTGTCAAGATCTTCTCAAGCTGGGAAATAAAGGCTGATTGTTTAAGTAAAGCTGATTTTATTCAAGTAAAATGGATTATGATATAGAAACACAGAAGGTAGTCAGTGCCTTATATTCAGCCAATGCAGGAAGAAGCATATTATACTAGATTATGCTGGAAGAGTACCATCGTATCAGCTCCTGCAAGCTGGTGGATATAGCACTTTTGCCCACTTTGTGTTTGTCCTGGTTTGGAACAAATATATTCAGAAGGGTAAATATTCTCTGATAAAAACAGGCCGCAATCACCCACCAGGTTCGAGGAAAGAAATATTTCCCCGGAGGAAAGTGAAAGGGGAAAAAAAAAAAAAAAAAAACCTGCACAGTAACATAGCAAAAATTGACCTTGAGACAGTAGAATTGTTTTGAAAAGATTTCTCTAGCTAGTTTTTTTATCTCAGCTCTTGGGGCTCAGTTTTTAAAAACACAAGATTCACTTTTTTTTTTCTCCTGGCATAGAGGAGATGAATATGGGATAATCATAAAGTCACCCCAAGACAGTGTTATAGATAAGTCAGTCCACTAGTCCTATAGTACTGTAGGAATATTTACTAAATTTCATTTTCCTGTAGAATGGTTTTCTGAATCATAAAGCACACTTGCTGCAACTTTCAAACCACACCTTTAAGGCCAAAGCATTTTCTTCTTAGGCCAGCTATTATTGCAGGTGTACAGTAGATACTGTGATTCTTGTCTTATTGATTTATAAAACTATATTAAAATATTTTTTCCGGTAAAATGCAAATCATCTAACTTTGGCCCTTGCAGATGGACTGGTCACTTAAGAGGATCAGATGTTTATTTTGTTATCTAGAAGCACATGGAGGTTTCACCCACCAAGAGTGATGAATACCCATTAGCAGGTCATGTTACACAGCACGGACTTATCAGGAAGAGAATAATGCCTAAAACTGAGTGCTGGTGCTCCAAACTGCTGCTGAAAGGCATAGAGGGAAAGAAGAAAACTCTGTTGTGTAGAAAAAGAGCCATCAGTACTCAACAGATGCCAGCTCCAGCTTCCAGGAAACTTAGTACAAGATTCTAGGCAGGGAACAACCTAAAGCATACACACATTAATATCCTAATATTCTCCAGGGCATATATGAAAGCGTAATCTTACATGGAGGAGCAGAAAACTGAGACCTTGCAAATTGTTACTTGAAACAGAAGCAACATTAGGAATACCTCCACATGTTTAGTGATGGCAACGATGGTGACATCTGGAAACTTTTAGAACTATATCTTCTAGTTCAATTTCTATTCAACTTTCAGGTTGACTTTATGGCACAGTCTTTTCTGGCTAATGTTTTCTTGCGGTCCTATCTTGTGGTGACTATATGGAAAGAGTGATTTTATTCTTGACTATTTTCCAATTGCTTTATTATGCTGAAAAATGTACTGATAGCAATCTGTCTTCTCTTTTGCCACACTGTCTGCCTGGTGAAAATTTAACAATGTGTTCAGTTAAGATTATAGAAGCAAAGATCTTCTCTGCATCAACAAGCAGAAAAATTATTTTGTGATTTTCCTCTATGTATTTGCTACTCTCTGATTAAATCAGCAGATGTGTCTTTGGATTCTCATGAAAATGCCAAAAAGCTTAATAATGCAGCTACAAGTGGGTCATAAAAGTCAAAATATTCTTTCAATAGGTGTTGAAATAAGTTTCACCATTTCTTCCAGTTACCTCCCACACTTCTTAGCCACCCTACAAATAACAGGCACACAACTTTCACAAGTTTATAGAGATCCTGGTTTATTCATGCTGACGGTCCAGGACAACTGTGTTGAAAGACATACATTAGTTTGGTTAAGCATGAAGTCAAGAAGAGAAAAAAATTTTTAATAGACAACCTGTCGTTAATAATGAGTCTTCAGCATCAAATAGCAGCATATGAACATTTTACTGACATTTTTGTTCAACATCTCAAATATGACAGACCAAAGACACAATTTATTAAGTTGGCAGTCTGGCACTGACTGGGGTCCAACTTCTACTACAGTGTGCTCTGATTTTTTTCTTCAGCTTATTTTGACTTCCTAGAAGAGCTTTGTCATTTGCTAGTACACTACTCTAATTCCAGACTTACTCCTGACTGCATATTAAATACACTACATACACAATTCAAATATATTTTTAAAATATTACTGTAAGAAGAAAACAATAGGTAGAAATAAGCAATCTTAGGTAAAGCTTTGTTTTTGTATCTCAGCTTCCTCTCTCTTACAAGGATTAGCATTTTTTCAGACTTCTTATTGTGTCCAGCTAAACTCAGTTTTGTACTTACACTTCTCAAGTGTTTCAAGATGTTTAACCTTGATTCTGTGGCAACCTACAGGTCTTTCAAAAAATGGCTGATAGTAGAAGGCTAAAATTCCTTTTTTTCTCTACTAAAATTAAAGTTTAAGCAATATCTAAACAGAACGATAGGATTATAAAGTCAAATGAGTATACAGATGACAAGCCTGAATTAGGTAAGGACTGAGACTATTTATGAATTCACTGTCCTAACCAAGCAGAAAATATCTGCTAAACAACTTCTCATGAGGCTTCAGATCCTGGGTAGGCTGCATCGTATCTCAACATCTCCCCCACAAGTGTGGAAGACCTAAGAGACTTCAGATTTTCAGAAGATTCTCCTTCAGACTAAGAAAACACATTTTCTCCATTTTCACCATGAATCAAAGGAGAAGGAGTAAAGATAAATCTCACACAGCAAAAAGAAATACAGGAAACAAAACCAATAACATTTCTTCAGAAATCGCGTTTTTTTTTAAATGAGAAGGTATCAAAAATTCAGTTCCTAAGTCATGAATTCACCTTGCCAAAAACTCACCAAAAAGTTCCCAGAGGTCTTAGCAATGCCATGAGTTCTAATACTTAAGTAGTAAAGAATAATGAAGCTAAATGCAGATGAAATATACATTAGTGATATATTCTGGATTTGCCACTTGTGGAAGCATATTGCTTTTATGACTGAGATCCAGGTTCCTTTAAGCCAGATCATTTCAATTCAGTTTGCAGAAGAAAGATTGTGAAAAAGATTGTTAACCTATTTTTCTATAGTGATAGAATTTTTCTATACTTACAGATGAAAGAGCTTTGAATCAACAAGTTTAGGACACTTTGATTTGATTTCTTTTCATTTTACAGGGATGGAGTAAAGAACATCACCACTGACTTGGAGTGAGGTGGATCAATACAAAACAGCAGGTCAGGTCCATTAAATGCTTTAATACCTATGCTTGAAATATCAAAGAACACAACAAGAGTGAATGATACAGTGAACATATCAATTAAA
>WEIV01026275.1:9676-101451 GCA_013390005.1 Calyptomena viridis | reverse complement strand
CTTACTTTGAAACATAAAGACACCGTACACTTTCACCTGATAGAGATTTTGCAACTATTTAAGTCTGATAAGTACACAGTTGTAAATACACATACTAGTAAATACAGTTTTCAGGTCAGGTTTTTTACAATCATTGCCTTTTAATAGCATAACGCATACAAAAATATTGGATTTTAAATTTATCTTAAGGTTCTCATCAATATTGCAAATGCAACCTGATTTGAATACACTGGAAACATCTACCTCTTGCAGAACAGAGGGATTCAATGATACATATGAGTGTATATACATATATACATGTGCGTGTATATANTTTCTTCAGCTTATTTTGACTTCCTAGAAGAGCTTTGTCATTTGCTAGTACACTACTCTAATTCCAGACTTACTCCTGACTGCATATTAAATACACTACATACACAATTCAAATATATTTTTAAAATATTACTGTAAGAAGAAAACAATAGGTAGAAATAAGCAATCTTAGGTAAAGCTTTGTTTTTGTATCTCAGCTTCCTCTCTCTTACAAGGATTAGCATTTTTTCAGACTTCTTATTGTGTCCAGCTAAACTCAGTTTTGTACTTACACTTCTCAAGTGTTTCAAGATGTTTAACCTTGATTCTGTGGCAACCTACAGGTCTTTCAAAAAATGGCTGATAGTAGAAGGCTAAAATTCCTTTTTTTCTCTACTAAAATTAAAGTTTAAGCAATATCTAAACAGAACGATAGGATTATAAAGTCAAATGAGTATACAGATGACAAGCCTGAATTAGGTAAGGACTGAGACTATTTATGAATTCACTGTCCTAACCAAGCAGAAAATATCTGCTAAACAACTTCTCATGAGGCTTCAGATCCTGGGTAGGCTGCATCGTATCTCAACATCTCCCCCACAAGTGTGGAAGACCTAAGAGACTTCAGATTTTCAGAAGATTCTCCTTCAGACTAAGAAAACACATTTTCTCCATTTTCACCATGAATCAAAGGAGAAGGAGTAAAGATAAATCTCACACAGCAAAAAGAAATACAGGAAACAAAACCAATAACATTTCTTCAGAAATCGCGTTTTTTTTTAAATGAGAAGGTATCAAAAATTCAGTTCCTAAGTCATGAATTCACCTTGCCAAAAACTCACCAAAAAGTTCCCAGAGGTCTTAGCAATGCCATGAGTTCTAATACTTAAGTAGTAAAGAATAATGAAGCTAAATGCAGATGAAATATACATTAGTGATATATTCTGGATTTGCCACTTGTGGAAGCATATTGCTTTTATGACTGAGATCCAGGTTCCTTTAAGCCAGATCATTTCAATTCAGTTTGCAGAAAAAAGATTGTGAAAAAGATTGTTAACCTATTTTTCTATAGTGATAGAATTTTTCTATACTTACAGATGAAAGAGCTTTGAATCAACAAGTTTAGGACACTTTGATTTGATTTCTTTTCATTTTACAGGGATGGAGTAAAGAACATCACCACTGACTTGGAGTGAGGTGGATCAATACAAAACAGCAGGTCAGGTCCATTAAATGCTTTAATACCTATGCTTGAAATATCAAAGAACACAACAAGAGTGAATGATACAGTGAACATATCAATTAAAAGGCTTTGGTTTTATCAAATAGTGGCAAGACATTGTACTCTTCACATTCACTATTTATACTTGATTGATGTTGTCTTTCTTACTGAGTGTACCTTGCAATTGTTTCTTAGTGAGACATCTTAAGAAACATTCATGAAAACCAAGTAGGATGAAAACGTTTCTCTGTAGTACACAGAATGCAGGCTCCATACACTATAAAGACTCCCTTGCAAGTCTGTTAACCAAGAAATTTTTTGACTGGGGGAGTAAAATGCTAGAGTAAAATACAATGGCCAACCTATGTACACTAAGTACTAGTATGTACACTATCTACTGATGTACGAAGAACCTAGGGGACACCTGGACTAGTCAGTCTTGCTAAAGCCCATTGATCTTGGTTATCAATGTTTTCTTTCAATTAAAAGTTCTAGGTCCATCAAAAATCCTCCTTAGTGATCTACCACATAGTGTAATGCATTGTTCCCTCCAAGGGAGAGATTGTTTTCTTACTGTAATTAATTTCCCAACTTGGAAAGTTTTAACAATTACTTACTTTAATGCAATATATTTTCCTCATCTCCATGAAAAATATATTCATGAATATACTTGAATAGCAATTCATTGAATGTTACATCACTATTTATACAGCAGATTTAGAAAGCCATTACAGAGGGAGTTCCCAGTGTGGTGACACAGTACAATGTGAGCAATTTAAGTAAGAATGTTTCTATTTTAGTACTCCACAAAAATCAGATATTAGCTCAATGACGTCACACTCTGCCTATCTCAGGCAGTATCAAGAATGTGCATATGTCCAAGACTCCGTGCTCAGCCATTCACTCACTTTTCTGTATGTACACAGTGTATTTACATCAACAGTGGTACACCCTCAGCAAGTAGGCCTTCCTAAAGTTTGAATAAATCACAAGACTGCAGTCAGAATTCTCGTCTATGAGCTAAAAGGCAGATCTCTGTTGGTAGTGGAACATAAGCTATTCATTAGAAATCTGCACTGCAGATAAAGGATCTGCAGTATAGATGGAAGAACAAATGCAGTCTTCATTAGTTCTATATATCACTTACTTTGAAACATAAAGACACTGTACACTTTCACCTGATAGAGATTTTGCAACTATTTAAGTCTGATAAGTACACAGTTGTAAATACACATACTAGTAAATACAGTTTTCAGGTCAGGTTTTTTTACAATCATTGCCTTTTAATAGCATAACGCATACAAAAATATTGGATTTTAAATTTATCTTAAGGTTCTCATCAATATTGCAAATGCAACCTGATTTGAATACACTGGAAACATCTACCTCTTGCAGAACAGAGGGATTCAATGATACATATGAGTGTATATACATATATACATGTGCGTGTATATACACACACGAACATTTTGGAAATTCCTCTCATATGAAAAGATTTTTAATGTGTTTCTCTATGATACACTGTCTTTTGACAAGTCGGTATATACCTCCACATTTTCACAGTACAAATGCACTGCCTTAAAGTACAGAGATTGAACAAGTAGCAGAGATATAAAGAGGTGGAAAAGATCTCAGCCATCCAGTCCATCTGCCAGATGATATAAGATTATTGCCTCTATCACATTTTCTCTTGTTTCTCTAGGTCTAGCTAAATATCCTTCCACCACACTCTGCATTATACTTCTTAATGGACATCACGCAAGTTTTGACTTTACAGCCAGAAATTTCCTTTTCTTTGAATCATCTTCATCTCCTACTTTATTCTTTTGTGCTCATCCTGTCTTCAGTAACAAAGGCTGTATCATTATTTTTCCTTATTCTTTTCTTTTTCCTTCCCTTCCCTTCCCTTTCCCTTTCCCTTTCCCTTTCCCTTTCCCTTTCCCTTTCCCTTTCCTTTTCCCTTTCCCACTCATACCTGCACCAATTCTCCCGTCTTTATGGCATAATTCATTACTTTCTTAGATACCCTTTCAAGTCTTTCACAGCCTGTGCCCTGGCCACTGGGTCATTTTTCATTCATTAAAAGTGGATCCCCTGTTTCTTCCAATCAACACATGGTTATGGTTTTCAGCACCAAATTAATAAATTTTTCAAAGGTTTTATGCTTTCTCTCTTCCCTGATTCTCCCTCTTTTAAACTCATTTGGGATGTGCTTCACACAAACAGAAAATCCTAATAAATTTCCCTCCTTTAAACACTGTTTTATTGCCACACTGAAATTAAAAATAACTAGGAGATAGGCTGTGGTGACTAATATATTTGCCTAGTGTGCCACTACTGTCTTTATCTTCTGTCCCCATGTCCCTCTCCCTCACACCCCTTTTTGACAACCTATGGCCCATATTACCTCTTAGCCATTAAGGATTTTGGGTCAAAGTCAAATTCATTACCATTTCCTTCACTGCTTTCCTGGTTAGCAACCAAGGCTCCTAGGTATTATGTCAATACAAAATAAACATAATAATTATTAATATTAATTCTTCTCATAGGCTTTGAAACTTACATTAGTTCAAGTCATGCTTCCTTGCACTACATACAAAACAAAATATCTCATCCCAATTATGCCAGTAGGATAACTCTAATCATCTTACGTTATAATTTTCATACCTAATCTGATCAGGTAAAATCTTGTTATTTTCCCTAGTTTTGTTGCCCATATATTCACTCTTCTAGACCTTTTGAGAGAATTTGCCAATTCCTTGTTGTTCCATATTTAACTACATTCAGTCTTCTAAAGTAAAAGTCCCTTAGCTTAGCTAGAGAAAACCCAGATGACAAAATATTAGAAATTATCAGCATTTTGGTGCAACAAGAATCCTGCCTTTTCTCCTCCCAGCCTGAAATGGAATATTACCAGAGTCATTAATAGCAGTACCGCTGCTTCCCTCAGAGAAGCTGGAAGTGACCAGCCTAGTGACAGACATAAAAGGATATTTTTTATTAGGTCAAGTAAACTTTCATGGAAGAAAGTCTAGCTGGACTAGCAGCATAAGTGTCGCTTGGACTTCTCACAAGTACTACAATTCATATCAGTTGACATCACTCAGTTTTGAAGCTGATGGGTCAAATAGCAATCTTTCATTCAGCTTAAATATAATTAAACTTATTGCAAGAACTAAGGTATCTGAACTAGAGTGGGTCACTTTCCAAAGTCATTGTACATGCAGGGAAATGCATTTGAGGAGTATGCTGTAACATGGGAATTGGATTTGAGAAAGGCTGTATGGGTATATGAAATAGAAGGAAAGCTGGAGAGATGTACAACCACTAAAAAAAAGTTGTGTAAAACCAACAAGAGATGTTAACCATAGCATGGCCTTGATTGGAAAGACTTGAAAAAAGCCCTTGGAGAGAGTGCTCTTGGGTAGAGTGTTGGGAAGAGCAAGTCTTGAATCACAGGGAAATTATCTCCAATTGTCATTTCTCACATATTAAAAAATCCAAAGCTTTGTACATGGTAACGTGGCATAGAGATAACATAAGTAGAATAACTGAGCTGGCATGAAGCTCTATCTAGGCAATGTAACTCCCCTGAGATTCAGACGATCCCATTAAAATCAAACTAACTTCTCTTCTTCTTTTTTGTTTTCTTTTCTTTTAATGAAAGACACTGCACATCACATTCGGCGTTGGCCAACCCCTGAGGGTGTTGTGAGTGACAATACTATGTCACATTACATGCTTTTACAGCACCTAGCCCTCAACCCTGAAGGAAGCTTCTAGATACTACTTAAGGACAAATAAATTATAGTAAATACATGTAAATAAGCAGTCATGTAACGCTAGTCAAGACACATTATTATGCTTTCTCCATCTTAAAAACCTTCACTAAAAAGTATTTTGAACCATTTTCAGGTTTATATTTCTTCCTTTCCTCATAATCAATATCAAAGAGACATGCCAGGAAATGCTGCTTAGGCTATAATATCCTTGGCTGTGATGCCAAGGAATGCTTTCTTTTCCTGCCCTTCTTGTCTGTGGCAAGGTGTACCATTTAGCAGGAAGGGCAAAAAGCTCTTTGAATATTGCTTTCCTTTTTTTTGAATTTTTCACTGCATATTGCCTCACGCTCATTTGACTAAGGGTGCAATATACAGAACACTATATCATAGTTTCAGTATGACATGTGAACCTTCTGGCTTCTAATCCAGAAGCCAAATGGCATTGCGTATTCCCTCCATTTGGCCTCATTTTCATCTTCCCCCTTTGCACCCAGACTGACAAGAGGAGCATATGAAGCTTTCTCTTGCTGCTGCATCTTGACCTTGACCTTATAGCTTTAGAAAAGGGTACTTGCATAAGCAGGGCTGCTATTGTCTGCAGCCAAGTCCCACTTTCTTTTGACATTAAGAGAGTAATAGGCCACGTGATAAAGTCCCTTTGCAGCTCCAACATTTCTGTCCTGCTTTCTCCCTTGCGAATGTTTTTATACTGACTTTTTTCCCTCAAGTCAGACTTACAGCATCTTTTTTTTCTCTGTGTTGTTCCTATCCCCCTCTCCTTTTCCTATGCACGTAAACGTGCGCGCACACGCACAGACACACGCGCGCAAGCACATACACACACATGGAGAAAAATCTATATGTGTCAGACATTCAGCAAGGGAAAGACAAAGGCACTGAGTTAATTACCCATCATTTACTGCTGCTGAGAAGAACAGATGGTAGCAGGCGATATGTAAATGGCAAGGGGCAGTGAATTATTCGATTTTTTTAGATTAATCGTCGATGACAAAGGAAGTGATTACAAGCTGTGACATTTATACAAATGTATAAAGTACATAATGCTAGGAAAAAAAGGGCTTAATATTATTATGAGGATGTCAGGCATGTGAACACCATTGTCATAATACAAAGAAACACATCTTGTGAGATCCAAGGATCCGCTTTTCTTTGATTTGCAAACTTTAGTAAGGCCTAGCCTCTGGAAATACATATTTCCCAAAATGAATCCTTGCCTGACAATCATGAAAAAAAAAAAAGGTTTGTGTGCTTTTGCATATTTCCCACAATGCATAACTCTGCCTAGTCTGAGCAATAGAGCTTACAGGGGATGAAACTAATGTCAAATCAGTGTGGACTGTAAAATAGAAAAAGGTGCTAATAAAACACATAGACAGGAAATGGAAAAGAAAAGGAAAGGTGATGTTTAAGTTGACAGGCCCTCTGTGAGGACGGCAGGGCAAACAGTGAGGTGCAAGTGAAGACAGAATATAGTACTGTTTATTTACCATGTGTCCGAAAAATAATTGTTTTAGAGACTTTGAAGGTCAGAATGACATAATTTTCAGGCCAGACCTTGCTCTTTTTATACAAACACACTATCTGCTCATCCTCAAGGTAGTCTACTGTATTTTCTGATATATAAATAATTAATTGGTACATGAAGAAAACAGATGCTTTCTTTTGCAGATCATAGAAACCGCTCCATCATCAAAATGTCTTCAATCACCTACTTATTAAATCTATACGGTGCTAATAATACAGATGGGAGACGAAGCCAGTGAGCTGCAAATTTTGTTCCATTTTAAACACCCCAATCTACTGTATTCCTTGTTTGACATCTTATAGTGAACTACTCTCTGCAACATCAGCAAGGCAAATAGAGAGGAGAGTTTGGTGGGGAGCTTATTTATCCTCCTCAGAAATACTTTTCAATCAAGCAAGGCAAAACATCACCAAAATTACTGTGAAACACTCCACTGTTGTGCATGCCTTGTTGATTACAGAGGGGTGAGAGAGGGACAGAACTAAATTACATTAGTCAGCAGCACTGGGTAGTACATTTAAATCTAGCAATCCATTCCGTATGGATATTTTTGCAGGAATAAAGAGCTGGCTGTACCAATCTGCCCTGAAGAAAGAGAAGGATAAAAGGCTGTAGCACACCAGTATTTCCAATGTGGTATTATTAGAAGCCAGATACTCAAGATAAGCACCAACAGCTAAGCTATTGGTTTCTAAGCTGTTTTTCTTTTTCTTCCTTCTAGATAATGTTCCCTTCATGAAGTGCAATTAATACAATAGTATAGTTTCCACCCTGTTCATTAGTGCACATGCAAGGTTGGTTAGTATATTTGTCTTCCTCTAAGCAAAGAAAGAATGGACTCCAGAATAAAAATGCATATGTAGTTATTGTAAGAATAGAGCTGCATCCATTTCTCCAGACTGCAGAAACTAAAGTGAAAGTATTCCAAATCAGTCCACATTGCACATAACATCACGTTGTCTAGTTATTTCCTTGAGATGAGGGGATTATGAGTTAAAGTTGTAACGTGGAGGTGGGGAAAGGCAGTCCTTTTTGTCTTACAGGGCTGGAAGGCAGAACAAGATTCTCCTTTCCTGAAAATTAAAGAGAAGGAAAACATCCTTCCTGTTGAGGAACAGTAATGGGACATGACTTTTTAAAATACCTGGGTAAGTGTCAATGACTGAATTTCTTAGCCCCCCCTAGACAAGATGAAATGGTTCCAGTGAGAAAACTTCAGTCCCTCCCCCTCCCCCACCATTTTTTTTTTAAACAAAGGATGGATGATTTATGGCATGGGCATGAGCATATACAGCTTTCTTGTACCTAAATTCATATTTATGAGATTTTTTTAAAAACATCATAGGTAGACCATACATTACTGCACGTTTTCCATTGTTAAAGTGTTTATGCATTCCAAAGCACAAAAAGCAACATCAAGAAGGAAACATACATTTTTATTTGGAGGAAATGGCTGAGTCTGAATCCAGCCATCTATTTACATGCATGCCTGCAACACAACAAATTCATGAGGGAAGAGAAAATAAAATATCTGTGCATTTCTATAGCTTTCCACTGCTTTGGAGATATTTATTTATGAAAACCACAGGTAGTCATTATTTATAGTCCTGATCTTTTTGTTCCTTTATTTTTTTTACTAAAACAAAGATGGAATTGGAATTGATTTTTTGAGGGACATTTATACTGAAAGCAGGATCACTTTATATTTTCTCAAGTTGAGGTCTGTATTCATTACTAGGAAAAAATGTAAGAACAGCAAGGTACAGAATTTTCATTTGTGGCCCTTTTTTTTTTTATGGGAAGCTTGTCACTGCACCATTGCATAAAAATGAAATTTAAACTATGCTTGCACAGTAAAATGAACTTCAATGCACTCTATTCATACTCATTCAAATTATACACTGGATATATATTTTTCTCACGCATGTATATATGTAAACACACATTTAGGTAGAGAGGTTTTTCGGATAGTTAGCTGTAGAGTTCGTGTTTAGGCAAGCGCACCTAATAATCAGAGTCTTCCATTAAGAAGATATGCATATATAATATTTATATGCAGATGTGTATGCTTGCCATCATGCATCTCTAAGCATGTTTGTTAGTACTCTTCTCATTTTTTCATTTCAGTGCTGTCCACATAAAAATAACTGTGAATTTCATCTGCTCTGCATTATAGAACATTTATACTGCAGTCAATCTAACCTTGAAAGCATGAATATGCTGTGAGACTAGAATCTTTTCAGTCATTGAGAAATGGGTAGCAGTAAGTAAAAAGTAGAATGGGAAGGCCTATTGTGGAAATGAAGAGGTGAGTCAGGGCATCAGGCCTTGTTTAGTGGGAGAGGTCAGGCACTGGGTAGCAGCTAAACACCCCAGAAAAACTCTAGGTTATTTTTCAGTTTATTGTACATCCTCCTACAGCTGAACCAGTAATACATTCAATCTTAAGTGGGATATAATGAAAACCCTAGCCAGCAAGGGAAGCAAATATTTTCCCTTAAGTCACTTTCATGTTTATTAACAAGAATTTTCGTGTTTTCATTAACATGCACATCTATCTTCGTGTGTTATGCTTAAAAATATACATCGTGAGAGCAAATATGTCTAAAAAATATTTAGTAAAGCAGATACAGTCATAAAAAATTATTTTTGGTAGACTTTAAACATTGCAGGTCATTTAAAATTATCACACTACTAATATCTTCCTATTCCTAAAATATCTCATAGTGCTCTGGACTGTGCCTTTCTGAAAGCAGATAAGCAAGTCAGTCAGCAAGCATCAGCATTCCAAAATACCAAAACAAACCAACAACAAAACAGATAGAGTAACACTTAAACGATGTCCCTTTAGGAATTCCTTTCAACTCACTTCGGCTGACTCCACTTTTATATAGGTTATAGGATTTACTTTAGCAACCTAACCCTCGACTCCAAAAAACCCAGCCTAGCTCGCTCTTCTTTGTGACTTAAACCAATAGGGCCCTCTATTGGTAAAACCTCAGATAGCTATAGATGTTTCTTAGGAATAAGGTGGCAGTACTTGTCGTAGCCTATGCTATCCTGTTTCAACTGAAGTCAATGGCAGGTATTTTTGGACTTAGCATTAGCAAAAGGCTCTGAGGGAAAAGGTCTGTCTTATTCCCCAAGTATGAAATTTCAATTTTTTCTTAGTGCCACAGCTCTACACAAGTGGCAACTGTGAAATTTGAGCACCACATCACCACATAAACCTGTAACATGTCTAAGAGTACTTTGTTCCCATCAAAAACATTTAGTTTCTGGAAAGGATGTAAGTGTATTACACCTGGACTTGATTCAATATTTCTGCTTTGATAAGTACAGGATTTTGACTCGACTCTTAGAAACTATTTGGGACATCATCTTCTGTACAGTTCTACAAATTAATTAAAGCCTTGAGTACATTACAATTAAAGGTCCCAAGGCCAAATCACCTCAGCAACCTAAAATTGCATACAGAGTGTATCAAGAATGGAAGTTATTTCTTTAAAGAAATGTAAGGAGCTAAAACCAGAAAGTCTTAAAGAGGATGGGCTGTTGGAGATTTCAGAGAGATTTAGACAATGTTGAAAGCAAATATAGATTAGTCATTATGATTTGGCCCATATTTTATATCTCACTGTCTAGTTCATGACAAAATTGCTGCTTGTAACCACATGAAACCAGGAACCCAAAGAGCTATTGACTTCATGGATCCCTTCTTGGAGCAGGTAAAATGCAGGAAGAGATTTTGTAGGAAGATAGACTACAATAAGTGTCTGAGGTTTTGATGATGTAACCGTTCATATCTTGACTTCAACATAGTGAGACTTCACTTATCTATTTATGTATTTACATAGTATTATTAAGATGAGCACTTTGTGGTTATAAAATGGTTATATTTACTGTTTTATTATTAAGAAAAGGCACTGGCCTATCCAAAGTAGGAAATTACCATTTCTGTTTTGCATATGAAGAATCAAAGTGAAAAAGAAGATTTAGGCTGCCGCTGAAGTGACCTGTAATTCCACAATATGACAAGATCTGTCCTCCAGTCATTGCAAATGGAACCTGGCAGGAGTACATATTTTTCCCCAGAACTTGAATGGAACAAGGTTGGTGCACCAAGCACTAACCCAGATACAGAGATTAGGCATGACCTTATCTAGCATACAAGCTAAAAATCTCGGAGCTTTTCTGCGTGTCATAGCTGAGATATAGTCTAGGGTCAAGGTCACAAGGGAAGTCTGTAGCTGATGCAGCTCCTGAAACCAGACGGTGAAGTCTGTTGCTTCCAACTGTTTGGCAGCCCACATGGCCCCTGGCTCCTTCTGCTAGTTCCACATGCTCTATCTAGTCTTGTTCTCACTGACTCCAGAACCTTTCTGAAAGTCAACATCCATTTTTCCAGCTGTCCTTGAAGTTGATCTGATTCATGGAAGTAGATCCTGGACCTGTGCTAGGACTACACAGAAAATATTAAACCAGCAGTAAACTCATCCATCTTCATGTCTATGTGAGTCATTCCTTTCTCCTTTCATGTCACTGATACATCTGTGAGGACATTTGCTCTACCCTTGAGGTCAAACCATGGTGTCTCACCTGTTTTCTCCATGTCTGTTGCTTTTACTCTGCTTCCTCTGGGTAAGAAGGGAGAAAACTAGAAATATTGTATGAACTATTCTAAATGCACAAATTATGTACAACCATCTCATTGTTCAAAAGGTGCAGAAACTATTTTTTTTTTAATTTATGGATTCTATTGAGCAACAAGAATTAAAATAATCTGTGGATACTCAATATACTAAAATGTGCACAAATAATACCTGCTTTCAAGTTAAATTAGTGTTGTTGCATTTCCAGTGTCTTCTAATCACCTTGTTTTGTGACACAAAGATAAACTAGTTCTGGAAGGTGCGTGGGAGCCCCCAGAGTCATCAGAAAAGGTGACACTGTCAAAACATGAGAAGTCCTTCACTGAACATTTTCTGCCCTTGTTCCCTAATAATTACGAACATCCTTGTATGTTCTGCATAACAGGCATCTCTGTAAACCTGTGTGACTCAGTGGGAATTATTTAAATACTATTTCAGAAAGACAAGGCCCTGTCATTCTTCTGTCTGAGTTCTTGGATAGCTCTGTAAGCATTACACGAGAAAGTGCAGGGGAAAGGTAAAAGAGTAAAAATTCCTTGAACTATAAGTCAACCAGATAACAAATCGGTCTACTAATTTGCTTATCAGGTCTTGCAAGCATTATTTTAGTCTAAACAGGTTTCTATACATTTCCCTGGGCATGGGATCTCCTCACTCTGCTTGGCAGCACAGTGGATGTGACCAGAAAGGGAAAGAGAACAGGAGCCAAACTGACGTGTCTCATTGCATTTTTACTCTTTCTTTTAGATGCTGTTTATTGATTTTCCTTTCTAAGTTTGCCAGAAAATATAATGACCTTTAAGACATTTAAAGTCTTGGAGAAGTGCTTTTTTTTTTTTTAAATTCACAAACACCTCTTATTTAACTATGTAAAGATGTGTAATTTTTTATGAAGTAATGACTTTCTAAAAATTATATTACTCCATGATTAAACAGAAGAAAATGCCACTATGTTAAAAACAGCTTGCCTCACACTCTGAAGCTCTTGATGCTATAAATAGAGGAGGCTGGAAGCTTACAGCTCACCATCTTCCACTGCACTGACGCGCAGTAGTGCTAGTGAGGGATGTGCTTGCTGCATTCACCTGAGGAGAGAGTATTCTGGTGTCTCGTCAGTGTCTACTGAGAAAGGGCTTCCAATTGGCTCATTTCTACCCTGTTAGGAAAATTACTGCTGTCCTTGTTCAATCTCTTCCTTTCTTTTTTGCCCAGAGTGGCACAGGTAACAAGTTTGAGTGGATAAAGTGTGGGTGTGACTGCTAAAGAAATGCAATAACAATGACATTAAAGGGAATATAATTTCATATCTCCAGTCTTACATGGAAAAAATAACAGGAATAAAAATAAATTAATGCAAACATTGCATATAAACCCAGATCTGTAATGCACAAGAAAAATAATTTTAAAAAGTAATTGCAGGACACAACCTTACAGAGCAAGATACTAAAATTACTCTGAAATTGTTTGACTGTGTGTATAACTGATAAGACTATGTTTAAGCTGTGGAAAAGAAAAGCAACGTGAAGCACGCATTTCAAGGTTGTACTTGTCCCAGCATAAAAAGAAGGAAAGGTGTTGCCAGATCCACCCCCCAAAGTATTGTGGGACAAATAAAGGTTAAATTAAGTCACCTGGATGAGATGTGTGCTCAGATCTCACCTCTCTCTGAGCAAAGGCAGGCTCATGCGCTTCAGCAGACATGACCCTTACACTCAGACATTGCCAGCAGGGTGCCAAGAACTGGGACAAGGACAGGGACTGGCAGGGAAGATGCATCCCTAACCCCCACCATATATGGGCAGAAAGGTCCTCACAGCAGAGCCTGCCCACACCTCCTTCTAAGGAAGCCCTGATCCCTGCTTTATTTGCTCACAAAGGTTACAGTGCTGCTCTGTTGCCCTTCTCTTCCACACACAACCTGCTGGCAAGGGCATGCTGGTTACCTTTTCTTCTCCCAGGCCAGGGGTATAACCAGCCTCAGAAGGATTAGTCACATCAGTGTCAACAAAATCCAGGAAGAGTCAGAGCTTCAGTGAATAGTTTACTGAAAGCGAAAGAAAATTCTCTTTACTAAGTGCAGACAAAGCACCAGGCAGAAGCAGCAACTGAGCAGCAGATTTTTTATTTGTGGCACCACAGCAGCAGCAATTCGGCTCAGCCCCTCTGCACCTCCCTACAGTGTTCCTTGTCAGGGTCATGCTGCAAAATATGGCTGCTTCCAAGAGAGAAGAGGGGCAGGCAGGAAACCTCAGCCGAATTCCCCACGGATCCCAGGAGGTTTATAATTGTCTGCTGGTAGGTAGGTTCTTCCACAGTGTGCGTTTTGCTTAAAGGTCAATGCACATTGTCCTTAAAATTTCAGGGCACATTTGTGCTCTGCTGCATGCTTTTTATTTCCCTTAGAAACTGGCAGAGGGGAAGTAGAGCTGATTTTAGGCTCTAGGAGCAGTGCCTGCACCAAGAATGCTTAGTACTTTTTTTTCCTCAGACCGGATAATTTTCATTTGCTGTCTCCCCAAACTTTGGGGAACCTTCAGGTCAGCTTAAGTGAGAAGATACCAAGGTGGAAATTTTTCCCTGCTACTTTTACTGTTTTAGATTGAAATCAGCATTACTAACATGTTCATGCAGATAATATACTGCACTGAGAAGCTGAGGAGTTAAAAAAAGGGCAATGACCAATTCACCTGCCAGCTTAATAGCCTGTTTGGATAAAGCTAAGAGCAAGCTGTGGTTTTGACTAAGCAGCAATGTCATCAGAGCCAGAGATGTTATTATATATTTGTGATCAATATATGTTGCAAAGGAATGTCATTTTTTTTGATGCTTTAACCTCTGGAAGGTGTATGTCTCCAAAACACTATAATAAATCACAATATTGATAATTAGAGGTTCTAAATTCTTCACCTAACATGGCTATAGCATGAATGTCATGAAGCCTGAAATTCAAATTATCAACAAGTAAATCAATCAGAAAAAGGATAAATAAAATGCAATCACAATGGATAGCCCTGAATCAGAGCTTACAGAAAAAACAAACTGAAGTTACCTTGAAGCTTGGAAAATGTAGCAGCCTGTACTCCCTCTTTGAACAAAATTATTGCATATGACTTTATGGCTCACAAAATATTTTGGACAAATGACTCTCACCTTCTTTTTGTCCATAAAATCTATTCCTATTTAACCATTAACATACCCAGGGCTGAAAATAATTGCATCGATCAAGAGAAAAATGGTCATTTATATCAACACTTCTATTTTAAATAATCTTTTGTTCTCTGAAGATGAGACCAAAAATCTAGCAGAGACACCAATGGCTTCCTTGTATTATCGTTGATGATCCCATTCTAAACTATTTTTTTCTTTCCTTTATTTCCATGAATCTGTCTTTTTTTCCTGTTTTCAGCTCTTCCTCAGAAAATACCACATTTTCCAGCATTGTGTAGTTTTTCTACTTCTTCACAAGGAGTACAAACAATTTCTCCCCATTAGTTGTCTGCGTAGTTCTCATCAGCAAGGTTCAGACAGACTGAAAGGCTCCAAATCCCATTGCCAATTCATTAAGTCATCCAGTGCCTACTTCTTTCTGGTTTTAACTTTGCTACTGTCTTTGGTACAAGCCCATAATTTTATGACAGCATATAGGGCCAGATATGGAAGAAGTAAGAAACAGTGAAAAAGTAGGTCCAGAGACTATAAAGAATATTTATAAAGGTATGATGTTTCAAACTGCTTAGACTAGTTGTGGTACATAAATTGTTTTCTTTTTCTTAAGACAGTGTTGTGATAAATTATAGCTATCACTATGTGACTACTTATATCACATTCTTATAAAATTCAATTGTCACTTTTAAAGTAATATTTATCCTGTTTTCTTTTATGCTGTCAAGGAGACTTAAGTGAAGGCTGAAGTGCTTTAAATTCCAGCTTTTAGTTTGGGAAAGTACCAGTAAAAAGACAAATAGAGTTCAGCAAGATTGCAGATATAAGTGCCTGGAGCGTCCAGGTGAGCTGTGCTGCTCCATCTGCACTCTGCTCTCTGTGCCAGACTGCTTGGCAGGGGAAAGGAACGGACAGGACCCTGCTGCCCAAGCATTGCAGAAGACATGAATCTTGTCAATTTTGGACTGAATTCCCTGCCAGATATCAAGCAAGCAGCCAGCAAGCTGCAGCACACCATACAGCAATGTGCACACCAGCCTTTCTGTGCCTCACTGCTCTCCCCTGGATAGCTCTTGTTAAGGCATTTTCATGGGCTCCCTGTCTCCAGGTACTGCGGAGACCATCACCAATTCACAAGGCTGACTACACCAGCTGAAACACAAGCCTGTGCTTACGTAGAGCATATCTTGGAGCAGCTTTACTGCGTGACTCAAAATGAAATCTCTTTCTCTGGAAAATCTTACATAAATTTTTGCAAATGTTCAAGTTCTTTGAATTTCTAATACTTTAAGGTGCTGAACTTTAGCATTGTCAATTGTATTCTCAAAGGTTTGGATAACTTCCAAGGGACTTTATCACTGTATACTTCACATTAGGTAGGACTGCAGTCATATTCAAAGCATACTGTGGTAGTCAACAGGGGAAAAATAACTATAATATATATCTCTCCATTACTAAGAAGAATTTTTTTGTTGGATATATTCATTTAGCAAAGACATGTTATTTGCTTTTCTCTTAAAATTCTTGCTTTAAGCATCCTGGTTCCCTTCTCTTTTATCCTCCAATTTTCTTATATTTCTTCTTCAGTTTAATTCTATTCTTCATCTTATCCACAGCAATTTCTTCCAGTCAAGACACAAATCAATAACTAGAAACTTTCAAAATTACAGAGAAATATATTTAAAGGGAAAAAAAAATCTTACAGATGTCATTTACAGATTGTATTCATCCAGTTTCATCAACTTGCAATCAATGATCCACATGCATAAGAGTTTTTACATCAATTTATCTTAATGTGAAGAAAACCAGAGAGCCAAACTTTTACAACCTCTAAAGGAGCCTGATTAGAACAGCCACAAACAATATGGATTCTCTGGAGGTCTCTATAAGGGGCTGTAAAAGGCTTAGATTTCCTCACAAAACTGACCAGATAGTTGTGCTTCTCAGCTTAATTTACCCAGTTTCTGATGATCTCCAGAGCTACCATCAAATGGTCAGGGACTAGGTAATACAGGCCTCAGCGACCTTACAGCTGCTTCAGAAAGCTGCTCTTTGGAAGCTCAGCAGCAGCAACCGCTGACAACACTTCACACCCGTGCCTCCCGTATTCCTGCCTCCAAATAAGACACTGTGACTCCTTCATAAGGGAATCAGTATCTTCCGGGTCATTTATGACAGTGACTTAGGGTACCTGGTGTCTGTAGTGCATGCCCAAATTTGAGGAGTTTATTAGCCTGTTGTTTGTCAGCTGAGCTACTGTAATCACTGGTAGATGTCTGTGGGTGTACTGTTAGCCCATCCCAGGTGTAAAGTGATGGGACTTAATTGAAGCCTTTCAATTTAAAGTTAATTAAAAGAGGTTAATGCTAAACCATATTATCTTGCAACTGGAACAGGCCAAGAATGGAAAATTACTATAGCTCAGTAAATGGGCAACAACTTAGTAAACCCTATTAATTTAATTTTATTCTCAAATCTATCTGGCCCAAAAATATCATGGCTTCATGCAGCAGCTATCTTCCACCAGACCAAGGAAACCTCTGTGATGGAAAAAATTATAGTGGGGAAAGTTGGACCATTAATGGTTTCCATACCTGCAGCTTCTTCCTACAGGACTTCAGAATAGCACAACCTTATAAAAAGAAGATACAATTCCAACTTCTGAAACCAAAGCGTTCTCATGTATCTCAGAATAGTCACTTAAAACAGTGATAGAAACTGATAAGAAAAGTGCACCTCAGACAACACTCCAAGTCCTGTTAAAAAAAAAACTCGTGTGAGGCCTTGAGCACTTTTTCTTTCTAGGAGAGATAGTGACAGGATTCAATGAAGAAGCATGAGTATTTCTGGGAAAGATTCATTTGCTACCTTTTGATTGGAGTCTGAAACTATTTTATATGATGCTGTAATGTGAGCAATCCTTTAACTGATGGGCTTTTGTCCTGTACTCACACAGAACATCAAAGCAAGCTTAATGTCACTTGAAAGATCATAATCTAAACTAGATTTAAAGTGATGCCCAAGTTGATGTCCTATGCCAAGAAGATAGGGGAAAAGTGTGATTTAATCAGCTGGCGGATTTTTAAAATATTTGCTCAGCATTTTTTTTCTCATAATCAAATTTACCAGTAGCAGGAGAATTAAAATAAAAACTGTCTGTGCAGATATATGTCTGGCTTATCCATATTTTCATGAAAAAGGACACTGATAGCAGAGATTTTTGTGAAAACTATAAAGAATATCGAGTACATTAAAATAAAAAAGACACTGCAATCATTATAGAGGTATTGAGGTACCAGCATCACTGTGTGAGCCAAAAAGTTTTGTTGGCACATAGCCATGTGAGAACTCCTCCCAGAGGAGAGAGCATCATGACTCAAGGAGCAGTTCAGGGAAAGTCAGGCTTGTTTATGCTGCTACTGTCTTCCTCTGAGAGAAACTGCACCATTAGGACCATCAGCAATGGATGGGCTGCCTGCCTCCTTCCTACTAACAGTAGACTGATGTGGCTCTTTTGTTCAGTCACTTCCCTCAGTTTGCAATTTTTTCCAGGGACCATGACCATTTGCAGTAGCCTGACACAAAGGTCACACAAGGAAATAGAGCTGTGCATCTGATTTTTGGTTTTAATTGGGTCTCATTAAGAACTGTAGAGGGGATGTTTGCCTCTTAAGTTCTGGCAAGTGAAATCTTCTCAATTGAAGCTAGATACATGAAACTTGGGTTTGATACTCAAAAACAGGCACTGGAGAAACCTTCAGCTCTACTGTGCTGTTGGAAAAGTGATGTGCAAGCTGGGAAACACTACTGCTTCTCAACTCCTAAATGGCCTTTCATTCCTGGGATAAACACAGAAGGGAAGAAACACAAAGACTTCTCATTGCATTCTTAAAATGCATACACTTGCTGTATGATAATGCAGTGAGGGGGAAAGATTAACAATCATGTTTTCAGACAGGAAGCAATGCAGGCTTCAAAGAGCCTACAATATTTTTTAATTAATAAGGGATCAGTAGGAGCCAATTAAATCATGGTCATTCCAAATAGAGATTGCATTGCTCTTTTTCCTGTGCTACTGCACAATAAACTATTAAACTTGCCAGTTCCTCCAAAAAAAACTATTCTCTGTGCCTTTTCAAATTATTTTGCTTTTCACAGTGATAATTAAATGACAGTTAAGAAGCAAAGAAAACTTTTTATTTCTCAAAGTTTAAACTCTAATTATCTGGGAAAAGTTTTCATCATTGGGCTTTACAAGGGTAAAGGGAGCTAATACTTCAAAACATATTTTGCTCACTACCTCTAAGTATGTAGTCTAGCTTATTGACACTCAAGTAACTTGATGTCTTTCTCATGTTATATTCAGAAGACAGACATCTTAGGAAAAAAAAATCTGTGTAGTTCCAGTTATGTGGTCTGCTTCAGCATATCAATACTCTTGAAACAGTAAGCTATTATATATTCTATCAGTCAAATCAAACCCCCCACCTTTCCCAGGCAGAGGCAAGCCTTACCTGAATTCCCAAAAAGGGGAGCTTTCACTCATGCTACCTTCAAATAAAAAAATTCAGCCAATTCATTTTAATTGCCTTGGAGTGATCAGCTGTGCATCTCAATATGGAAGTTAGGCTTTTCTTCGTTTGTGGAGTTACAATTTTGAGCCACTCTCATTCTGTGAGGGAAGGCCAATAACAGACACTGCATCCAACTCCGTCTTTCAACCTGGGGGCTTAAGAGCTACCCTTCTTTTTGCCACTCTTACATCACTTCTGCCTTCTTATCATATTCTCCCATTTCCTGAAGAAAACAATGCCTTTGCATTTCAGTTCTTACTAATATTTAATAAAAGGAAAATCAGGCTACTTTCCCAGGCTTTTGTTGACATACTGCTGTGTTCACCACTCCTGGTCAGTCGAAAAATCTGTGTTGCCAGATTTGTGTTCTTACTTTTAATTCAGGGGACTTTCATTTTAAAATATGGGTCACATGGGAGTGCTGCCTATCTCTCAGCATTTTGTAAAGTCATGAGCTCTGCATTAGCAAAGTGACTGTAAAGACAAAAAATTTACAAGCTTAATCTGCAACATGCATTAGAAAGGGCTTTAGAAAAAAGGTGGAATTTTAGATTCCAGGCTCATTTTGCTTCATGTTGCCTCAGAAATTGCCATCTAAGAAAATCGTCAGAGATGGCTGTTGACTTCATTACATGTCTGCAATTTCAGAGATACTTGCTGAGAATGTCCCTGGTTTTAGTTGCTATCTTTATTTATATAATTTTGTTCCTTTACCACCTTTACATATGCTAATCAGCAGTCTTGGCCTACACTTCTTTATTTCACTGATCTTCTTAAGAAGGTGGACATATTACATTTTTTCTGGCATCTCATTCCCCTGGGGTACTGGGCATAGTCACATGTGTGGGCACAGTAGAAAGCTGACTCACATGCTGCATCATTTCTATTCCTCATTTATTTTCCCTCAGGAAGCCCCAGTAAATTCACATGATTTCTTATCTTCTATTCTTGGGATCCTTCCTGTGAGTAAAAATACCAGTATCAAGGAGCAGGTATCTCCTGAATTACCTAATAACCACAACTGTCCCATTTTTTTGCTATTTCAGTAAAAGTCGTAGAGAGAAAAGGGAACTATGCCAACCTGAGTGATATTCACCGTAAATGCCTTTTAAAAAAAGTACTAAAGTCTGCTGACTGCGGAATCTTTTAAAACCTGCTGTCAGGCTGGCAGTGGAAAAAGTCTTCCTCACTCTCTCATATGTACACTCACAGCCCCAAAGAATGAGGTGACTAAGCTATATGTGCTTCACCACTTTAGGCCTCCACTTTTGGTTCTGACCTTTACCAGAATCATTTGCAGATGGAAAATTAGCCATTTTACTTCTAAAAAAATATAGTATCACTAAAATTTCAAAGGGATGGAAGAATGAAGAGACTAATTCTCCTGAAAAGACCCTCGGACATTCTTAGGAGTAGCTTTTGTACATTGTTTTCTTTACACTCCTGAAATGATAAGGATTTTCCATGTGAGTTTTTCATGTCTTTCCATTGGGAAACACTAGACAAAATATTTTTTCTTGACTCTTAATTTTCCTTTTTAATCTGGAACAGACTTGATCATATGAACTCTGCAACAAGCTGGCCTGGCTGCTGAAATGTACACCACTTTGAGGGTGGTGACAAGAACTCTATAGAGAGTCTTAATAATTGTAATGCAAAATTACATAAAGCAACCAGTGCAATTTCCCACTGTTATTTTTGTACTACACTTTTTGAATCTACTTCTTAAGAAAATAAAAAAGTTCTTTGTGATAGGGATTATCTCCATTATAAGGCTTAGCAGTGAAGTAGTCAACCATGTTGATTTCTACAGCACTATATTTAAGTTTCAGAGTTAACATCCCTCTGAAACAAATAGAGCTGATTATTCTTTTTAGAGCAAATTTTTCTTGTTCTGCAGACTGAGGTATTGTCTACATTAAGAACATTTGCACCATTATAACTGCCCTAATTTTAGTCACATCAATCCCACTCCTTGATGTAGACGAATTGTACCTAACCACATCAGATAAAACATTATTTTATGGCTGTGCAGTCTGCACATATTAGGCATTTTCAGCAAAGAACAATTGAGTTCCATTAGTGCAAAGTTTCCCAAATGGTGAGAGATAATATTACATCATATATTGCACTAGCTTTACACAAAAAAAAAAGTGTTATTTTTTTTCTGTAACTGTTTGGAGCAGACCCAGCCCAAGACTGAGGAGTGTAAGTTCCTGCTGCAAAGGGCTCTCTGTTTAATAACTGTGGGTGCACAGTCAAAAGGCTGAGGATATCTACTTTTAGAGCCAACTACTGACATATCTGACAATGCAAACCACTGCCTTCCACATTACCAACCTTGTCCTGAAGAAGCTTATGTTCCCTTGAGAAGGAACAGATATTTTCTGTTTGCATACTACCTGACAGAGGAGGGTCAGCTACCACAATATAAATATTTAATCCTAATAACTAGGGAGGTAATATCAAGGGGATGTGTTAACATGATGCCTCTCCAAAGCTTATGGTGAATAAACAACCACTCTGTTTCTTTTTCAAGAGGTAGCAGAATAGGATTCAGACTTTCAAAATAAATATAGAATCGAAAGTTGATCAAAGCCTGAATTTCCATGCCCATCTATGCTCCAGCTGAAGAGCCCAGATTTTTAGCATAACGCATAACATGCAGCAATTTTGCCGGTGCAAAGAGTCAGATAATGAAAAAGGGGCTGGCGATGGCAGAAATGGGGTTTTACCTCTCTCTCCCCTGCCCCTTCTCCTCTCTGGAATACAACATCAGGAACAAAAATAAATAAATCCTCAGTTGTCTTGCTGTGTCCAATTAGTATTCCATCCATGAACTGTCCCATCAGGGAAAAATGCCTCCCTCACACACGTGTTCAGGATAGCACTGATGGATCTGAGGGCCTCTCCAAACACAGTGACCATCTGCTAGGCAAAACATAGGGGTCTGACAAGCAGGAGCCATTCAGCCCTGTTGTTGGGCCACATTATTACATATTTGACAAGGGTAATGAGAGGCTGTCATTAACCTTACATGACAGTCTCCACAATGACACACACTAAAGCAAGAACAAAGAGCAGAAATCAGTAAAAAGGCACCTACTTCTCATTTAACCCTGAAATTGTCAGACACCATTATTGCTAATGGAGGCTGGCGGTCCTGGGGTTAATTTCCATCTCTGTGCTCTGCTTGTTCTCTTTTTGAAATGTACTCCTCATACGGTTAAGGAAGCAGTTTTATCAAGGCTATTGGGAAGGCAATGCATTATTTATCATAACACACTGAGATGTAAGAACAGAGCGGGTCTCCTGGAGGAATGAACAAACAGACATATTTCATGAACTCTTCTGATGGTCTGGGAAAAAAAAAAGCTGAACCCAGTCTCTGATATTTAAGGTTATCATTGCCTAAGTGTGACATTTCTCTCATCTGCATTTTCTGCCAGGTTTCTGTCAAGCTAAAAATCACAAGACTGTTGTTTCTGGTGACCTTGTCACAGTCACCTGGATTTATCAACACAGGGGAATCCCATTGAGAAAGTTAATCGGTCACCTGACTTTTAGTTGAACAGCAGATGTAGAGTGAGACAGCATTTACAATTTCAGGAAATAAAAGGTCATCTGAATATAAAATCTCTGTCTCAGGTGCAATGATATGAGTTACAGTCCTCCAGCAAGTTATGAAGATCTTGTAACAGAGCTGATTGCGACCTCAGCAAGCCAAGGAATACATCTATTTCCATGGTGACCTACAGGCTTAACCTAGGACAGGAGGCTCTGGGAGTGAATGAAAGCACTTGTTCAGCTGTTTTGACATATTAAGGACAAATGATAGAAGGGAAAATGAAGATTATGTCTCACTGCAGGAGACTCAGAGACGGTACAGCTGAGCGTGAGCTCACAGGAGTCACAAGGTTTGGGAACAGCTCGAGCCAATGAGAAAATAGGACATCAGGTGCCGAGTAGCTGCAGTATGAGGATGCTCAGAGCCATGGCGGGGGGGGAGGGGATGCCATGTCTGTGGAGAAGCTCTCTATAAATAGCATACAAAAAGCAAATCACTTTCCTTCCACACAAAGAAACAAATGTAGGAGCATGAAGCTAGCCTTCCAGAGAAACTGGAGGCTGTATGAACAAAAGATTAATTCTTCTGTGGAAAAAGTGAAAGGTAAAAACTGTCATTAGGAGTAAAACTATCCAAGAAGTGAGTTCAAGCAAGATTTTATTTTCCCTTCTAATGGTGAATCAACAGTCATTGATGGCTCACAAGAACTGTTCACTACTAGAGTAAGTAGAATATATTGTACAAGCACATATCAGCTTAATAGTTGCTTTTCCAAATCTATTGTGGTGGTCCTTTGCAAAGTTGGATGCCAACGTCATGAGCTATCTTTTCTGCTCTCTCACTAGAGAGTGTCCTCTTTCTGAGTCATCCAACCTGGTATACAATTAAATAATTCTTGTTGCCTTTGAATCAAAATTCTTTTGTTATCTAGCCATCCAGAATTCATTTTCCATTAACAGCTGCATGATCAAACCATTGTCCTACAACTGTTCTCAAAAAGCTACTGAAAGGAAGGCAAAACACATATGAAACCGAGTTCTGCTTTGAAATGACAAAAATGCCAGTGAAGTGTTTTTCCTGCTTTACCCATTCTATTAGTAAAGCTGTAGTACAGCTACAGCTACTGGCATTCAATGAGTAGTGGAAAAACACAACCCACTTGCCCCGTCTCTTTACCATGGGATAAGGCTAATCAGCTAGTGCTTCTACCCAAGAGATCTTCTTTCTCAGTTAGCACAGAATTCCATTCATTAATGTCCTCAGTAAATGTGCATGTCAAACCACTAAGGATGACTGAAGCATTTGTGCTGCAGTACCATCGATATATGGATTGCACTGCTCTCTTTCTTCCCACCTCTCTCCTTCCCTTTCCCCAGCCCTTACCCACGTCCATTCACTCTCTCTTGGTTTTTTTCTTGTTTTTTCTATTAATCCTTAATCTAAAAAATTCTTGGCTCTAGTTCAAGACAGAATAATAGGGAAGTCTACCTTCACCATCTGAGTTTTAATCATGATTGTAAAACAACATATTTTAGGACCCACTGATGGCAACCTTAACAAGTATGACTACTTCTCTCTAACACATGTAATGAGAATGAAGCCAAATTACCCCGATTAGGATTTGTTAGGCTAAGACTGGTGGAGATGCTCACCTCTGCTTAGTTCAGGCTCTGGTCATATGCCTATGAACAATGAGAGATGGCAGACGTTTGAAAGACAGTAATTTCTTGCTAGTTTTCTGAATATTTTATGTGCTAATCTTACAGTAGACAAAAATTATTTATGAATGTAGAAATATCATCTCTTCTAAGGAAACCTGCGAATGGAGCATATGCATAATATTCCAGTGACTTTTATTTCTGTGGAGAGTTTGAAGAGTCTGTGTTATCAATATCCCTCAGGACAACAAAAAAAGATTTGAAAAGTCTTTCCTTAAAGGGAATTTTAAGAGGGTTCTTTAACTCTAATTAATGAATCTATTTGGGAATTCTCAGAAGTAGTATTTCATACTCAAAAATGAAGAATGCAGAATATTTTTTAAACAAACCAAAGTTGATTTCCTGTTTTAAGTGTAAAATTAAGACTTTATTAAAGACAGATCTGATGGCTCCATATTGACGTACAGTGAGTTCTTTCAACATGTCCAACCTTTAACCTTTTATGAACAGGGCATCACATTTACCTGTAAGAACTGTTTCCTTAAAAATTCAGTTATTTATAGGTCCACTGTCCTTGTGAGGTTATATAAATCTATTTCATTTTCATTTAATATTATACTTGGCAATTAAATGTTCATACAGTTGCCAGAATTGCTCTTCATTTTCTTTTTCTGAAGCTAAGACTAGTTGCTCTTTCACTCCAACATTTTGTCAGGTACCCTATTTTATATAACTTTTCAAGAAATACATATACCAAGTAAGATTCTTCCTGGGTTATGATATTAAAGAAACATTATATAAATGGTAAAACTGTACTGCACTGCAGTCACTTAACATTTTCCAAAAGCCACAATACACTTGCTACAAAGCCAGGGAAATAATCATAGCATCATAGAATGGTTTGTTTTGGAAGGGACCTTAAAGATTATCTAGTTTCCTCCCCTGCCATGGGCAAGGACTCCTCACACTCGACCAGGTGGCTCAATAATATCTAATACTGAACTCTAATTGGAAAACGAATGAGGAATACTAATAGAATGTTGTATTTTGCATTACATTCAAGAATAGCGAATTATTTTTATCACCTGCCCAAGACAGCTTTATATGCCCAGCCTTGGACCCACAGATCTACTGTATAGTTCACCGCATATAAAATAGATGTGAATGAAAGATTTACAGTATAACCCTGTCTTGCTGTTTTCAAAGAAAGAAAAAAAGCAAAAAGGAAAGAAAAGAAGAAACAAACATCAACGTGAACAGAAATATCTGCTATCCAAGAAAAAAAGGAATTTGCAATCTTTGGAATATGGAATCATATAAAACGTTACATATTTTAATCAGGAAAGAGTTCGTTCTATATCCTTGGCATATACTAACAAGTTGTGCAAGTCTAATGTTCTCCCTTTAAATTAGCAGCAAACACTATCACATCAGATGGAACTACATTTAATCAGATGCCTGATGAATTATGAATGGGTCTACCAAGCAATTGGACCATTAAGCATTAGATGAGACATAACTGCCCCAGATGCTTCACCTAGGGTAAACTCAAGTGTTTTTATATTCCAACTTTCTAAAAGTTGAAAGACCTAACAAACAAAATTTGTTGATAGCTCAAGAGACTCCAGGACTGTAAATTTGCTTTCATAAAGCTAAAACAGGAATTGTAGCTTGCAAAATGTAAAAAAATACACATTTTTCATCACCTCTGACAGAAATAACCTGACCATAATCTGAGTCACAGAGGTCCAATGAAATAAGTGAAGCAGGTAGCCATCTAAGCTAGAAGTTTCCCCTCTGAGGGAACGGTGGATTCAACTTAGATCGTATTTCCATATAAAATCATGAAAAATAGCATCAATTCTGAGCCTGGAATTCTAAGACAAGGCAATAAAACAGCACGGGGATTCTGCCAGACACTATTAAAGGATTAGTAAAATAACTCTGTCACTAAAACCATGTGAATTTCACTATCAAAAGAGTTGGCATCATTTTGTATTTTCCAAGTCAGAGGTAAAATGATTGACTGGCAGTGGAAAATTCTGACCTACCACTGTGGTGAACAATGACAGTGATGGGAATAAACTGATCTCACCATCCTGGTGTCATCAAAGGGTAGTGTAAGCAGTCCAGGCTTTAAGCTGTATTTCTGTCATTCTTCTCATGGCCCACAAAGGACTATTAGCTTTTTATAGCTACCAGCAGCATTTCTGCTGCACCCAGTTTCTCAATCTATATTGTTGAAGGGAAGACAGCATAAGTATACATAAGTATACATAAGACCTAAGTACACAAAGTAAGGCAAGCCAGCGTGGCAGAACTGATTGCCTATTACGGTCTTAACATATAAGATTCAGAGTGCAAATATAAAATAACCTGATGCTATAGAGTGCCTGAATTCAAGGCTGTGAAGAGGGAAAAACAGGAGTCCCAGCAATTGACTGGAGAGTAGCTGTGCCTTACAATTCATGAATTCTTCATGCTAGTGATGGACATTTGCCCCGGAGGAGGAGCTTGCTGGAGACTTCATTTACGTATTGTACCACTCCAACTATCCTGGTTCCCACAAGCTATTTCCCTAGAGGAAAGCATCACATCCCTCCCTTCACTCTCCCTGTGTCTCATCATGTGTCCCCTTGCTACCCTACAGTAACTCATTTCCTTCCCACACAAAGGTCTATGACAGTAGACTCCCTTTTCAAACACTTGCTGTGTTTGCAACAGGTCTTCACAGTTTCTCTCAGTATAGTCATGTGTGCTCTGACTCTTTTGATTCTCAGGACAGCTCCCTTCCATTGCACCTTCTCATCATGCATCAAGGTGGAGGAAACTTCTCATGCCACGGACATAGTCAGCAGGAGTTGCTGACAGTTCTTGGCTCATTACTATGCCGAGGTCAAGAGTAACAAATTGCTTCTCCTGAGGAGTGATGCCTCTAGCCCAGTAGCAGCCCACAAGGACACTGATGCTCCCTGCTCTTTGTGTTGGAAACTCTGTGGGGGGCAGGAATGTCAGCAGCGCAAGCCTACATGAAATTCTCCTGCTTTAGGAGAAAAATCAACAACCTCATCTACTGAGCTCTGTGGACGTTTCATGCTCTCTGGTGTTGCCTGCTGCATAAAGGTTTTAGGGCATTGTGATCTTCTAGTTACCATAAACAGGGGTCTTTATTACAATTGAAGTATACAGCTGGAAACAATCACGAAGTGTCACAAAGTGATCAAGAATCAGATGAAGGCTCAATAAAATTTTTAATGAATTTCTACATTGTACTTACAGGAATCAAATGTGTTTGAATCATCAGGACCCAGAAGAGGCCCATAGCCACCTCCTCTGGGGAGGAGGAGGAACTATATTAACTTGTGCCCAGAGTTTTTTTCCTTTCTAAGAACAATAAAATGCTACAAGGAGTCATTCAGTTGCCAATAATGATTATATAAATGATGGGACTTCCAAAGGCAGGTAAGCATCATTTTCTGTTCATGCTCATGTTTCTGATGCAGGTCTTCTGTGCATGGAGAACTACAGTCCTTTGAGTCACAGGCTGTGCTGGGATAGATGTTTTCCATTGTGAAATGAAGACAAATACAAAACATGCCCTCCTCTTTCCAGGAATAAAGACCAAATTATTTCAATAGTCAGAGAGCAAGATACCTCTCTCCCACTTGTTTCAATAACTCTCACTCAGTCATTAACATTTCCTTTCACTGACAGACAGTAGGTGTCCTGGACACCTACTCATATTGTACTTTCCTAAGTAAAGTACTGGTACTTTATTGATGTTATTTACACATCTCCCTATTTTGGAACATCTCCCGATAGACTACTAGGGCCCATCCAAGTAGTGGCACACTACTTTCAACTTGTGTTAGTTGAAAAAATTTGTGGCTTTGCTAGTGAAATAGTGTCCACAATTATTTATATCCTGAGGAAGGTATGAATGGCTGTGTTGCATTTCCTGTCCCGTTACAAAGAGCAAAGTAACCCTGTGCCATCTCAGATCATAGGTATGAGCTGCTAAATATATTCTCTTAAGCCTAATGCCAATGCCCATATTGTAAGTTATCAGCAGCATTGTTGCTTTGAACAAGAAAGTCAGTGTGTTACCCCCTACTTTGCCACTGTTTCATAAAAGAACAGTCAGGCAAATGAAGCCTGATCTTTTTCCCAAGAGCTGTCTAATACCGCAAAATAAATGCTGGGACCACATAGGACCATCAGAGGTTTTAGAAATTTCTTTTGCCTCAGATTTCTTATAACAGCCTTCTCGGTCCAGTACCCTTCCTTCAATCTTCACCTTGCCAGAGAAATCATTCAGAGGATGAGTGTTCAAGCTAATATAACACAGGCACCAAAACCAGAATTTGAGGGAGACTGAGTGCTGACACTAAATATTTGCCCTCCAGAAAGGCTCTGCTCAGCTTCACCTTCCTTCATAGGAAAGAGATTTGACTTTGAGATTGACTCCAGCAAATCTGCCTCTGTGCATCCCCCACAGCCTTCATAGCCTCCACAGACCTGAAAGGCTCAGCCCTGGAAGAATCAGAAAGTTGACATACTTCTCTCTAGACTACCCTTCACAGGGGCTCAAGGCAAGTTGGGTTCCATACAACAAAGAGTTACCTCTGGGTTCTTTTAAAAGTGGTAAAAGAGGGTAACACCTGTCTGTGTGAAAAGCCCAGGGATTAGAATGCTGACTCATCACAGGCAAAAGCAGATTTCAACCACTTTTCTGGTCCAAGGGAACAAAAATCACTTCTCAGAAGTTCTCCTAACTTTGCAGCAATGAAAGGTAAGAAAGCATTTACCAAAATCATCTTGTTTAAGCTCTGTACCATTCAGCAACAAATGCAAAAAGTACTGTGCCATGCTCTGGCAAGACAAGCTCCCTGAGCTCTACTTACATAACTGTTTTTGTTCAAAATGGCTTCTTGGATAGCAGGTAGAAATTTTTACTTGTGGAAAAAGACAATGGCAATCTTTCTTTCTAGTGGCTAAAAAAATTCTTAGCACACATGGAAAAGTCTGGTACCTTCATTCCTCACCTTTCATTGTATGTTTGTATGTTCCTTTCTGCCAGTAAAGCACTGTAAAGAGATGATGGTTGTAATCAGATCATTGGCTAAAACTAGTGATCAATACCAACTGCATATGCTGTAAAGAGCCTTTAATGGCTCTTAATCCCCATTAGTCTGAGCTGGAGGAAGTTGAAGGGGAAACTGCATCACGTTTCAACCATTTATAGCAGCATCCTGGTACTTGAGCAGCTTTCAGGGAATGGAAGCATTCATTTTAAGGTGCTCTGGGACAATCATCAGTAGGATAGGAAACTATTGCATCATTATTATACAGGAAATGTTATGGGGACTCTCCAAGGAATTGACTCCAAGGGTTATAATTTTTTAACAAGAGTTAAATGTTGGGTCAACCAGCAAAGAAGTACCATATGAAGATTTTCTACCATTGGTAATTAAACATGTCTTGGGGTATATTTGACACTATTTATAAAATCAAAAAGATCAGTTTTAATAATGTAAGCCACTATACTGTCTTTAGGAACATGTCCTTCCAAAGAAAAGTTATTCATCTCCCTAACATGTTGAAATGCAGCCACAAAATTACAGAAGTTTCAACACATTCTTGGTTTGTTTCCTCAATAAATCAAATAAAAAAATCCACGTCATGCTTAACAGTATACCCATAGGTGGCTTGAGTGGCTTGAGTGTCTTGTGTCCCATGCCACTACTCTGCTGAACCAATTCTACACGCATTCCTTTTCAGCCTACATATTTTATTTTGCAAAGAGAAAAGACCAACGCTAAGAATAAAGACCTAAAGTCCATACTACCCATTCTATAGATACTAGGTGTTATCACAGGATTCAACACAAATTCATAATGACTCGGGTGTTTAGTTTACTCAGTCATGTATCTTGCACTTACTGGCTTTGAGAAACATATAGCCTTTGAAAACCAAATTAAGCTGCAAACTGCTTAACCTGAACTGTGTGCTGTGGGCAATAGCCCTTGGGAATGATCAGTTTTGATTCCAGTTGCATTTAATATGGTAAGAAGAAGAAGCTAGATAAGCTTCTCAGGGCTGTGACTGAGATGGAAGGTTAAAGAAACTCTGCTCCACGGGCCAGGGGTCTATGCATCTCTTCCCCTATGCATACGTGGTATGTATTGAGGGAAATTCAACAAAGCCTATTTCACTGACGAGATCTAGAGCTGTACTAACAGCAGTTTCTCTTTACTGAGAGAATTTTGAGCAGCAAGTGAACTCTGGGAATGTCTGTGAGACTTTTGATGGATGGAGTAAGTTTAGTGTTAAATGATATCTTTTATAAAATATTACTCTACACCAGGTATGTTGAATATTGCCTAAAAATGACAGGATTGAAATAGCAGCTAAGTCTCTTGTTCTAAGAAGTTCGAGTTTTTCTCATCTTCAGTGTCTAGAGGAGTGTGGGAAAGATCAGCTCTGCATCAATGCAACTCAGCTGGCACTACAGACAGGAAAATACAGTTTACTGAGCTCACCTTGACTATCTAGCCTCAAGAGGCAACACTGCTTTCTTGTGGATTGAGTTTGTGGCTGGAAGGGTATTTCCCCTTCACAGTTCCAACCAACTTAAAGATATCATCAGACAAGAATCAACTTTGAGAAGAACATACTTACTTCTTGTTTCTTTAACAGTTTATAGAAAAGGACCTAAGACCAGAAAGGATAGGTAGTTCTATCTTTACTTTTAGGCACAGAGATGTTAAGTCAGCCTGTTGTATCAAGGGATTATATGGTCTCTTGGTGAAATTTGGCCATCATGTCACGTTTTTCAGAGCAATTATACAAATGCGATGCTTTAGAAAAAGAGGGACTTCAGAGGACCACGACTATAGAGCAAGTCTTGAGAAGTCATCCAGTTATTCTTCTGCACTTTCCATTGAAGCCTCCTATCAAAGCCTTATGAAGTCAAGGAAAACACTTTTCAGTGGACACTGTCTACAACACAGATACGTGGCATCTCCTTTAATGAGCAGTCTGAGTTTCTTTGCCTTCTGCAAAATCAGAGATTCAGAAACCAAGGATCTCAGTGCTCCTAATGTTTATACTGGCAGTTTCACCAGTAAGACTAATCATAGAATTTGGTTGAACTGAGCCTTATTCTTAAGGCTCCTTGTGTGTCATTTAAGCTTCTAATGGCTGAATAACAGCTGCATTAATATGAAGAGATTACAGAAAAGCACCAGTCACTAGAACCAAAGAGGTTATTCCATGGTGTATTTTGTAGTTTTCTTCATAGCTGTCTCATGAAGTCCTCTGCCTTCCTAAAATAATATGTAATTAGTATTCAAGACACATGCTTTCTGCTAGCAAATGGGAATAAAGCATAGAAGAATTCTTTAGGAATACTGATTTTTTTTGTTAGTGTTTTTCTATTTTGAATCTTTAAAATGACATCTGCTTTGTGAGAGACTTAGGAATTTGGAAGGAGGTTTGCAGAGGAGAATTAAATCATATCTCTGATCCTTCTGTATTCTATCACCTTCAAAATAAGTACTTGTTCTTGCCTTTCTGCAAAAATCAGTACAATGCCAGCTCACTTTTTGACAGTTTTATATAACATCCTGCAATGTGGAAATATTTTGAAAAGTTTGTTTTGGTGTTGTATTTCTATTAGGCTAATCAAAACAGTTAAGCATTTTAATAAACATGATTGAATAAAACCACACATCTGTCAGAAAACACCAGTGATCTACAGTATTATCTGCAGCTTTACATACCAGGAGTTGAAGATAGCTGATAGAGTAATTCTCTACAGATAAAAAATTTGCCTTTTTAGATAAATTATGTATTCCAGATTGTTCAAGCTCCTCACATTAGGGACAAAAAATCCTCTTTATCTGTCTGGGGATCTGCAAGATCTAAAATTTGTTTAAATTACATCCTCTGCAGTGTCTGTATATAGAAGGGATGAGCAGGGTCTTACAACAGTGTAAGGCTGTATGAAAACACAAACTTCAGTCTTCCAAACTCAGTTCCTGGGGGTAAGATGTGGTTCTCAAAGCTGGGCTGCAAGGATGTCTGGGGCTCTTACAGAGACTGAGACCAGGGAGATGAGCTACCTGCCCACAGGTGATGGGCAGCAGTGAGGGTCTGTGTCACATCAGTGATGAGGAAAGAGGCCTTCTGGACCTTATTTGAGTTGTTATGGAGATAAAGCCCTAACCGCACCTCATTGGTATGACCAGAGCTGGTGAGGCACAGCAGCACATGGCAGCATTGAGGGAAGCACCAGGAGCAGCAATGAGGCGCAGAGATCCCTTTGGTGCCTGATTTGATGTCCAGGGAGTTTTGACACTCACTGGGGGTTTGGATGTAGGACACTGTGGAGGCTTATCTGTCCCTCATGCTAGAAGCCTCACTGCTTTTCTGCATGGGCACATATAGCACTGCTAAAGGAGGTCTAGATCAGGCCAAAGGTGATTATGTGGCTCTGAGGTAAGGGTCAGACATGGAGATCCTTTCATGTCCCCTTGGACCTGCTGGAGAAGAACTACCAGGAGGAGTGGATGGATTCCACAATTCTGTGTGTCAAAAAATGTTTGCACAGCTGGTGTTGAAAATAGGTATTTGAATTTTAGGACCCTGAGATCTTCTTTGAAGATCAAGAACTGCCAGGAAAAGACAGGATCCACCTGATCAAGTAGGGAATCTTTGCCAACAAGCTGGTAAGTCTGGTGAAGAGGGCTTTAAACTGGAACTGACGAGGGTCATGATAACATGGTCCCCTGGAAGAAGTGAACTGGTTAGGTAAGCAAATGATGCAGAGTGATGTGGAAAATTGAGACTTTTAATCATCAAAATGGGACAGAAGGAAGTCTACCACAAGTACATGCACACAGATAAAGGAAGCACCTACAGGATATGGAGAAAATTCTCCTACCGTTTTTTTGGAAAGCAGCATAACTGAGTGCCTCTCTGGAATTCCTGTACACTAACACATGCAGGATGGGGAGAAAACAGGGAGATTTAGAGATCTTTGTGCAATTGTAGGACTGTACAGGATTATAAAGATCTCGTTGGAAGCATGGAGATGTGGTGAGACAGTAGTAGTGACTGAATAAAGGCCCTTTGGGAAGGACACGTCAGGGTGGTGAGGAGTGCAGTTTTGTACATGATAGAGGAACAGGTTTTCATTAAGTTCTGCCTGAGGATGGATGAGAAGCCATCTGAGAGCTTATGGATCTAGGTTAGTAGGCAAAACAATATGGGCAACATTCTCATGGCTGTTTGTTACAGAACTGTGATCACGATGAAGTATTATGTGAGTCTTTCTTCAGAAAAGTGCTTCACATTTGCAGGTCCTGGTACTCCTGGGAGGCTAACCAACCCAGTATCTGCTAAATGGGTAACACAGTAGGGTATAAGCAATACAGAAGGTTTCTGGAGTGTGTAGATGGTAATTTCTTGACACAAATGATCAAGAAGCCAATGATCTGTTGGACCTCATCATTACAAGCAGGGAAGAGCTGGTGGGGGATATGAAGGTCAGATATAGTCTTGGCTGCAGTGACCATGGGATGGTGAAGTTCAGGATATTGCAAGAACAATTGGAGGGAGGTACCACAGCACACTACGGGCCTACGGTCTAGAAGGTAAGTCTCCAAAGAAAGTCTCCAAAGAAAGCCCTTGGGATCCTGATGGATAACAAGCTGACCATAGAAAAGGCAGTCAGCAGCATCCTGTGCTGAAATAGGCAGAACTTTGCCAGCAGAGTAAGAGAAGAGATTCTTCCTTTCTGCTCAGCACTGCTGAGACATACCTGGCATGTTGGGTCCAGTTCCGGGCTCGCCAGCACAAAAGAGACATAGATACAAAGAAGAAACTTCAGAGAAGGGCTACAAAAATTAATAAGAGACTGCAGCATCTGACATAAACGGAGAGCCTGAATAAGGGAAGTCTTAATGGGGAGATCCTAGCAATGCCTGGTGAAAGGAGTAAAGAAGATGAAGCCAGGCTCTTCTCAGTGGTATAGAGTGAAAAGGTAAGAGGCAACAAGCACAAATTTAAAAATAAAATCCAAGCTTTTTCTTGGCTACAAGAGTGGTCAAACACTAGCAGAGGTTGCCTAGAAAAATTGTGGAGTCTTCGTTCTTGGAGATATCCAAAGTCCATCTCTACCATGTTCTAAGCAACCTGGTCTAGCTGACCTTGCTCTTTGAGCAGGTGGGCTGGACTACAAAGTCTTCAAGGTGCCATCCAATCACATTGATAGTGTGATTCTGTGAGTCATTAATGTGAGGGTCAGTAGTCACTTTTTGTCTTTGGGAAGGAAATGTCACAGGGACTGGAGCTGTACCCTAGTCACACCTAAACTGACAGACCCAGGATCTCTTCTAGGATCTCAGTTCCGTGTGCATACTTTGGCAATGGTCAGGGAATGCTCTGCCTTCATTTCTGGAAGCAAGTTACACTGCATCACAGCCAGGGTTCTGTGAAGTAAATTCTCCCTTGTGCATTAATGATTTCATTTTCCTTCTAAATCAAGAAGGTTTTTAGGGGATCTTGGTTTTCTTCCTCAGTCTCATATAATTTCCTTGAAAGTCCCAAGTGGAGGGGCAGAAAAAGAAAATTCTCATGCAGTTCTGTTTTATCGCACAAGGAAATTGACAAGGCTAAGAGTCTAAGAGGAGTCCAACACAGACAGAAGAGCACCAGACTGAAGTACACACAGCAACCAGAAAGCTGACAAGCTGTTGCATTTTGTAGCAGATGCAACTCTAACAGGGTATGTGGCTTCATTCCTAGATATAATGAGTTGCAAACACACACTGGGAATGCTGGTTTTGTTCAAAAAATATCTCATCAATTAATATACAATATGTGCACTGGAAGAATGTATTCTTCTATTCCCATAATGTAGTGAGAGATCACAGGGAGGAGCTGTCACACTTTACTGGACTGATACTGATTATTTTGGCTGTTCATGTCATTGCTGTCTATTCCTCTTCTGAACACTACAGTTAAAAAGCCAGTGCTCAGAAATCAAATAAAAGATGTCTCTTCTACTTCAAGTAGTACAGTTCCAGGCTGTACAAAGGGATGGATATATCCTGCCTGAGGTTCGAGCTGGCAGGATGTACTCACAGTGCAAACGTCTGGAGATGAAGTCATGTATACACCAAAAGGCAGATGAGTTGCTGAACAGGTCAGATACATCTCTTCTGTGTACTCAAGTAAGAAAGCAAAAGCAGAAGAAACCACGTGTATTGGGAGATCCAGGATGGATTAAATGTCATCAAGAGAGTGTACAGACAGAAAAATTTTTCCTTAAAGACAACACAAAAGCAAGAATGGAAGATCAGGTACCAAACAGGTAACTGGGTAACGCAAATTCACTAACACGAAAATGATATCAGGGCAAATAAACATCACACTCAGGCAGATATCCCAGCATATATGTAATTCTGTCAACTTCATTTTGCAGCATTAACATATGAATGACAAGCCTCACAAGCATCGAAGATGAGATATTCAAAGTAAATTAAGTTTCTAATATGGAGTACAATGAAATATGAAGGAAGAATTGCTATCAGAAACAATGTTGCTGAGAAGAATATCTGAGATATTAAGTATGTAAATACTGAATCAATATCAAAGAGGTAAGAAAATAGCAGAAGAGCAAATTAAGAAAACTGACTTTTTTCCATCAGTTTGAGGATCCAATAAGCTCATATGCTGAGCAGCAATGCCCTCTACACTACAAGCATGTCGTCAGCTGCAGCCTCCATCTCAATGAATGGGAGAATTATTTGAGACACTAGCAGTAAAAGAAAACAAGGTTGTGATCATAAACTTGTTTTCAGTGTTGCCGTTAGTGTTCAGATATTGAATTTTTTATTAGCTTTTGTAAACTAATAATGACAGAATTAGGCTTGCAGTCTTTGACATAAGATGCCATATTTCTGCTGCTACAATGAATTGCAGAATCATGTGCCTGTTCAAGATGTTGAAAGGATCAAAGTGGGTGCAATTTTCTTGTCAGAAGCAACTTCTAAAATCAGCTTCTTAAGGACATGCCTCCTACTATGACATCTATTTCAACTATATTTTGCATTTAATTCTGCCAACTGGCCCATTTTAGAGCTCACTAGTGGACTCTGAATCAGAGGTCTACCCAACACAGATAAGACAGAGGAAGAAACTAGGCAAACATTTAAATTCGTGGTCTAGACACTGATAGTTCAATGAATGAAGACAATTGTGTTTTGCTAGCTAAGGTCCCTGCTGATTCTGAGAGAGGGAAAGGAATAATGGGCTTGAAGTGATTGCAGAAGAGACCTTTTTTTTTCTAACTTAAAAAACTCTTATGAAGAAGAAGAAGAGGAAAAAAAGAAAACCACCATTGGGAAGTTTACTAGGTGAAGAACTCAAAATTACGAAATACCTCAAGCCATGTCTATAGATAACCTACAACCTGCACAGGTACATATACATTATCAGAGTATTTTTAATTGTATGACTTTATGTGATAAACATAGCATATCATGGTCATCTGCAGTACTTCTGCTTCATGCAATTTACTGCACAGACCATGTCCTAAGTACGAATCAAAGTGAAGTGGACAGTTATGGGAAGGTCTCCTATGTCTGGCTGGTCTCTGAGAAAGGGACATATGAGGTGAAACAGGATGAAAATTTCCAGAAGAAACTGTCTTCTTGATGAAGCCCCTTGACTATTATCTTGATCTCTGATTGTTTTCTCTGCCTAGATTGTAGTTTTTCTGTGTGATACTGATCATAGCATTTGTGCAAACTCTTTCTCTGTGATCACTCCTGTTTAATTTTCTGAGTGCCCAATCTGAAACAGCTGGAGTATTGAACTCTAATAATTGCAAAATTTTGATATGAACTGTGCTCCAAACACATAAAAGGCAGCAGAATGCACAGAAAAAAAAAAAAAAAGTAGGCTCTAGTCTTGAAAATTAGCCTCTGAAAATGAATTGATTGATATAGGGCAATTTTGCCTTTAGTCTCAGTGCCTTTGTTCCAAATTTGTAAAACTGAGACAACATCCTATTACCTGGCAGATGCGTTGTATAAATAAATTCATTAATATCTATAAGGAAGACACAGATAGTACAATCTGATGAAAGACCCTGAAAAAGGAATATATTCGTGTTCAGTTCAGCTTTTGGATTAAATGACATATGGGACCATTCACCAGAAAAGGATGAAGAAAAACTGTTGTCGATCATGTAGATTAAAGGCTTTATCATAGTGCATGTACACAGTTTGCAGATATAAGACTGTAAGGTACTTTAACTCAAGTATTTCCTGGCTGTCAAGCTTCACTAGTCTTTTTGGGTCAAATTTTTTGTTTCTTTTAGAGATATTTATATACCTGTAAATTTCTGAAGTTTCTACAGTTAAGAACCAGCTATATAATACCCCATTACATGGATAAGGAATTGAATCTAAGCTATGTGAATACAGAAGAAGAAAAAATATCTAAATAATTTGGACAATTCCTTGTTTGTTTTTTGTTTGTTTGTTTTTGCAGTAAATTAAATTCTGAATTTTCTTGCAAGGAATGACATGTTCCTATACATGGAAACAGAGACTCAGCAGATGTCTCAGCAGATAGAGAGCTGTAGTGCATGCCCCTTCAGAAGGCATGCAAATTCTCTTTTTTTAAATACAAGTGCCTAAATTTGTGTGTCTGCATGTCTGTTGCATCATTATCATTTTTGTTAAAAGCAAACGTATTTAAAAGTATGTAGCTAAACTGCACCCAAGATAAAATGTGGACTTTGGGAATGGCATGATAATTACAAAGTAACAAGCTGAATATCAGAACGATGAGCACCGTTTCACTACATCAAGATTGAAGAGATCAGACAAAAAAGAGAGGGGCTACCACACCCCACCTGAGACCACTCAGTATGTATGGCCCTCAGGTAACATCGCAATAGCTAAGGAAAGATTTCAGAGCTGAGATATAAATAAACTGAACAAGATCCATTTTTCTCCAACTGAAAAGTAACTCACCTCAAAAGGGCAACAAATCTCTGGTTCAGGGTTTTTTATGGTCCTTGCCATTAGATCAAAACCCATATTTGACTAATAGAAAATAAATAAACAAACAAGCATTCTTCATTTGACTGTTACTTTTCTTTTTTTGGACACACATATATTTACACCTGACTATTCTCTTTATAGAGCTTTTTAACTGATGTTCTGTTTTCTCTGCTGAAGTTCAGGCATATACAGTACCTGTTTTATTAGTGTCACTTGGCTTTTCATTAGACAAGGAAAATGAGCCCCTACAGCATCCAAGGAAGAGACCAATAAAGATATATTACTGTCACTTCACTCAATAAGAGCAGATGAGTCATAATAGTATAGCTGATACCAGTGCATTTGTATAGTAATTCTTTCTTATCAGGCAGTTAATGAAATGAATTTCTATCATAGCATCTTTAAAATATAATACTCTTGCAACTGTCTTTAAAGACCTATTTTGAAGCAAATATGTTATCTATCAAAATATTCATTAAAATTAGGTGCAGGCCTACAGGAAGAGATAGATTAAATCATTGAGGCATCTGGGCCTCTTACTCCTCTAATGTGACCTCATTATATCGTAATTTGTTATTGCAGAAATTTAATTTTCTGATGCCATAGAATCATTGAGGGTCTTCCCATTTCCAGCATTTTCACTCTACCTAATTGTAAGCTTCAGGATCATTCGGTATTTGATATTGGGTGACTCCAAGATTGGATAGGAAACCGATAGCCTGTAAATGAGGAAGTACTTAATGAGGAAAACGTGATGATATCTATTGACTATATTCTGAGATAAGATAAATAAATAATAGTTTCACTTGGGATGGCTTCAACTTCTCCCTGATGCATTTGTTAACTCTGTTCAGAGCAGAGGCTTCTTTGCTTCAATATCAAGTAAAGAGAGAAGTTCAAGAGCCTAACCATGGCCATGAGCCTACCAGCACTATCACTGAGCAGTCGCTGATCCAAGGTTTATAGAGGATACATATACCCGTAAGCTTGATAGATAGACTTTAAGTGTCACAGGACTGACATGACAAGCATTCCTGTTAAGACGTTCACCCTTAAGACTTCTTCATGCACTTACAGTGTTCTTCACTGGGACACTCTTCCCTCTCAGCAAAATATACTGGAAGAAGAAATTACTTTCATGGCACTCTATTAGTCCTCCCCAGGTGAGGCATGATGTTGGAAGACTTCAAATTTTCCAGGAATGCGTGACTGTTATGGTTTGACTCTGGCTAAATGCCAAAGACTCACACACATCCAAAGTTTCTCAGAGAAGAAAAAAAGCCCTCAACTTTTGTGATAAGGATTACGAGCAACTGTTTATTAACTATTTCACAAGCAAAACAGGCTCTAACTTAGAATATTAAGTATTCACTACTAGTACTACTAAAATCAGAACTTAAGAGTTTAAGAGTGAGGAGTTTGATAGATGTTACAGACACCTTTCTCCCTCCACCCCTTCCTTTTAAGATCTTTCTCCTTCCCTCAGCAGTCTGGGAAGACAGAAGTGGGGGCGGTTACAGTCAGATGTTGTCTCTGCTGCTGCTCAGAAGAGAGTCTCACCCCAGCTTTCCTCATGGGGTCTTCTCCACGAAAACAGTCTGTTACAAAACTACTTCTTGGATTGTACTGACAACAGCTTTTCAGGTATTGTTGTCACATAACTCACTTTACCATAGGTGCAGTCATTCAGGTGCTGCTTGGCTGCTTCAGCGTAGGTTCTTACGGGCCACTGGGCCTCCCAAGAAATGCTGCTCTGCTGCTCCAGCATGGGTCTCTTCTTCCCATGGCCTACAGGACTCTATCAGGCCCCCGCACCAGACACAGACATCAAACATCCCACAGGATCACAGCCTCTCTTTTTCCAGCACTTATCTGCTCCAGCACAGAGTCTCCCATGGGTTTGCAGGCAAATCTTCACTTCCTATGGTTCCCCACAGGTTGCTGGGGCGCTATTTCAGTGTTTAAGGCATCTTCTCTTTCTCCTTCTCTCCGGCCTTGGTGTTAATCAAACTTCTCACTCTCCTCTCTCTTAAGTGGCCATGATGTTCTGCCTAGCTTTTTTTTTTCTTCTCCTTCTTAATTATGTTATCACAGAGGTGTTACCAGTTGACCTTGGCTAGCTTGGAGCTAAGAAATTTCCAGCAGCTTCTTAAAGAAGCCTCTCTCATAGCCCCCCCCAGCTAATAAAAAACTCTGGCTACTTAAAACCACAACAATGACCAAAGTTCTATTACCTGCCAGTTCTTTATGGCACAAAATCTCACCTAAACAATGTGAGTTGCCACCCTGTGGCATTGCCCTACAGGGAAGGTTCTGTAAGTTTGGGATACTGAGCAGCTATTGCATGTGAGACACAAAATCGAAACACCTGTTAATACACATAGCTCTGGATTCAAAGTTATCACGAACTGGGGTAGAATAATAAGAAGCACATACCCTCCGTGAATAGTATTCCAATGTTCCTATAGTTTCCCACACCAAACACAAAATGTACTTCATGGGCTTGATTACTCTGAGACAACTTCTCCTGCTGCTTTAAAGTTTGAAAAAACCTTGTGGAAGACAAAATATTAAAGAAGAATTTCCCCTTCAGATTTAAAACCAAAATAGCCTTAACTAAGCAATTAAAAAAAAAAAAACAAATTCAGGTATGAGCAACTGAACTGAGTTCTCTGCAAGTACAGCAATATGAAGAATTCACCCAAATTGTATGCAGTTTTGTCATGTACTAATTTAAATATATACTTGTGAAGACTAAAGTTAAAAATGTTAAGACAGTTCTAAATCAACACAGAGTGGGTTTGCATCAATAATCATATGCAAAATTTGGCCAAGGTATTCAGCTTCATTCTCTATGGATACATCAACTTTTAATTCTTTAGTGGGTAAGTGAAATACCTTTGCAGTGGTGTTCTAGATTATAGAAGAATTTACAATACAGAGGTTATCGCTTCATGACCTCGACACATAGAATAATCATCTGGAATGTTCAATGCTTTTTAATGAAAAAATAAAGTCTTTCATTTTCCAGCCTGGAAATGGATACAAGAATTCTAGATTTTAAAAAGAAAAGAACCTGAAAGACATTGCATGCATGTAAACTCCCTGATGTAGCTTCTGACATGTTTAAGTAAAACCACTTTTCTTAATTATCTTGTAGCTCAATAATATAACAATTATTAATTTCAGTAAACCCATATTGCTTGAAAGACAAACTCCATTTTTAACCAGTGAAAACGGTCATTTGTTGAAAAGGTTTTTTGAGTTATAACTTTGCATTTTTATTAGTAATGTGGATTTATAGAAAAATCAAAACTATATTAATTATACCATATTCTCATTATATATTAATAGACTCAGAAACCAAACATTTTGTGCCTTGCAGACTGAGGTGTAATATTTATATGAGGCTTCGCAGCAGCAGCCAATGTAGCACTTAGCTCTAATACACCTACTTTAGAGTATTGACTTGATGCCCTTGGGACCCATGAGCTCAAATCCTAGCTGGGAATGCAGATATGCTGCACTGAGTCTCCAGAACAGTGTCTTGGGGTTTTTCACTTCTCCTAAGGGGCCAAATTTTGTCAATGGATGCAGATGGTGTTTTGAGACATCAGGTTCCAAATGCAATATATGTATCTTATGTCTATTCCAAGTAAGGCTGTGGAATTCTCATGCTTCAGTGGGAAAGAGGCCTGAGAAGATGCAGCATCTCAAGGTCAGCAACATGCAGCTCTATAAACACAGGCACAGATAACCCTCACACAAAACTATGAGCTGAAGTAATATCTCATCCTCATAGCACAGTAACAGGAATGCTGCTTATTGCATTGCACACAGTATATTTGCCCAGCTGGAAAATGTGGTTGCTTTGGCAGCTAGTGGGATCCTGTGTCTGGGGATGTTGTTCTGGGTATAAGCTGAGAGCAGAATGACTGATTGATTGCATCTCCATGACAACAGCTCTTGTAGAGCAACTGCTTAAAGTCAGACCTCTGACACTACTTGATCATCAATGGTTTCTATAACTTAACTTAGTTTGCTGCTTTTTGATCTAGTTGTTTCATGGTCCAAATTGTTTGTTTTGAAGACTGCTAAAGATCACTGAAGCTTCCAGATAGATGTTGAACTCCATTAATGTCCATATGAATCTTAACTACACTGATCTACACTGCCAAGGATTCCTGTACTCACCCCAGCCTCAGAATGTTCCTTTGAGCTCAAAAGGACCTGTAGATGAAACCACTTTCCCTTGAGCACTGATCTGTTGACTGATATGAAGAAACCTAGAGAGCTTATAATAGAACAGTTGGCATGTAGTTTGCCACATGGCTACCCGGTCATACAAGGGGATGGACACCGATCATATCACTGGTTCTCCCTGCCGTATGTTTTCCATATCTGTGGGTGCTGTCACATGCCAGGGCCACTGGGACACTGGGAGATCTAAGAGGAAAGAGAGGTCAAGGATATGACTCAGTCCTCCTGAGCCCAGGAGCCTTAAGGAAAGACAGTGACATAGCTGGATTCTCTGTGAATTGCTCAGGGGGGCATGAACCCATTGGAAACTTGCTCCTGCAGTGACATTGTAGGCCCATTAGCCTCATTTGCAGTCAAAGCCTGACAATCCATGCTCAGGTGGAGACTTCAGCTCTCTCCCTTACAAAGTCCTAACCCAAGAGCAGAGCAGAGGATGATGTTCCTGTAAAGACAGTTAATTCCTCCTCCACGCAAAGGAAATGGCAGATCTTCATGCCTGGTGACTGCTCTTCGCCTGTTTTTAGCTTTTAGAAAAGTTCATTTTCTTGACTTCACCATCCTCATAAGTGTTTGCAGCTCAAGCTGTGTCATCTGAATATGTCATTAGTCACTGAATAGCCGAATGAGGAACAGTCAGCTGGAGAGGATTTAGGACTATATAATACTGATCTCTGCCCTCTATGGATTATAAGCATTTTTCTAAGTGCCTCTAATTTTAATCTCCCAAGCTGTGGCTTGTACAAAAATATATTCAATGGCCTCCTCTCTAGTGTAATATCTTTATATTAAGGGTTTTCTCTTTCACCTCAGGAAGTCAGCTTTGTGGCAGACCACCTCATTTAAAATGAAGTGTAACAACAGTGGCATTTTTCTGTGGAAAACTGGAAGTACCACAGGTGATAAATTCAACTTTTGCCTCTGTCCATTCACAAGTGTTGGACATGGAAAAAATAATTTTGAAACATATTTCTGAAAGTTCAAATTTTTTAAGTTAGTGAAAGTAAGTAATTTACTTCTGTCTGTAAGTAATAATTATCTGCATAGAAACCATAGTGATGGAGAAAGACAGCTCAGCAGGGTGAAAGGAGAATAAATCTTTGGATTTTCTGAAAGCATTCTGAAGGATCAGTAAGCAACCTGTCTGTACCTTCTCCCTGCCATTGTGCAAACAGGATAGGAACACAATAGGAAAATTAGTAAAACATTCAATAAATTAAGCAGACACTTAACAAGCAGAGCAAAGATGACTCTCTAGTGATACAGATAAGGCCACTGGTTAGAGATGGGATCCAGCAGCAAGGAACAGGAAAGCTGTGAGGAACAGGAAATAGGTAAGGGGACAGAGTCAATGTGGGTTTAACCCTACCCTCAGGAAAAACAGACTGTTTTGGACTTTCTCTGGGGTTATGCAACAATCAGGCTTTGTGCCCACATGAAAACATTAGATATGAATAAGTAGATCAAAGGTTCAGAAGTAGGGATCAGGTTCTTCTGCCTAGGGTCCTGGTTGAACTTCTGTCCTTATTTGTTCATTTTTGTACTTCTCACTCAGCACACCACAAAGTGAATGAGCTTTTTCAGAGGCTTCCCTGTGGTTGCTGACCTACAGGTCTATATTGAGGAGGCTCAATGGCTCCTAGTGACCATTGGGACTATTCTCAGTTCCCTGCTTTGTTATGTGCTAGGATAGATCACCTCTGTGCAATTTCAGCTGCATGGATGGCTTTCATGGAGCTTATTTTTAGTAGATGACCATCACAGCCTTTTCTTTTTTCCTTTTTTTCACCCTCTGCACTAATTGGGTTATTCAGAAACATATTCCTTTCAGATCAGGCAGGGACTGTAGTTTCAGAGACTGGGAAGCCAGTAGAGACACTAGCCATGAGCAGAAGCTTATGGAAAGACCTTGAGAAACAGAGCAAGCATAACAGCACTCAACTACATACTGATATCTGATAGTTCTCCCAGTGCTTTCTCCACAAGTGTATTTTTTTCTTATTGCGCTGTGAGCAATTTTTCTTCAGTAGACACTCCTATTTTTCAATAAATCATTAAACTCATCTGCATTTACCCATCTTAGACTTAGAGCTTTCTGTTCAGTGCCTTAACCAAAACACCTCTCACACTGCCATTCATGGCTTCCTCCATGAATTGTTTCTGGTTGCCAGTACAGCTTCATCTGCAGTCAGTGCCCTGAGCACTGCCTCTCCCCTATCAGCTGTTTCAGGCGGGAGTGAAAACACACCCTATCCGCCCATGATATCCTCTTTATTTCCTTGTTGCAGCCCTTTTCATTTCTCCCTGGCTGTTCTTTGACAGCTGCAGCTCAGGCTCCAATCTGCTGCAGGTGGCTCTTTTTGCCCTTCAGGCTTTCTTCACCATTGTGATGCATTAATGAAGTAGAGCTCCCTGTCAGACTTCATCAGCAGTCTTGTGAAGGCAGAATGAAATCACTTCTATTGACCCACTGGCATATTTATAGGCTGCTTCTTTTTGCTGAGTGTGGCAGTTATCACCTTTCCATCCCCATGTTGTGTTTATTCAGCAGAAAGCTAAATCACATCTGTGCACAAGTGGAACATTAATCAGTAAACGTAAGCCACTCATAAAGACTGCTGAACCTATCTAATTACCAGAGCTGGGACAGCTCGCAACACCTACTCCTCAGAGGGTTTCACAACCCCATCAATCCATGAACCTCTAAACAGAGCCCAGCAAGCTCAGACTTTTCCAGCTCTTCTCTTGGAAGACTGTGCCCAGAAAGCAGCATTTTAAAGTTATCCTGTACTTGTCTTTGATGGTTCCCTTTCTTGCTTCAGAAATAACAGACCCACTTCAGAGCCATGTTGTTTTGTTTTGTTACTGGATAATTTTTTTTACTCTATCTCTGTTCTCCCCTTTCCTAAATTATTAATTACCAAAATCAAACACATTTAGTGTTATTGGGGTCGGAGTTTATTTTATCAGTTCACACTATATTACTAGACAAAGGATAATATTACATCACTATATTACATATTTTCAGCAATGATGCACAAACAACAAAAGCATTTAATAAACTTTGTGTGAAAAGAAGTTATATGCTGTCTGCATATATACAATGAAAAAAAAAAGATGCTGTTAGACAAAGTTTATATTATTTTCTGACAACACTACAAATTTGGCTGCCCAAGACAGCTGTATGGATAGATATACATTAGCTTCTAAAAAGTTTCTGACTCAGTCTTGCTTCATTCTGATGAAAATAGCAGTTCTCCATCTAAATCTCAGTTAAACACGTGGCAGCCCATGGCTTGGACACGTGCACTGGGTAAGAACTGGCTGGATGGCCAGGCCCAGAGAACAGTGGGGAATGGTGTCACATCCAGTTTGACTGCCAGTCACTAGTGGTGTCCCCCAGGGATCAGTGTTGGGCCCAGTCCTGTTTAATATCTTTAGTGACAATCTGGATGAGGGGACTGAGTCCACCATTAGCATATTTGCAGATGACACCAATTTGGGGCGGAGTATCTATCTGGTAGTGAGTAGGAGGGCTCTGCAGAAAGACCTGGACAGGCTGGATAGATGGGCCAAATCCAACGATACGGGGTTCAACAAGGCCAAGTGTCAGGTCCTGCACTTCGGCTACAACAATCCCATACAGATTGGGGATAGAGTGGCTGGAGAGCAGCCAGGGAGAAAGGGGCCTAGGTGTTCTGATGACAGTAAGCTGAACATAAGCCAGCAGTGTTCCCAGGTCGCCAAGAAGGCCAATGGCATCCTGGCCTGTATCAGGAATAGTGTGGCCAACAGGAGCTGGGAAGTGATTCTTCCCCTGTACTCAGCACTGGTGAGGCTGCACCCTGAGTACTGTGTCCAGTTCTGGGCCACGCAATTTAGGGAGGATGTTGAGGTACTGGAGCATGTCCAAAGAAGGGTAATGAGGCTGGTGAAGAAACTGGAGCACAAATTCTGCGAGGAGAGGCTAAGGGAGCTGGGGTTGTTTAACCTAGAGAAGAGGAGGCTCAGAGAGAGACCTTATCACTCTCTACAATTACCTGAAAGGAGATTGTAGCCAGGTGGGGGGCAGTCTCTTCTCCCAGGCAACCAGCAGTAGGACAAGAGGTCACAAGCTTAAGTTTAATCTTAAACTGCACCAGAGGAGGTTTAGGTTAGACATCAGGAGGAAGTTCTTTACAGAGAGAGTGATTGGGCATTAGAATGGGCTGCCCAGGGAGGTGGTGTAGTCACCATCCCTGGAGGTATTTAAGAAGAGACTGGATGTGGCACTTAGTGCCATGGTCCAGCTGCCATGGTGGTGTTCAGTCAAAAGTTGGACTCTTTTCCAACCTAATTTATTCTGTGAATATTTTATATTCTGAAATTTTTATCAGCTTCATCTAGAACAGATTAAATGGATTAAAAAGTGGTAAATCTATCTTCTGGGGATATTTCCAGGCAGTACTCTTTTCTTAGTCCAGTGCTATATTCAACAGTCACGAGGAAAATTTTGGAGTTTTAGATTTTGCCAACGATATAAAAATTTGTGGAGTAGTTAAAAAGGACAGATCACTTCCAAAGAGAAAACTGACTTATTTTAGCTACATGCATTTTAATCAAACTGAATCTAAGAATCAGGGTTATAGATGGTGTTTATGAGAGAGAAAAGCAGCTAAGAAAAGGACTTAGGAGTCAGGACAATCAACACGGTGCTTAATGGAAACAAAGGAAGTAGATATGGCCCTTGTCTGAGGGAGCCAGGGAACATCAGTTAGAGAGTGAGAGAGGTTTACACTCCAGTGACATAATAGAAATTCTTCTAACTGGTAATGGCCTCTAAATTTATTGTATGTAAGAACGTAAAAAAGATAACATCAAGAATTATTTCAATAACTGGTAAACCTGATTACTGTGAGAAGCTACTCAGTTTAGAGTATACTATTCAAAAGGAAATATGAGCAAGTAATTACTCAAAGAGGATGTAGATTCAGATCTAGTAAAATTACTTAGCTAAGGAGATAAAAATACAGCAAGGGGCTGAGCTTTGTCACTTCTGTGAAAAAATAACATCTAAGATAAATTTAAAATAAAGTGAGACTTTTTTTAATTTAAATGAGAATTTAAAAAACAAGTGAGACTAATGCGTTCCCTGGACTCTGCTGAAGTCCCTTATAGCCAGCTAACTCCCTATGGCAACAGCTGGGGCGTTAGGGAATTCGAGGCAGGATCTGTCCCAGGAAAATAAATCACTCACACGTTATCAGTGGATAAAGGAGGCAAAGAGTCCTCTCTGGGTGACTCAGTCCAAGTTTATTCCAGAATTCTGAGGTATCAGCCGCAGAGAATTCTAGTGAACTCAGAGTGGGACAACCCAAAAAGGCAGGGAAAAAAAGAAAGCAGGCACTTTTAACTGGGGCTGGTAACCTGGGAACGGGCCAATGGGAGACTGGGATGGGAAGGGCTAGGGAAAGATGAACAAGCATAGGAAACCAATAGGAGTAAGGGGAGGGATGGGGAAGATCACATGTGCCTATGACCTGCCGAGTATTAGGAGATTTCTTAGGAGGGGTTTATTGATTGGCAGGGAATATGCTGGAACAGGAGGTGTGTTTTAGGTGATTAATAGGGGGGAAGGCTGGAAGAGGGGTGGAACTGGGGGGGAGTTTCAGGGATTTACACAATAAGGGGTGTATACATTTAACAGAATGTACCATTACAGAACGGGGTAGAACAAACCGTCATGAAAATGTAGACAAGCTTAAAACACAGTACCACATGAGACAAGTTATTAAGATCTGCATTGGCTTCTCTTATTTAAACCAAGATAATAATTACTTTAAAAATAGATGCTGTAATTGAGCTAAAAGTTATGGTATTTGATAGACAAATCATTTCATATAATTTTAGGTGAGATGATTTTATATCTAAGTAGGTAATAACTGAGATTCTTTGGAGGTGGTTTTTTCATACTGAACAATGACCTTTCTTCATGTCCACTAATGGACTTCACTTGAACTCTTGAAAATTTTACAGATGGCAAAATGGATAATTAAAATTTTAGGGGCTTGCTTTAACTATTAAAGAAAATTATTAGGTCCAGTAGGAGATGGCTGAGAAATTCATATTCACATCACTAAAATTCAGGTCAATAGGGATCAGTTGCAAGAATCACATAAATTTTGCACAGTCAGAATTCCAAGAAACGCAAATGTAGATTATTGAAATAATTGTTCAATGGATATGCAGTCTCTTTTAATTTACCTGATAGCAGTTTTAAGGAAACCCATGGTTCTAACTGAAGAGCTAGAAATACAGGAAAATTCTCTTCAGCAACTTTATTATCTATGTATAGAGATGAACTTTTGGCTCTTTCCATGAGAAGAAGACATGAGATCTAGTCCTCAATAAACATGAGACATAGTCCTCATTCTGATTAATGTTTTAGTTTAGTCACACAGTCCCAGTTAGTTGCCTTTCCTGGGAAGCTTCATTGAACTATAGTCGGAAAATATCAGGGGACCATATTCCATCTAAAAGTCCCTCTCAAACAGTCATTTCTGGTAATTTAATATTGACAGATTATAAGGGTCTCTCACAATTAATGTTTGTGTAACAGATTTTATTTTGTTTATCCACAGGACAAAAGAGTGGTCTTGCCCTTGAAGAACATTAGTTCAAGTAATTTGTTCAACTCTGTTTGTAAAAAGCTTTAGATATTTCTTATAAAGGCAAGCTAGAAATCCAAGATAAGCCCTTATTTATGGCATCTGAAATCTTTCAAATACAATAGCCTAGTAAGTATGAATTAACAAGACTTTATTTTCTTATTGTGAGAACTAAGATTATTCTAAGAAAAGCCAAATGAAACTAGGGGATCTTCCTCTGAGGTCTGAGTACTTAAAAGAAGTTCATCACGTATGAGGAACTGATTATGCTGTGTTGAAATAAAATGAAAGAATCAAATAACGCATATATTTTCTGCTGGGAAAAAGAACAGCAGTCTGCAAGTCACCTGTGATCTCAACAGCTGTGTCCTCTCTCTATATAAGATACTTTGACTGTCTGTTCCCAGTGGTGAGGGTCTATTGAGCAGTGGAACAGATACAACCAAAGATTATTTACTTTCCCTCTCCTAGCAGATAATAGAAGGGAGATTACATGAACATGTATAAACACTACTGTAGAATCAGAATCATGGAAATCTCTTTGCCATCATGTTACAACACAACACAGTCACCACAAAACCAACAAAGACCTCTGTTTCATGGTAAACTTTCCCAAAGGTTAAGTCAATTAATTCCTCCTTCAAACAGTGAGGATATCAGGGAGGCAGAGAAGGCTCCAAGTGAAGACAACTTTTTTTAGGATTCCTCATTTCCCCATAGATCTGAAAATCATAGAACCATAGAATCATTAGGGTTGGAAAAAAGCCCTTCTAAGATCATCAAGTTCAACTGTTAACCCAGTGCCATCTTGTTCACCTCTCAACCATATCCCTAAGTACCACATCCATGCATTTTTGGACACTTCCAGTGACCGACTCAATCACTTCCTTGTGCAGCCTGTTCCAATGCCTGACCCCCTTTCACTCAAAAATTTTTTCCTCATAACAAATCTAAACCTTCCCTGGCCCAACTTGGGGCCACTTATTCTTGTCCTGTCACTTGTAACCTGCAAGAAGAGATCAACCTCCACCTCATTATGGCCTCTTTCCAGGTAGTTGTTCCCACAGAGCCTCCATTTTTGCAGGCTAAACAATCCCAACTTCCTCAGCTGCTCCTCATAAGACTTGTGCTCCAGACCCTTTACCAGCTCTGTGGCCCTTCTCTGGACACACTCCAGCACCTCAACATCTTTCTTGTAGTGAGATGCCCAAAACTGAACACAAGATTTGAAGCAGGTGCAGCCTCACCAGTGCTGAGTGCAGGTCTGAGTACAGTCTGTGTATCCAGTTATGCTACAGCTTTGGTATTGGAAGAAATCCTTCCACTGCACGCTTTCAGAAGAAGACCACTGAAGAGCTGCTGAAGTCACGGACTATTTTCTGGTCTCACGATTTCCAACTACCAAGACAAGGGTGAGTGTACATATGCATACACACACATGAGCTCAAGTACTCTTTTGCTTTGCTGCCTCCCACTTTCCAGCATGCATGGGGAGCAATGAATTCAACAGCTCCTTTGTTCCCTATGTGATTTGAAAGGAGACTTGGAAGGTGTTTTCTTTGTCCCCTTTTAATTGTTTTGTTCTACCTTCCATCTTTAAAAACCATGTCATAAAAACCCTTTAGTGAGGGCTCGTACTTCTCAAGATTAGGTGACTGAATTTATCTTGTCAACACTCATTTTACCTTCAGCAAGACAAACATAACATTAGCAGTACTCTACAGACAGTTTACATGGCCTCAAACTCAGATCTGGTATTCCTGTTGCCCCAGTGACTACTCTGCCCAGTATTATCCCGGCTGATGTTATAAGATACTACACCTTATTATAGCTCTGTGCTTTTCAGAGGTTCTTCCAAAGTCCACAAACCTTAACATTTCTATTATCAATATATATACCCCTCATAACAGGCTCTTCAAGGGGCAGCTTTTCTTCAATGTCTTGTTGACTGGTATACAGCTGTCATTTGAAGTCAAACAGCCGCTGAGGCAGTGAGGGTTAATGCATACCAGGTATTTTGGCTGAAAGGAAAAAGGGATAGGAGTAGAAGGGATGGGAAGAAAAGGAAGAGAAGAATAGCAAAATTTGACAAATGCTTTTCTCAGCATTATGTCAAACATGTTTACAGAACTGCACAATTAATAAAAAACCTGCACTAGAGTCCCTAATTACTATTCTACACAGGGCGGAACACTTCTTCATTATCCCTTTTTGAATTGACTGTGTACATCAAACAGTCAAGATATAAATAAAATATGCCTGCATGCATAATACCTTCACATTAAAGCAGAAGGCAATTAACCTGTGATTTTTCATTAATTAAATTAAAATAGCCCTCTGAAAATGTCTCAAATCAAAACAAGTTTCTTACATAGTATTTTTTTCTTGCCATGATGCACAGTGACTGCTTGTAAAACCACTGGTCCAATGAAATTACAATAAACCTCCCCGATTTTATCAAAGTCTACCAATTTACTTCTGTGGCTCTATTGATCAAAGTGTTAATCTCAAATACAATATTGATTTTATTTTTCATGTTTAAAACAATATTTACTGATGCTTGTCCACCATTTAACATATTGTTTACATTTTATTTTTGCCAATCATTTTGATGTGCTTTGCAGAATCACAGTACATATTGATCTGATCAGAAATTTGGCAGATAAGACTTTAAGAGTGGGTCACTTTTCTCCTCTTAAATTTATATAGACAATAATTAACTCAATTAGAGTAAGGTTTTATTAGTGCTTAGTGGTTATCTCCAGTTAACTGAGTTGAGTTTATGTTGCCAAAGAGGTAAGAGTCAGTCAGCTTTTTGCCCCATACACAAACATATTCCTTTTCAATCATTCTATTCAGATAAATTGAGTTGTACTAAAGACATTTTTAGATGCCTATTTGCTTTCTGGATTGTGAAGATACATGGCTGTAAAACAAAGGGAAGACATACTTCAGCCAATATTCATTGGATCATAACAAAATGTCTAATGCAAAATTGCTGCTTCTAAGATACATTCATTACCATTCCTCATATTTAAGGGACAGCTACCCATAGAGGCTATCAAGGTCACAGATCTGAATGGAAAACATGATTTGGTTTTGTTGGGGGTTTTGGTGATTTTTTGTGACACCTGAAGATGGAAATTTTAGGTATCGTTATTTACAAACCTTTGATAATGAGAAGCCACAAAATAAACTATCTGGGTTTTGCCTCTTAAAATTAAATTGTCACACTCTAGAAATGTTGAATTTTGTGTCTGTCTTAAAAGAGGTAAAAGACGTTTTCAACTACAGAATATATGAACACTCATATTATTGCAACAGTATTTTTCCTTTAACTCAGAAGTCACTTACATTTTTAAGAACTCTTTAAATTTTGAATTTACTAAATTTTGGCTGTTTGATAACCATAATAATGCCTTGTTATGTTAGCAACATTAAAAACCAGCCTTTGGAATACCAGCATAATTTCTTTGGTATAGATCATATATTCCAAGGTAGCAGAAGGAGGAAAAGATTGTGTGCCCTTTCCTAACTGTTGCTGAGATTTTAGAGGCTATTGGCAAAAAAAGACAGCAGAGAGCACTTATTGTGGGCAGGGAACATGCTTTAACATTCAAGCAAAATCCAGCACATGTATTCACAGCATACGGGTAGAAAGTGGTATACCAAATTTCAAAAACATAATAACAGATATTTTGTTATTTCTGCATTTTCAGACATCACAAGGTGGCATGTTTTGAGGACAGGGAATCATCCTGATCATTTTCACTTTGTCCATAAAATGAGGACAATATTGATGTCATATAAGTGCTGAGAGAAGACACATACTAGATTCAAATGCTGAAACAATGAATTAGTAAAGACCAGGAGGTGCTTCTGTTGTGTCACAAGTCTTCAGGTTAGACTTGTTCACAACCTCCTTTCAGTCTTTCTCAGATCAGGTGAGCCTCAAGATTATCAGTCTTTTTTAAGGAGAATCACTTTCTTTTAAGGAGACTCTCCTTCTGCCTTTTAGCTTTTGGAAGGTAATGCCCAGCCATTGCTTTTCTTGGTCTCACGGGTCAAATTAATTCATATGTTGATAGCTTGACAGCTCATTTGTTGTCTAACTACATACTAACATACGTTTTTGTGTTCAGCATTTGTAGTGTGTCTCCAGAATGAATTAAGATTAGAAGGTCCCTTAATCTTGATCAAAGTAGAGAAATAAACAGGTGACATAAGTAAGGCATATCTTTCCTAACAACAACACAGAAATTCATCACACTTTACGTTTTACCTATGTGAGATTTCATAATTTCGTGAGAAATGACGTTCAGAAATTTCACAGGACGAACTGCAGTTTCAGCTACTCATTTTCTTCTAAGATGCTCCAGCTGATTAACAATCAAATTAGACTCAAAATAACTCTTCACATGTATTTAGCTTTGAAGATAGCTTCTTCTATTTCAGACCTGGAAAAGGGTTTATGGGTGTGAAGTCTTGTCTGTTTTTTCCAACTATATGATTTGCTCTTATAAAAGATCTTACTTCTCCCACGTGTCTTGCCTTGCATTTATTACTGTATATGAGTACAATCAACATATGGTTTCCTGTTTGAACCCATTTTCTTCCCAGAGCAAAAAATAAATACAAACTCCCACTGGGTTACAGAGGAGGCCCAATCAGAAAATTAATTATACTAGCCACATGTCTAAAAAAGCTAGCCGATTTTTAAGCTTGAATTCTTGCACCATTTTTTAAATTAAATTGAAAAAAATCAATGTTTTAGGAAGTATAAGGTGTTAGAAGTTGGCCAGAAAACTCTGTCAAGCATTGCCTTCCCTGTCTAGTTATCGGATATTTTGTCTATTTAATTTAACTGATTGTCATTCTACAAAAGTACTACAAGATATTCATTCATCTTTCTCATGGAATACAGCTTTCAGTTTCTGAACTGTCTTCATAATTTCATTCCTAACAAGTAAATTGAGTTATTTTCTTCATCTTAATGTTCTCTGTTTCTGCTCTTCAGCAGTATGAGCCCACAGTGCCAGAGAAGAGCTATAGAACTGTTTCAGGTTCTTGGCTGATGCTTTCATGCATGGTAACTTGCCAGTCCTATAGAATATTAAAAATGGTTACATTCCTCAGTCAGAATGCATGTAGGAGGCAGAGAAGATTACATCAGAGATGTTACCATTTATGGGGGTTAAAAAAAAAAGCATATTACAGAGTACTTTTTTTCTTCAGCCAGCTAGAATGATCTTATAGCTTCAGTTTCATCTCTGCATCTGTGCTATAAATATCATTAGGCCTGGAAAACATTCACTGTGAACTGAAGGGCTCTGCCTACTGCAATTCTGAGGGATTTGGGAAGAAAAAGCTTTTTGTGTTTATAAACTCTAGGAATTATTTTTTAGCCAAAACAGGGAAGAGTCAAGTGAGAGCAGAAAGGAAAGGCACATATTTCCATTACAGATCACCCTTAAAAATACAGAACGAAACTCTGAAAAAAACAACAAAATGGAATAAAACAAAGCCAAACAACTCACAAGCAGGACATAGACTAGGTTAGCATTTTTCTTTCAGTTACCTGGAATTTGCATTCATTTCCTGTAACACTTTCCTCCTCACATCAGTTGTTTTTTTTCTCTTCAACTACTCTTTTCTTTAAAGAAACCAACTTGAGAAATTGCATTTGATACAAGTATGTAATTGCAAATATCTTTTAGCAGTGAGGTAAAGCAGTTGAAGACCAGTATCTCAGACACCACAGGTGCTAATGAAAGTGTGTGTCATTCTTCAAACAGAAATGGATTTACTTCAGGCATGTGAAGACTTTTGTGCTTTTCATGGGATATTAATTAAAAAAAACCCCAGCAAACAAAAACAAAACTATATATTACCCCCAAAACACAGGTTATTTTCCCACTCTTCTCCCCACTCCTCCAAGAATAAAAGAGCTTTTTAAAAAAAAAAAATCCCACATTGCAAACCAAATGCACACAGCATAATTCTTTTTGGCTTCAAAATGCTCCCTCACCAGAGTCTCAGAGGACTTGCATAAATGTGAAAAGTGGAATTGCAAACAGCTGTGGTGTCACAGGCTACCACACAGATTCCTACGATTATCACCTAAACAAAAGCAGAAAAAAAGATTATCATATTCAGACGGGAGGAAGTGGAGGGACTCTGCCTGATGTTTTGCCATAATAGTGAACCATCACAGCAGCTTCACTCAGAGAAACTCCAGCACATGGAATAGCCAGACCAGCAGACAAATTGTGTGCCAGATCACTAGCCTGAGATTTTCTTTTTCATGTCACAGCTTTGGATACTTCAAGATGAACTAAACATTTTAGCAAGTTTATGAATTACAGATAGTTAGATGCACTGCATTTCAAACATTACTTTTTTATAAACTGAAAAGAAAGAAGGAACATAACACAGACTGAGGACACTGGTTATACAGAATTTATTTGTGCAGAAATCTGAAGCTTTGCCATAAAACTCCTGCTGTTTTTCCAAGGCCAACAGGAGCCAGCAGATATACCTTAAATAACTGACACTATAAACCATTTCTACAAGCACAGTGGTAGAGGAAACCAAGAACATAAACACTAATACCTAAATAATGTTAAAAGTAGTAAATGTATGTAAAAATTACATGAAACAATGTGCTGGATCTTGGGCACGCCTAAGACCTCCCCAAATCAAAAACTGACCACAGTGTCTGAGAAAGCCGTGCATAAATTCAGCTCAATGACAAATTTCTGCTGGCTGAACAGTTATTCATGTAAAACTTCCATCTACAAGTACTGGACTAGATTTGCTATTAAAAAAAAAAAAATGGATCACTGGCATTTCTTCATGCTACCCATTTTGTCATGAGAAGGAGAAGGAAAACATGATAGAGTTCCAGTATGAATAGCCTGAACATAAGCTCCTGTCATCCTGTTACCTGTCAAGAGAGGAGAAAAGAAGTAAACACTAATTTAAGTTAGTCTAAACTGCCTAAATAAAGAAATAGATATGATTCCAACAAACTGTGCATTTATTAGATCTGTCATCTGAAATCAATGCATTATATGCCTCTACAGTTTGAGAAAAGCAGAAGTAACTGTAGGATTACAAATTACAAATTCAACTCATGTAATGAAATAGATATATTGTGTCTTTTCCACAAAGAAGGATGGTGATGGAATTCAAATCTGTTAAATGAGCCTAATTCTCGTCTCAAGCTCTAAGGATACACTCCGTAGTCTGAGTTCAGAGCAAGTCTCTCAGAGGATTTGAGTGCTAACTTTCATGACCTGAGTAGTTTCTAGCCTATTTCAGCCCCTGTTAGAGTGCAGTCAGATCGTGTTCAACATATTTACAAGGAAATGGGGGAGATCTAAGCTCCAGATATATATCAACTGGTGTTTTATGCAGCAATGCACCCTGTGTTACCACTGCAGAGTAAATAAATGAGAATTAAGACACACAGTGAGGTGCTGACAGTAGTGGAGTATCCCACTGTGGAGAGGTCTGCAGCTTATCCTAAACATAAAGCTTGCATGCAAATAATATGTGAATTAAACTAGTCTGGTCTCAGAAGACAGGCTGGACCCAGTCAGCTTAGCAGTATGGACACATACTAGAAGGCACAGAGCTGGATGTATACTCCAAAGAAAAAGGAAATTATTCATCTCTCAAACTACTGCCATGACTTTAAGATCCAGAACTATACTGAACATCTCTGAAATAATTTAGATTACTCTGAGTGTGTAATGTAATTTACAGCAAGTAGATTCTCAAGAGGCAAGTTCTACAGTAGGGTTCTGCCACTAGAGTTCAAAGGGAGCAGGCAGCTGGCAGCACACAGTCCTCTTTGGGAACAGCAAGGGGCCAAGGAGGGAGGAAGAAACAGCTAAAGGCAGGGCGATTGTGAAAGCAAAAAGACTAGAAATGTTCTCTGTTGTGACAGATCTGCTGTAGGACATTTCTAATTTCTGTACCCAGCGACTCCTGGCTGCCTCCATTACCACTAGAAATTTCCAGACCTTTGCAGTGCTGGTACAGGACTTTGTACAACTGTAGCCTAACCTAAAACTGTCGTGGGTTTGGGTAGAGGACAGACACTTGTTTTTATCAATCATGCTTGGTTTAACATCAGCTGTACCTAAGGGGCAAGATTACAAAACTCAGTACTGAGAAGCACACAGGCAGATTCAGGTCCCAGGGTATTACACATGTTCTAGGACCTGAGTCTAAACACATCCATAATGCAGAAGCCACGAGGCCTATTTTGCCCTATACGTGTGATGAAAGATAACACGCAGGTACCCCCAAAAATGCCAGGAGTGGAAGGATTTAGGAAAATTTGTTTTCAAATGCAAAAACACTAAAGCTAAAGAACATTAAATGTAACAGTGTTAAAAATGCCAGGCTTTGGGGAAAGACACATTCCTGTTCTTCTCAGGGCTTTTACCATCCCCGGCCCCCTCACTATAGGGGCCTTCCTTCAAGCATGTCTGCAAGAACCTATCTTCTTCTCATAGCAGGGAGAGCTTCTCTGAAATGCAGGAGGAGAGAAAAACATACACAACACATTCTTGGGACAGATGACTCCCTCTACTGTGGGAAAATTCCCCTGAGAAAACATAAACCTTCATCTCCTTCAAATAAATCTTCTGAAATATTTTATCTACCCCTGCAATAAGCAAGAATGAGTGCACCTTTTATGAAAACAGTCTTTGGAGACAACAGCCCTCCTCCACTTCTTAGCTTTTTTGTATTGTTTTTATTTTGCTTCACATGTAAATTTAATAAATCATAATCCGAGACTCTGAAAATGTAAATGTCTAAAGGCATTTAAAGTGTACAGTCATTGCTTGTGCCATGGGGGCAATGTAAAAGTGCTGTTCTTCCCAAGAGCCCTCCAGCACCTATGTGCTGATTCCCATGGGCTGTATGAGGGGGTTTCTACGCTTCATTTCTCAAGCCCAGATAGGAACAATTAGTAACTTCATGTTCACATAATACCTGATCCACTCTGCTCTCTGATAGAGGAGCAAAGAATCTTCCAAGGAAGAGAATTGAAATGTTCCCTCTGCAGTGGAAAAGTTCTCGGACAGTAAGGCTGCCCCGGGCTGTTTTTTATATCACATTTCTGCTCGGGGTTATTGTTGGGTGAGAATGAACATGTGCTGTCTCCACGTGCCCTGTGGAAATCCGCTTCTGAACTGACTGTACTTGACACGTTTAACCACAGCAAAGCATTGTGTTACTGTCATGGTTTGACTCTGGCTAAAAGCCGAGAGCCCACACATGGATCTAAAATTTNCCAGCATCTCTTCTTCTCACGGCCCACGGGGTTCCACCAGGCCCCTCTGCTCCAAACACAGGATCACAGCCTCTCTTTTCCGGCATGTCTCTGTTCCAGCGTGGAAAAATCTCCCAGTCTTTCCACGGGTTCACAGGCTGAAGAATCTTCGCCCCTATGATTCCTCACAGATTGCTGGGGCCCTATTCTAGTGTTTAAGGCATCTTCTCTTTCTCCTCTCTCTGACCTTGGTGCTAATCAAGCTCCCCACCCTCCTGTCTCTTAAGCGGCCATGATGTTCTGCGCAGACTTTTTTTCTCTACTCCTTCTTAAATATGTTATCACAGAGGCGTTGTTGCCTGACCTTGGCTAGCTTAGAGCAGAGAAAAACTCTAGCAGCTTCTTAAAGAAGCCTCTCTCCTAGCCCCCCAGCTAATAAAAAACTCTGGTTACTTAAAACCACAACAGTTACAGAGACAGTGGGGCCTTTATTTTGATTCAGGGCCTTTTTCTTTCTTTAACTGAATTTTCAGAAAACATAATACTTATGTAGTAAACAAAGGTATGTATGTGTCAGTGTTCCCTCTACACCTTGAGGTATTCTTTACCTTTGCAGCAGGACTCTAACAGGACATGGGAGGGCCAAGCCAGCATCCGCCACTACTGAAGGGAAAATATTTTGCAGTAATTACCATGTAATGGTCTGGACAAGAGTACAGACCGTGCTCATTTGCAATGGACAAGAAAAGATGTATCTTGAAGATGTTCTGCAGAAGCAACCTTTACAATATGGCTATAAGGTTGGATTAGATGAACCTATAGACAGGCTCAGCTCAAAATCAAACCTACAAAATGGAAAACATCTTGATATTTTCCCCAGTGGCAGGAGTAGGAAAGGATGTACCCATGTGACTGTGAGCAAGAATAATAACTTTGGGAAGACACTAACAAAACAGGGATAACCGAGGCACGGGGAACAGACATAGATGAGTGAGTCACTGACACAGAGACAGTTGTAATAATGCTTGTAGGAGGTAGATACAGAATGAAATAAAGGCAATCTGAAACACAAAACCAAGAAATCCTTATAAAAAACAAACCAACCAACTAACCCCTCAAAAAACACAAGAGGGAGGAGAAAAAAAACCATGAAAAGAAATGTACTATTTCACAGGGCAACCACAGTTTGTAAAGAATCCTCGCAAACCTGAGAACCACTGAACAAACATATTATGGAAACAGTTAAATTGTTATATTTTGATAATTTTGGGGGGGAAACAAGAAAACAGCAAGAAAACAACAAAACTCCAGTAACAAATGGCATTAACTATCACTTCAGATATAAGCAACCTAAGTTTAAGAATTTCCTCACCACCCCATGAAAATGTCACAAGCTCCAGATGAAACCAGCCTGTGCATGGTAGATGTAAATTGCACTGCAGCTCAAGTTTAGGCAGAGAAGAATGACCAGCATGAAATACCAAATAATAATGAAAAATGCATTGTTGTAACAGAGGAAAATATTCAGGTATCTGAATATAAAAATATTTTAAGAGTAAGCAATAAATAAACCAACTTTATTGAATGTTCAAAGTGCCCAGCTAATGAAATTAAAGGATCACTCACTAACATCTCAAAGTCCATTCAAAAATTAAAAGAATTGGAAGAATTAAATCCATCAATGACACACACATAGCCCTGTTCCATTTAATTCCTTACGACAAGGTCATATGTAAAATGTCTAGATTTCTTGGACTCAGTCAACAATAATCACTTTACTCTTGGCTACCATTCTTTAAAATTTATCCTTAATCTGGCATGTTCTCTTCATGAAGCCCTTTATGGCCACCTGTTGAAATGAACTGAAGTATTTTCCAAGGATGCAGAAGCAACAGTTACAGTGTTAAGATCCTAAATATCTGTAAAAAAGAGAAAGTCCTGGGAACATGTGTATTAACTGATGTGACATGAGGTCTGATTCAACGTGGAAAAGGAGATTCACAGGTGACAGGTGAGCATGGTAATAGGAAATGAGTAAGGTACACATCCAGGGCTACAGCTCCTTCATGGCAGAGTTCATGTACTACAAGGAGCGGAAGACAAAGTGTTGCTGCTTTTTCTTCTAATGCCCACTTTACAACATGGGCAAGCCTCCAACAAAACAATCTGTGAATTATTCTTTAATTTTTCTATATCTCATTGCTTATTATTCTGTCTGGAAAAGGAAACAACTCTGGGTTCACATCCTGTATGCTTTTTGAAACTATTTCATGCTTTATGACATTTAAAGGTATTTTGTGACTCATCGTGTTGAATATACATAATGATTTTTCAGTTACAACTCTTATTTCCACAGTTCTTTGATTAAGCTAACTGACCTACCTTCAAGATGAACTTAGGAAAAACATTATGCTTTCTCTACAGATCCTCAGAAAGACAACAAATTCAGAATGAAACCAGTGTAAGCCAGTCATACATTCTCATACTTGAAATTTATGCTCAACTAAGCAACTAACAGTGTTAAATTTCTTCCAAATAGTTGGACATATTTAGCTGCTTCTTTTGTTTGAAAATAATTCACTGAAAGATTCAAAGCTTTGCAGATTTACTTGTCAATAAACATTAATCTGCAAATGGTTCATGGAAGCATCCTGCAGCCAATGGGCGGCTCACAATCTGTTTATTGCTCCTATTGCCTGGTAGCTGTTATCACTGCAACTGCCTTCTCATACAATGACTCCTAAAGAGCTTCAACAGGCCACCAAACACTTTAATTCAGATACAAATGCAAAGCCACATACCGTGTTTGCTTCCCACTAACACCCTTCTGAACACAGATCTGCTTGGCAAATATTGATGGAGACAGGAGAGTTGTTTCTGAAGCATTTGCCTAAGGCCAAAAATTTCAAAAGTGACTAATTATTTTGGGTACTACATTTTCAGTGCTTCCCAGACAGGCATCTGCAAGGGATCTGTATACAGAGTGATAGAAATCCACAACAGCTCTGGATCAGACCCTTTGAGAATGTCTCCACGTGGACAACCATGAATTTAGGTGTTCAACATCCCTAGGCAGTTTTGAAAATTTGAGTCCATTGTGGAGGCTTTTTTGTTGGTTTTGATAGTAGTAGTGGGGTTTTTGTTTTGTTTTTCTAACGGAACTTGAGCATTTTTTCTATAGATTTCTTGGCTTGGCTTATAAGATTTCCATGACATAAGATTTTGGTGTATAATGTTTCAGGTGTAATTAAATTCAGATAACTTGTATATATGATTTTTTTTTCCTTGTGGAGAGAAAATTTATGGTAAAGAGAAAAAGGAAAAGAGGAGGAGAAAGGGGACTGTGAATATTAAATGACAGGGCAAACTTTCAAATTACCATAGATAAAACATTTACATTTTTCAAGGTCAGATGTCAAATACAAATGAAATAATGAACCTTTGCTACTCTGTGGTATGCCATGTCAGGCAACTTAGGCATCAGCACCAATACAACAGCTTTGATGAACTGCACTCTGGTGCCCTGCTGATCTAACCTGGAAGTTAAAAAGATGGCAGTTAAGTTTTCTAAAAGATGCAAGAAAAAAACAGAAAAAAAATGGGGCTAAAATCTACCAATATTCTTAATTGCAGAATAGTTATTTAATACAAAAGCAAAAGAACTAAAAATGTTCAGGTGGAAGGTAAACGGCATTTAACAGGGATGTTAATGAAAATGTTGAATAGGCTCCAGCCATAGGATCTATATCTGACCCATGAGACACTTCAAGAAAACAACAAGGTGCAAGGGGGAGAGGAGAGGAAGGGAACAATACGAGTGAAGTAACTGTTATTTACACTCTTATGATGGAGTGCACAGAAAAAGAAATGCATCAAAACTATTCTTTCAAAAGACACTGGACTGCATGAAGAAACCCTCCACAACTTGGATGATTATTTATTTTATTCTAAGCTATGTAACTGCATTGAAATCACATGGTGCCTTTCAGAAAGGCAACTTACAGTTGACTATACACTGTAAAGGAGGGTGTGTATTATAATCCAATTTAGGATATGTTATATTGTATCATTAGAGAACAATTTTCACTTGCTACAGCACAAAATGTCTTAATGGGCTTAAAACACATACCTCTTTTCCTTTTCTCTTCTCTCAGCACAGCATAAAATGAAGCTACGGGTGATATTTCTGTTCCACGTGCCTTCCTGGGAAGTGTATGTTACTGAAAATGTAATGGGCGGCTCCAGACTTGTACATGTTACAATCATATTTTGAAACCAATCATTTCAGGAAATGATTAAAATTTTCAGCCATTTCCCAAAATTACTGTTTCCTTCAGTCATTCCAAGAAAAAAAAGATAAAGTTTCACACCTTTAATAAAGTTTGGGAAACTAGTGGGGAGGCACCATGCAAAATGTCTGATACCTAGACAACACATGAAATTAGAAGTAAGTAAATGATAAAAATAAAGGCACATGGACTTCTATATACATTTCTGAAATCTTCCAGTCGTGTACACCACCTGCCAAACTTGGATATTGGTGGGCAGAGAATTTGGTGAATCTGGATGAATCCTTTCTGACAGAGCTTGAGCTACAGGAACAGATCTAACCTTTCATTTAGTGGTGCTTCCCGTTTCACTGCCTACCACTGTATCAGACATGGGGAGCAGTGTATCTGCTGGGTCCGTGGATGCACCACAGTCATCAGAAAGAGTGCCGAACACTGATTGCAGATTGTGCTGACTCTGGAGGTGGTTAATGATACCTAAGAGTAGAGAGGTTAAACTAGGCCCACATTTGGGATTGGTACCAAACCAAGCTGCATACAGTGTGCAGTTTATTCCAGATTGATGGGTGATGCTTTCGAGAACTGGACAAAGAGAGTCCCAACAGTTCAGTCCCATAAATTATTTTCTGCCATCCATGCTAGGAGAATTTGCTTAATATCCCTTTTGGGAGATGCCTGGATGTGTGGATGTCTTACTTTTCCATGTACCAAGCGAAGTGGAGGCCACGGAAGCTTCAGTTCTAGGATTACTTCAGCGGCAACTTCAGTTCTTTTGTCACTCTGTAACACAACACAGATACTGAGTAGGAGAAAAAGACTGAAAAACTTGAAGGCCACTTCTGTTGTTCCCTCTGACATAAGGGCTCAGAGAACACGAAATCTGAGAAGGTGGTCTTGGTACACAATTATACCCTTGAAATTGCCTTAAGATCAAGCTTGCAGACCAATAAAGTCAGCTTGCCCTCATGATAAGTATTCACTGATTACTGTCAATTTTATACCAACACTATTAGTCAAGGATTTTGGCACACAAAACAGAAAAATCTGAAGATCTCAGCAGCCTATCTTATGATGTTTGTATATTTAGATGATAAATGCTTTATAAAAAGAATATGTAGTAATATTTGCTTTTCTAACAATATCATACTTGTCTACAATTTCACATAGTATATGGGAGATGCTTCTTTAGTCCAATGTTTTTTATTAGCTTCTTCTTGCCACCATACCCTAGAATTTCACACCTATAAGCAGTGGAAGAAAGTAGCAATTACATAACCCAAAAAGAGAGACAAATGATGATGAAAGTAGAAAGGGAAAAAATAAAAGGTAGAGTGGTCCTTAAAACTAAAAGCAGGTAGTGTTCAAGTCCTGAGTTGAGTTTGGGTCTTGGCTTGCTTTTTTGATCTCAGCAATAGCTGCACTGTATCGTTCCCTTGGTATCAAGCACTTTGGGCACTTCTCATACTTTTTGTAAAGTTCTTTTCTGAAGCTACTTTCAAAATCCAGAATCATCTCCAGCAGTCACTGCAGAACAAGCAAAGGATCCTTATCCAATAACATCCCTTTTCACAATATGCCTGTTACTGGGTGAAACAAACAGTCAGATAGTCTAGCGGAATATGCAGCATGTCAGTCATCGCTTAGAATGCATGAAACTTTTTAGTCATTTTATCAAATGAGTGACTGAAGGAGTCATTTTGCAAAATGACTGAAAATTTCAGTCATTTCAGGAAATCACTGGTTTCATGATCCTAACATATACCATGTACTAAAGGGAAAGCTTAGGCTGGAAGCGGGAAGCAGATCATGTTCTTCAAACCCCCTCTTGTGGCTGTGGGGAACAGCACTATGAAGTACCGCATTTTACTGTAATCTTTTGTTTAAAGACTGCAGGGATTGTTGAGGAAGAAAGAATATGTGGGAGCCCTTGTTTTGCAGTGAAGTACATTCTGATTCTTCATATTCTTCCTTGAAAATCTCTGAGAAAGGAGGTTTTTAGTTTTGGGGTTTTTTTTATTTTTAAGCAATAATAATACATGGGGTTTGAGGTGGATGCCGCTGCAGAGATCCAGGACAAAGGAGTTACCAAAAAAGGTTCCCTAGAGGTGAACCCACTGGCTATTTTATGTCAGCTGTGACTATTTAGTTTTAGTATAGCTGTATACGTCTTATATAAAAGTACAAGCTTCATTTTGTTTTCTGAAAGGCATTCTAAATCTGTCTAGCCCTCAGGAAGAGATGAAACAAAATGAACGCATCCAGGGAATACTTTCTTAGCAGACTGTTATCAATGAAGACGCTTTCACAAATGCCAATGAGCAGCTTTCAAATCCAAGAAACTTTGGACAAAAGCTGCCCATAAGGCAGAACTCCTTGTTTTCCTAAGTAGAAACCAAATAATTTATTCTCTGGTAATATTTGATGGGACTGAAATAATGAATTGACCTTAAAATATATATCTCATTGTAAAGGGAAACCAGGGTAAGGAGAAAGGTGATTGTGGTTTACTGTAAAAATTGTTGCTTAATTCCAAAATGCTTTAAAAATAGTGATGCAAACGATGGCAGAAGTTTTGGTCAATATCATATGTCTATGGTGCTGCCTTCCTGTGGGAGGAAATTTACACCTTGATTTTGGGAAATTGGATGTTGAGGACCTGTTTGGAGAAATGGTATCACTCCTTGAGTTCCTGTCAAAAGGACAATGCCAGAAGGAGGGTTAAATCCATCAGATCAGATCGTTACTTGGTTTGGAGCCACTCAGAACAAGATCAGCATAGGTGTCCCCTGTAGGACGTCATCATAAAAGCCTTTGGACACCATCCATTTCTGTGATACCTCATTTTGCCAGCATTCTCCTCTTTCCAAATCCCATATAATTCATCTTTCTTCCACTATTGTTTCAGGGAATTATTTTAAATAAATTTTTTATCTAATTTAACTAAACTTTTTTTTTCAGCACAATTACAACTACTAATTTCTGGTTTTTCTTTATTAATTTATTTTAATTTTGTATTTACAGTGACATTCAGAGTCAGTGGACATATAGTTTCTAAAACAGTAGCCTGAGCGAATCTGGTAGAAGTCTATTTTATTGTACATTATATTTTGACACATTGAAAGACTACATGGATCAACTACAAAAATATTTCATAACAAAATTTAGAGAAAGTGTGTCTCATCTAATTCAAAAGAAAATGATTGACCTCCATAATTTAATAAAGGCTTACACTGGTGTGAAACACCCTAAGCAGATAATAGTTTTAAAATGTAATATGGAAAAACATTACTTAATCAACAGAAAATAAAGAAAACAATTGGTTGTGCTCTCCTTGGGTTTTCCCCCCCTATATAAATTGTTCAAAATACTGACCATTGTTAAGTTCAATATACTTAATTTAATGCAATAGGGAAACAGCTCACTGAGTTTGTGCTACATAGGTCTGTAAAAACTAAATTGAAATGCCTTTTCACATGAAGAATTAGAGAGACTTTTTAGGGAAACATTTAAATATTTCATTATGGAAATACAACTGTAAAGTCTGGTAGAAAACATTCTTTTTCCCTAGCCAAAACTGTCATACCTGATAAAAAAACACAGCATGAATATTGGCTATACATTCTTTTGACAATAAATACTTCAGCCATATGATTTTGCTCATATCTCTGTATATTTAAAGGACTCAAGGTTTGGTTCCCGGCTCTGGCACAGTTTTGGCAAGCGCGTTAGGTGACAGTGAGGACTCATAACAGTGACTCTGAATCTGCTTGAATGTGTCCAAGTTTGAAACCAGTGAAATTCCACTGTGCTCCACTTCAGGATGTCCTGATGTGCTTCAGCTCCCTAAAAATATCTTTCTGGAAGGGAAAATTTATTAGCTCTTGTGAAGAATCCTTATGCTGTGACAACAGGGAACAGACGGGAGGACAAGGGCAAATCAGGACTGGCCCAAAGCTCCTCAGCATGGCAGGACAAATTGAATTTTTTCCATTCTTTAACTCATATCATATTCACAACTTCTCCATGTAGCATATTTCCTAAATGACCTATGGTGTATGCTGGCCCAGGGAAAGACCAGGCAGCATCCCTGGGAGACAGCAGCAGGTGGAGGGGAAGCCTGCCACCTCCCCAGATACTTGGGGTGCAGCAGGCTCTGTCCTGGTCAGATCACAGCCACCAGCAGTCCCTGCTTTCCTCTATGGTTGCAGGAGGTTATGGCCTCACAGAGGGTTGTGTGGGTCCTTGAAACATTGACTTAAACCTTACTTCACCTTGCCTTGCCTTGCCTTGCCCTGCCTTGAGTGGTGGCATATGTTTCAGGGCTTTATAATGACGAGGCACAAGCTTTCATGGAACCTGCTATAAGCCTGAATAAAACATCACACAGCATTAAGCTTTTGATCCATACAATTTTAATTAAGCCAGCCAGTTCATACTATACATTTGTCACCATTAAACCCTGTACTATTTGCTGAATTGAATGTAGGCATCCAAAGGAGTCACATATTAGTAATTACTCTTAAAGCATACTATACATATACAGCTACTCCATTGATTTCCAATATTTAATATTCCACAGTGACCAGATCAGAGCTAGCTACACTAATGAAAATACCAGTATATTATTCTCAGTCCCCTAGCCAACATTTAAGATATTTATTTTTATTTACCTAATACTGGAGAAAAGTTCTTGCCCTAATAAATTTATCCAAGTAAGAAACTACTTTCAAAGACCATAATATTTTACAGACATATGATGCAAAAGCAATGTTTTTAAATGTTACTTGTCTACCTTATTCACATGCTACTTTTAAAATATATTTTTAATATTTTGCACTCGTGCTGTGTACTTAGTGCTTTTGCACTATCAGCTTGCAGAGTAGACTGTTTCATTGTCAGGCTGAGAAAACTGGGGCTGTTCATCCTAGAGAAGAGAAGGTTCCCTGGAGACCTCATAGTAACATTCCAGTATCTGAAGGGGGCCTACAAGGAAGCCTGAGAGGGAATCTTCATCAGGAACTGTAGTGACAAGACAAGGGGGAATGGCTTCAAACTAAAAGAGAGTAAGATTAGGTTACATGTTAGGAAAAAATTATTTACTGTGAGGGTGGCAAGGCACTGGAAGAGGTTGGGCAGAAAAGTTGTGGATGCCCCAAGCCAGTCAAGGTTCGAGACCAGGTTGGCTGAGGCTTTGACCAACCTGGTCTAGTGGGAGGTGTCACTGCCTGTGGCAGGGTGGTTGGGACTAGAGGATCTTCAAGGTCCTTTCCAACCCAAACCATTCTGTGAGTCTATTGTGCGATTGTGTTGTGCTGAGACACATTATTGTGATGACCCTTCTGCAACAGAAGCGTAACAGGTTGACAATTCTTTCCTTTTTCTTTTGTTCACTCCATGAATATGTTTCTGCAAAGTTAAATTAATTTTATTTCTCCAAGGTGTATAACCAGTGGACTTCTAAACCTCTTGACCTTTCAGCTGTGTATTTCTGAAAATAGTTTCCTAGAGAAGGCAAGGATCTCCCCTGTGTTCTTGTTTTCAAGCTTTATTATTATGGGATTAGACTTAAGAAGATAGATTTTTAAGACCAGTTAATTTGGGTAGGTGTTACAGATACTAATTTTTCCTATGAATTCCACCATTGGCTTTCATGTGAGCAGCTTCTGGTGAAAGTTGAGTACCTTTGAAACTCCTCCTTCAACTCAAATGTTTTCCAAGTGGTATTATGTGACCAGAACGACCCAGGTTGTCGCTTCAAGACCTGTAACAACTGTTCACATGGTCAAAGACTCCAGCACTGGTAGTAATTAGGTAACAGAAAACAAAAACTGCAATATGGAACAGATGATAGAAAGTAAGAGAATGTAGTTTTGGTATGTTTACAATTGTGAATGTGTAAAACCATTCTAGGGCAAGTTATCAATTCACTAAAAGATACAGAACCTGGTTTTCTTAACCTTTCCATATCAAGTGAGAACAGCCAGCTGAGAGTTTTTTCATCAGAACAGATATAGTGAGTTGAGATTTCCCAACTCTAGGTCTTCCAAAAAGCATATCAAGCTGGTATTATTTGTCTATCACATCCACTTACCAAGTAAGATCAGCTTGGCATTTTTTCTATAGCAGCTTACAAAAGCATTCAGTCCAGTCATCATATGTCTTTCTTCTCTTTTAAGTTTTGCTTCTGTCATTTCCACAGCATTAAGATGTGACACTAAAGACCCACACTTCCTCAGAAAATAATGCTTCAATGAACAAAAGTGCTTCTTGAAGATCAGTTCTCTTTGAAGCTCTGATGTCACTCCCAGTTGTACCAGCCTTCTCTCCTGCCTCCTGCACCTTCAGTAATAGAAAACACAGAGAGACTTTGCAAAACATTAGGAACCTAATCATCATGAACTGGATTTGTCTGACCATAAGAACAATTCTGAAGAGCTATTTGTTTGGCAAGAAGTAACTTTTCTCATCAGAGAAGCTGAACAGTTAAAGATGTCTAAAAAGATCTATTTCTTTAACCTTAGTATGTTTAAAATTTACATTAAAATTAATGAGAATCACCTTGTTCTTACTGTTGATATCCAATGCTTTTGAGTGTGAAAATAATCAAGTCTAAAGTAAAAAGTGACCTCTTCTGCAAAATGAAGACTGGAGACTTTAAAATATTCTCAGTCAGGCAAAGACCGTGTGCTACCAGACAGGGGTCAATTAAAGAAAGGTGGAAAATCTGACAATTTGGCTTCCTAGCTAAATCTAAAATGTAAAAATTAGTTGTTTTGGATGACACCAAAATGGTCAAGTTTTTCTTGGGAAGTGCAAAAATATTGAAAAAAATTTCAAATTTGTTTTAATTTCTCTGTTTTTTTTTACCAAGCAAATTCAAGAAGGTTATCACAAACTTACAAATAGTTTCATCTGACCTGCACTTACATTTACAGCAAAGAAATCACTTGAGCAAAAGACATTCATCACCTCTGGGAACAATGCACAGCTTTTTATCCATGCAGCTTTCCTTAACACTAGTAAGCCATTAACTATATTTGCTGCTTCTTGAATTCAATTACCAAACATGATGTGTCTGCCAGGCCAGACTTTCCACATGAAAGTATTTAACACACAGATATTTTTTGCAGGTCTTGTCCTATTCCAACAATTAGTTTTGTTTTTATCTGAACAAGGAGTGGAGTCCATACTCAAGCATGAGAAATGTTATTTCTACGTGCTAAATGCAAAAAGCTTGAAGGACCTAAGATCCAAATTATAGCACTCAAACTTATTCTCAAGCGTGTTGAAGTGCAGTTTCTTTCTATATTTTTAATTTAAAAACAATACCCATATTGTGTTATTATGGTCTTATTTTTTCAGAGCTACTGTTTCAACAGCAGATGCACTCCAATGACAAATACTTTAAAAAACAACAGGAAAGGTACTTTAATTAATTAATGACTGTTAGAAGCAGTTTTGGATGCAGAATCTATGGGGGAAGTTTATGAATATTTTGTCTGAACAGTTCTTCTGTTTCTCAACAATTCTGTAAATATTTTAATAGTGTAGCAAAAATGATGCATCCCTGATGAAAAGTTAAGAGACAGGCGGAGGGGAAACAAAAAGTGTTTTCAACCTTTGTACTATTTCTGCCCCAAAATAGGAGATGTAGCCTGGGGCCAGGCAACTTCAACCTTGTTAACTGAGCCATGAGCATCCTCCTAGGAATGAAGAGAATTCATTGCAGTCTCACCAGAGCCCTGTAATGGATTCAGCATTAGGCTTCAAATGCAAGGGTTCAACTGGAATGGGCCCACAAAAGGCCTGAGCTGCAAAACAGGAAAGAACAAAAGCTTTGCGTGCAAACTCCTTCCACTACCTTTAGAAACCGTTATCTGCTGATTTTTTCCTTTCTGCATGAAAACCACATCTTCCAGAACACATTGCCTTCCTAATTCTATTTAAATGTGAGAAATTATTTTGCGTGAGGGGAAGACATATGACAAGGTTGAAAATACAGCTGTGAAATGATGGTAACACATTACTGCTTTTGCACTTTGGTTTGGTGTGATTGTTTTTTTGTAGGTTTGTTGTGTTGTTATTGATGGGTTTTTTTTAAAAAAGGTTTCTATTCCCATTTCCTTTTCCCCCCCCTAAAAAAATTTTCATTTTTCTGTCTCTGCTTTGCTAGAAATCCAGAGAGGGCTTCCATGTATTTTTCTAGGGTATCGGAGTTTTCTGGAAGGCAACAGAACATTCCCTATTAACCTATAGTGTGTCAATGGCAAAAAGCCTTATGGTAGCACTCTTGGTTTAATTTTCAATCTGCTCTTGCTGGAAGGGATAATCTGCTTAGTCTCTGCTAGATAGGTTGGGAACTTGGGAGTTTCCATATTACTTCTTGTCCTGCAGGATCCTGGTGTTTTCCCCGCTGACATTTTGCAGGATTCAGCTGAGAGGACTGCAGAACCCTTCCTCAAATCCCATTTTTCACCTGGTATGACACAGCACTAAATAATTCCATTTATGTAAATCTGTTCTCTGGAAGCATTCAAGGACTGCCCTCCTCTTAGTTTGGCAATACCTGAAGCACTTGCTTTGCCTTCTTGACTTCAACAATTGTAAAAAACTGCAGACAACCAGGGAGTTTTCTTCGGGAGGGAAGTTACTAAACATGAATGCTATAAATATGGGATTCCTAGATCCCTCCTCATTTTTTTATACATACACAGTACACACATCCCCCCTTCCCCCATATTGAAAAGCATGGGAGAGCTGCCAGTCGGCTCTCTTTCAAGGTTATTTGGAAGTTCTTCACTTTCCCTAGTGTCAGCAACCAGACACGAATCACAGCATTATCTGAAGGAAGGGCTGTCTGTTGGCTAAAGCATTACAGAACACTCCTTTCAGACTCATCCAAAGCAGTGCCACAATGTCTAATATTAAATCGCAGTGATAAGAAGTAGTTGAAATTAAACAACATGGATGTAACAATCAGTTGGATGTGTACAAAGGCAAACCCAGTGCACTTTGAGAAACACTGAAATAGTAATACCAGGGGAAATCAGTGTGTAAGGTGTCTGACCTCTTTGTTTTTTCCCTCCATTCCTCCCTCACTCTCTTTCTCCTCCATCCCCAAAGGAAGTTAAAGATGTTTTTATAATGTGGATGATAGAGACGACTGATCTGCATAATGAAGCTGAAAACAGCCTGCTTGTGTTGAAGCTCCTCCTCTGCATGTTACATGCCAGCAGAGATTTGCTGAGAAACAGGAGAGCTGCAATGCAGCATTTTCCTCTGGAACTTTGCAGCTGTATTACAGTTCCAAGCACACCATGAAAAGACTTCTGTTTACAGTATTTAAATTCAATTTAAATGGTAGCTGTTAAAAGCAGGCAGATGAATCACTACACATCCACTAACACTTTAGTGCTCACCCACCCTAAGGCTATTATGCTTAAGTGAATTGCTTCATGTTCTTCATAATTACAATTAATTTTCCTATTGTTTTATAGTACTGCCTGCCTCTAATAATCAGTGGTCCTTAATACTTGGCTATTAGCAGTCCTGAATATTCATCTAGAAATAAGATGCCTGGGTGAACAAGCAGAGTCATAAAGGAGCTCAAAAATACACAAAACCACTAAGTATGGATAATAAGGGCAGTAGCCTCAGAAGGGGGAGAAACTTCAAGGAAAACTTCGTATTGAATCATCTCTTATTTTCCCAAAGCACAACAGTGTTAGTTCCTAATACTGTTCACAATTCTGCTCCTCTACTGTGTCATTAGAAGGTCAATCAGGATGGTAGTTTCTTACCACCAGAAGTCAAAGCTGAAAACATTTGGCAGCTCCATCCCAGACTAGAGTGAAAGGCAGTGAACTAACTGCCTTTTCTCTTTCAAGTCCATATTGCTTTAACATTAACTGAGCTTACCAAGGTAGGATGTTATGAGGTCATTTCCAATATGCTATCTTGCATCCCAAGCCCCAAATCATTGTTCCAATTTACTCATGAATCTGAACTTCAAATAACCTGAAAAAAGTTAATGTCTTGGTCCAGCTTCTCCCGTTTTAGCCCCTACACAGAAGTATTAGTTTAATGCACCAAAATTTCCTTCACAAGTTCAAAATATACTGCAGTTGCAAGTGAGAAGAATAACAGTGCTCTTAGATTAGTTCCCCATGGAAATAGTCACCAAACCAGTCAGCATAATTATCAGACTCCAGTGAAGAAAAATCCTGGATGAAAAATACATCAGTGACAATGATAAAATTCAGCTGATGAAAATTCTGACAGAGCTCTCAGGGAAAACTATTCCAATACTCTCCTGCTTTCGACATGATAGGAAGATAATTCATATAGAAGAATTATATTTGCACAATGTTAGTAATAAGAAATCTCAAATTGGATTTTTGTGCTGTTTTTTAAAAAACACCCAACTTCCTACATACTGGATTTACCCACTGATTTCAATAAAGCCAAGACTCAACTCTCATTGACTGCAATGCAGCCATTTCTTCCTGAGCCTGAAAAATACTTAGCTTCCCACACATATGCATGCAAACAGAACAAAAGAGCAGAAAGTACATATCCACATGTCTCCTATAACATCTTATATTGATTGCACCTTACAGAATGACAGCTGCAAGCGTGCTTTGCACCGAACTTTCACTGTACATTTGAAGCTATAGCACACAACACTAAAGCAATTGCAAACAGCTATGACTGTCGCAAATGATAGAAGCATCTCTTCCCTTCATCTTTCTCTTGCCATTTAGCTAGAGCAGGCAGTTTTGTGATGGGTCATTATTTGAGCAATCATACTCTGATTTTCTGCATCTTCTGTTGCAATTGACTGAAAATCGATCAGTTGTTGATAAGCACTGTGAATGTTAAAATATGTCACTCCAGAAAGAGAGAGAGATTTCTCTATTAGTTGTGTACATACAGCCCAAAATAGCAGACCTCTATCCCCTGAAATACCTACACCTTGCTGTATTGCAAATATCAAACAGCAATGAGTTATTTATTGCCCAGTCAAATCCTCTTACTCCTGAACATGACAAACTTTGTTGCTTTGTCTGAACTGATCTCTGATGGAAAAAAGTTAATCACTCTGTTTCCACAAAGGCTGTACAGATGTCCAGAATATGTGATCTTCCCAGATTTTTGCTGAATAGAGAGCTGAACTTGATAGTCCCTAAATTACTGACTCTGAAAGGGTTTAGCAGGGGAAGGATCACTCTTTATGTTCCTATACACTTCTCTAAGCATCTGCTTTCACTCACTGCTAGAGACAGAATATTAAGCTAGAAAGATCCATAGCCCAATCTCTGTTTTGTGATTATAAACACAGTTGAAACTTACAGTACAGATTTCATACTAGAATTTGCAGCTAATTTATGCTGGTTCATGCTGGGAAGAGAAGGTACTAGAAGTCCTCCTCACCCCTCACAGACACGACTCTTCCACCCTCTGTCCCCGCACTCACATCACCAGCATCAGGGTAGGGACTGCTGTTGGGGGCACATGCCAGGTCTAAAAACTTCCTTCAGCCCTACAAACCACATCACAATTAGGGTAAGGGGAGACAACAAATTTCCGATGTATGGAAAATTACTCTGGACTTGAGTGTAACCACTTGGACCTAGCTGAACTAATATAGCTGCTGAGCAACTTTGATTCTCATAAGACTGCTCCTTAATTGAAATTATTCAACAAATATTTTCTGCAACTGTAATTCAGCCAACTGATTGTTTATAGTCTTTGACTGTGGCTGCTGTATCCAGCACAGGGAGAATTCTCTTTTCCTGTACTCATTTACATCTGAGCATCAGCCTTGCAAACAAGGATATTTTGGTTATCAGAACATTAACAAGAAAATGTTAGAGGGACAAATCATACTTCCCAACGACTTGAAAAACACATCCTTGAAATCACCTGTGACCACTGATTTTATGCAACCAAGTATTTAAACACAACCTAGAACCTTGGCAACTACAGGGATATGCAGGGCATAGTAGCTGGGAAACATTACCACCTTGCAATAACCATAATGCCAGTGATGAGCTATCATTAGCGAAAAATTAAAATTCCCACATGAAAAAAGTCCTTCCTTTCCACTGCTTTGAAACTATTTAATATGTACTACTTCAACACAAGACCCAACACATGCATTAGTGAACTCTAACCTTGGTGGATACTACAAGCATAAGTTGCAGTATTGGACTGTTATTACAAACGCCTTTCATAATCAGCTCCCAGTGACAACAAACCATTCAAGAAACTTTCTTTTTCACTTGTCTAACAAACTTAGAACCTGCAAAGTATGTAGGCTAGTAAGAATGCAGAAAAGCAAGGATATGGGCAACCAAAGTGTGTGACAGCTTAAGTAGCATGGTCACAAGACCAAAAAAAAACCCCTACAAACCAAATAATTATTTCATACTTGAATGTTACTTTGTCTTTATTCAGTTATGTTGTTGCAATTAGACTGCAGATTACAATTTAATTTCCTTAAATGAGACCATATTTCAAATCAAATTATGTCCTCCTGGATCTCTGAACTCTCTGAGATGTAAGTCACTGTTATTAAAACAGTATTAAATTACCCTGCAGTAGTAATTACTCAGCCTCAGACCTAAGCTGTAAATGGCAATAAGTGAAGATTTCACCACCAGCGACCCCATCATGTGATATTAGTCCCTAGATTTAACATTTCCATTGTTGATTGCGTTTAGGTTTTGGCTGGCTTGTCACTACTCCTAATTTGGGTGGCTAGAATATGATCACCAATAGGAAGGATGGGGAATGTGGAGGGAGAACAGCGTGTCCTGATCAAGCAAGAGGCAAATTAAAAAGTCTTTATTCTATTTGCAGAAAGTTCTGCCAATGAAACCATATAAAATCAAAATTTAATCAAGTCAATATAACCTAATACACAGGTATGAAGTCTAGCTGTAGAATTTAAGGAAGTGGCTTTCTCAGATTAAGTGGTCAACTACCCGGAAAAAGACTGACATTGTCAGTAAAATTCTTTGACATGAGATAAAAGAAAGATGCCTGTTTTTCTGAAATGTAAATAAATAACAACAACTAAACTTGGGCAAATATTACATAAAAGAAAGACAACGTCAGTGGAACTGGATGCTTTGACAGGACAACGAATCATCTTCTGACAACTTGAGTTTCTTTGTTTCCCTGTGAATTTCTAATGCTTATTTAAACCAAGGAAGACACCACTGTAAAAGCCTTCTGACTGCCTTAAAATTGTATGTTTCATTAATCTGTGTTAAGGCAAAGATGTGCCAGACCTTTAATTCTTCACTCAGAAGGAATAAAGATATTCCTTACACAGGGCTGTTCCATCACTTAGTCAGGAAGAACCAGTTCTACAGTGCAGTGCAGGCCAAATAATAATGAAAATTCACGCTTCTAACCCTTCAACAGTCACAAATTTCAGGATGTAAAAATAACACACTTGAGATGCATTAAATGCTCATTAAAATTAATGAGTATGATGTGATTCTTACAAAAACTACGGCATTGTCTAGTGAAGGAACTGTTTAGTCTCACAAGTGAACTGAGAGTGTTAAGAAGTCTGGTGGTACCAGATAAAATACATGACAAAGCTGTATATAAAAATTCACGTGGCCACCTGGAAAAAGAAAATCACATTTCTGTCAGCTCTATTTTGTCGCAGATTTTGTTACTGTTTCCACGAATATTGAGAGCAGCTTTCACCCAGTGCTTTGTAATCTTTTTGTTTGTTTGTTTTGGTTTTTGCAATTTTTTTCTCCTTTCATGTAGCACAATCTCTCCTCTGTTTCATGAACTAATTTTGCCACTTTGCCCTTGAAAGTCTCTATTCATTACCAGGCAAAATAGTGGCAAGGAATAACAAAAGTACCATGCTACAATTCTCATGGTTGGATGTAGATACTGATAACTTTCACTCGGCTCCAATTCTGAATAGTATTTAAAACAGCCAGATCTCTAAGATCTTGTAAAGAATAGCAGAAGTAAACGAATTTTTCAAGGGAGAAATTAAAGATCAAAAATGGGGGTTCCAGAACTGTGGGAAGCATCTAGAAAGCATAAAGGAAAAATGAATTAATATTAATAATGTTGACTATAACCAGAGATCTTTAGAAATTGTCTGCAGAATTAATTTTCACTCATAGTTTAGCGAAAGTGAACATACTGTAAACATGTAGGAACCCTACACAGCGATTCAGATACCAGGTTCCTCACTTATGTCTCTGCTACAGCTGAAAAACTACTGCACTAAAAGAGCAGAGAAAGAGAGTGAAATTTCGGGTAAAGAGTAGGAGACTGGTTCTGTCCCCGTTGGTATCACTGAGGAGCTCTGGGTGTGTCAAGTCTGCCCTCCGCTGCCTTTCCCACTGTTTGGCTGGGCTCTCACCAAGGCAAGGACCCCCCCTCCCCACCGGTACACTGATTGCTTAGTTCAAATGGTGGCATCTCAGACAAGACTTCAAGGTACCAATTAATAAAAAAAGCACTAAATGGACAAGAACATATTCCATTCAAGTTAATCAGTGCTTTACAGATTTACCACAAAGAGTTGTCACCTAACAGACCACACCAGTTTGAGAGAGTCTGGCTATCTACTGAAGTTCCTTAATGGCAACAAAGCAATATTAAAACAGAGTTAATGTCTGGTGCAGTGAGAACGTTTACAATTATTGGAAAAAAACTAAACGAACAATAATTCATATGGAAAAGAATAACTAGAAATATAAAAGAAATACATTTTCTCTAGAAAGGATTGAAATGTTTTAAGCATTGGAGCGACATAGCCTGTACGTTTTACCTAAGGCAGGTCTGCAGTAATTGCAAAGTCTCAGGCCAGACTGCAGCCAAATTAATCCTCTCTCTCCTCTGAGTCACTGGAGTGTCACTACAGATTTGTATCCTAAAATAATGCCTTGGGACAGTCCCACCATACAGCTGGTGTCAAGTTACCTGATAGCCCAGCAAGAAAGGACCCTCAACAATAAGATCCTTGAAAGAGAAGCAATAGCACTGAATTGATCAAGCACAAAAGAGCTTCAGTAACAATCATTCAAAACACCAGAAAGCCTGAGGAAAATGAGTATAAAAAAAGCCAACAACCACAAAAAAACTCCAGCAGTAAGTAAGGTTCGTACAAAGCTAAATGGAAAAGGCTGTATTATCATTCATGTCTTGATAATAGTGTAATAAAAAAAATTAGGAAAAAATCTAAATGTAAATAAAATTATAATTTTTATTACAATCCATATGGAAAGACAGACTGATACACATTGCTTATTTTCAGTCTTCCTAATATTTCAGTTCCCACTCTCTAGTATTCAGTTAGCTTAACCAAATGCAAAAAGTCAGCTACTTTAAAATGCTAAATAAGAATATACTCCCCAAATTCTGTGTAAGAAAACAGGTCACAGAATGCAATCCCAGCCTACTAAATCTGCTTAATGCAGACAGACTCCCTTTCCACTTTGAATCAATACCATGATTTTCAGGAGCTATGTAATGTTCTGCTGCTAAATAAATATCCTTGTATAAGTAATGTTGAGATCCTATTGTTTGAAGAAAGTCATGAAAGATATAACAGATATGACTTTGCAGGACCAGGGATGAACTGCCTCTATGGATGTAAAACATTAAATCATGGTATATACATAATGAAGACAGATGCATACAAAAAAAAAATCCCGAAAGAAGAAAAATCAATTATTTTCCCTAAGCCCTGCAGTTTTACTATAGATATTCCTATCTTCCCAGAAGAATGCAAATGGCAGTGCTTTTTTACCTTGACAGCTTTCTTTAAAATACTTTTTTTTTGTTTCAGATTCTAAGGATGAAGACGAGAAAGGATTGGTTTTTGCTTCAGTTTGATTTCTTTTATATTTCTTACTTAATAATTTAAATGATGAGTTTGTGGCAATGGGAGTAAAATCTAAATGATCACTGGGACATGTTTTTAATTTTTCAGAACTAAATACATGTTAAAACCAATGTTCTAAAATATGTGCTATTACCACACAGCAACAAAAAATGATCATTTTTATTGAAGAGCCTTTATAATCCTGTCTACAACATTCATAGCCATAGAGCATCATAATTGTTAACAGTTATATTTCCTAGAAATTATGGCCACAGCTCCAGAATTAGGATTGAGGAAAGTCAGAATCCAGAGCAGAGGAATACCTAAACAGGAAATAGAAAATTCTGCAGGGCAGGGAAAGGGTAAATCCTGGGAGCTCTCCTGCAGCCCTGAGATACTCGCTTTTGTGAGGTATGAATGCCCAGCCCGCAGCTCCGGTCTGCAGGCCTTGCACCAGGTAGAGGAGGCTCCCTGATGTGAATGTGACTTGAGAAACCACACCTGGATATGTGAGCATCACCCAAAGACCCAGGCTGATAAGTCAGGACACTTCTTGCCTGTTCATATGTGGAGATGCCTTCATCTGTCAGTTCCATAATTTTGGCTTGACTGTATAGTGGTCAATAAAAAGAATGGAGTTAAAAACTGAGCTAGACCAGTTAATGGTACATTTTAAGGTATTTATTTGGAAAGAGTCTTCATTAAGCTACAGAGAAACTCGTGTATGTGCCTTCAGTTTTAACCGGGAGGCTTCTGTATATGCGTTATCACCTTCTTCACACCCAGCTATGGCAATCCTGATTTTAGTAATCAACGGGTTATTAGGAAAGACTCACATCAATTCTGCATATGCTTCTCCTTGAGTTATCTGAATTTCTGACTTTAGTATTTGGCAACAAGAATGCTCTTGAAGAAATAGGTTCTGATACTTCAGCTGGATGAACACAGAACATGCAGTGGGTGCCATTATTCTTAAAAGGCCGTAAAGGATCCAATCACTTAGAGAAATTAAGTGATATAGCCTGGCTCTTGTTCAAGCACTAAATACGAGGAGCTTATGGTCTTGCATTTCGTATCTATCCTGCATAAATAGTGGAGAAGGTCAGCAGTGTTGGACTAGGTTCAGTAAAGAAATTAAGGTTTGCCTTTATGATGCCAACAGAAAGAAATACAGCAAAACCACCTCCGGTTCTAACATGTTTTTAGGACCACAAATAAAACGAAAGACAATGAACATACTTTAAGTGTTTTTATGGCACACAGACTTTATTTCCGACTTCATCAAGCCTTTAATTTGCAGTAGTCACTCTTTTGATAAAATGTTTACCCTGTGAATACCACTATAGTATGAACAAGTTAGTACTACTATGTAAATTCAGTCTTTGCTGATTATTTCTCAGTCACCAATTGAGAATGTGCATCTTTTCCATGTGGCCCACTAGAGGTATCTTACTTTCAGTGAAAGAGGCACTAAACAATTCATAGACAGGTATTAACAACATGAGAGCTGACGTACAGGGAGACCGTGCACTATCAGACCTCACAGCAAGTTGCTCTCTGACCATGATTTAAAAACTGAGTATCGGAGGGCAAGTACCACTCTGCAGCATTTCCTGGCCATATTATTAAATGGAGAAAAGGCAATAACCATTCAGCATGTGTATGCCTCTTCCAATTTTCTACAAATTTCCTATCATAGAAGTTAAGTGCAAGATCTGCACCACAGTAGCAGATGAATGTGAAGGCAATAAATACACAATACAAATTAATACATCCTGCTGGTAATGAGAAACAAATGCTAGTTTTATTTGCTGAACACTGCCTATGGGGTACACTTCTAGTGACCATCTCAGTACTGCTGCATGCTTGGTACTTTGCAAAATCAGAAACAAAAAAATCATTCTCCTTCCACCTTCACTTTCCAGGCTCTGAGGGGATCAAATGTAGATGGGGACAGAAGCAGGCAAATGCACAAGTGAAATGCTTACTAAATATTTACGAAAGTGAAGGCAGAGAACATTTAACATCACCAGTCCAAAATACATCACCTGGAAAAAAACCTACTATATACATAGGTGTAATGGTTTCACCCCAGCCAGCAACCAAACCCCACACAGCCACTCTCTCACTCCCTCACCTGCAGGATCACAGAGAGAATTGGAAGGGTAAAAGGCAGAAGAGTTGTGGGTTGAGATAAAGACAGTTAAGTAGGGAAAGCAAATGCCATGCACACAAGCAAAGAAAAACAACGCATTAATTCACTGCTTCCCATGGGCAGCCGGGTGTTCAGCCACCTCCAGGACAGCAGGGCCCCATCACAGATAACCCTTACTTGGAAAGGCAAATACCATCATTTCAAACATCCCCCTTTTCTCCTTCTTCCCCCTACTTTATATACAGAGCATGATGTCATATCCTCTGGAACATTCCTTTGGTCAGTTTGGGTCACCTGTCCTGCCAGTGTCTCCTTCCAACCTCCCATGCACCCCAACTTCCTTGCCACCATGGCAGTACAAAAAGCAGAAAGGCCTTGGCTCTGAAGCACTGCTCAGCAATGAGAAAACATCTCTATACTACCAATTCTGTGTTCAGCACAAATCCAAAATATAGCCCCATACTAGACACTGTGAAGACAATTAATTCTACTCCAGACAAAACCAGCACAATAGGAATGGACTGAAGGCAGGATACTGACTTTTAGTATGATCATCCCTAAAAATAGCAATTGGCACAATCTTTCCCTATTGTGAAGGGAAGATACTTATATCTCATGTAGGTGAGATACCTGTTCTTACAAGCATCTACAACCCCAAATTAGGAGCCCTCTGTCACAAAAGCAGCAATATAGATGAAAAGAAAGAGCCTGGGATGTGATATGACATACAGCATGCAGATTTATTTTAATTATCATTCTACAAATTAGTACCTCTGTCTCTCAGAACTCCTCAACATAACCACCATCACTGGACTCTAATTTAAGGTGTGTGGCTGCTGTTCTGTATGACATTTCTTCCAAATATGAAAAAGGCTGTAGAAAGGAGTCATATCAGACTTGGGGGTGGGGGGTGGGGAAAGGTATTTCTTACACTACTTCCTGAGAGTAGTGGTATTATTAGTAAGAATAATAATGGTAATCATCATAACAAGAGATGTGTTCCTTTATTTATTTCATCTGAATTGTCTCCTATGGTTTTCTCAAACCTGCCAATATAACATTCAAAGAGCCAGTTCAATTACCGAAGTATTTTCTATTAAATTAGAAGCAAGTTACTTCTCAAAGAAATCATCTATTATTTATAATTAAAAGGCAAAGAAATGTCTAACACACGATGTCTTTACAAAATTTTACAGCTGATGTTAGGCTGTAAATAGAGCCATGTTAATGGACTCATTCTATAACAAAATTCTTAAAGATAGCACAGCAACAACAATAGTAGATGCTAAACTGTTTTAGTAAAAACACAAATCCAAACCATTTATGAGAAAATGTTAGGCATGTATATGAAATTCCTCTAGTTGTAAGCATCACCAAAATGTCTGGTGTGGGATTCAAGTACCTCCCTCCCCCTAATTCTTACTATAGAGTTGAGAAGGTCTGATATTTAATGACTCCTGCTATAATATGCTGTGTATATAACAGGCAACAATCAGTACTTGCCTTACACTGAGGGGAGAGGAACTTCAGTCCTATTGTATAGGAACTAAAAAAAAGGAGAAATCTATAAATCTTGTTAGCACCTAAGACCAGTGTGAAAGGTTTTTGTCACTGCTATTAGTGTAAGTTTAAGCCTATTCTAATATATCCTGCCCAAGAAAAACCCAAGGTTAACGGGGTTTATGGAAACTGTTAATTTTCATTTAGAAGAAGAAACTGAGCCAATTCCTTGGAGTCTGACCAAATAAAATGACGGTTCCTGGAAAAAGCCTGAGTATAGCAGTGCACTGTGGGAGGGAAAACCTGCCCCTAAAACTCTCGTTTGTCTTGTAACATTTCATCCTTTTAAAGAGAAAATATGAAAACTTAGAAAGGAAAGCCTGAAAGAGGCCTCCAGGCTTCATCTGGTTTATCCCTTAGCCTCATACTCCCATACTGCTTCAGACAGATGGCTTCACAATCTCTTACAGGCTTCTTACGACAAGTTCTTAGAGGTTTCCAAGAAAGCTGCTGCCCAGGCATGGCTATTCTTACTATTTTTGCTTGAGTCCTAATTGAAGCATCCCTTTTAGTAATTTAAAATCATTACTTTTTACTTTACCCATACAGAAAAAGCCAATTGGAACACTATCCTCTCTCAAAAAGCCACAACCACTATTTTTTTTTTAATTTGAAAACACAAATGAAACCAAAATTATTCCCTGGAGAGCACTTTTTTTTTTTTACCTCAGTGTAGGCATTTTTAGAGAACTTTTTCTCTTCTCTCCTTTAAACTCTTATCTTGTTAGACAACACCTTTTCCAAACACTGTGACCAAAACTAACAGGCTGTTGCGAGACCACATCTATCTGACAAGATTTATACATTCCAGCATATGTGCATTTTTTTTTGCAACAGCAGCTAAACTCATGCAATTTTCATCCACTATAACCTGTGGATCCTTTACTATAGATGAGCTTGTTCTTCCCCTTGTATTTTTGCAGCTGAGTATACATGCCTAGAAGTAGAGTTTGAAGAATTGAATTGTATCTTACTTTTTCCCTTGGCTCATTTCAAATTTTAATTGTCTCCTGCAGGACTTTCACAGGTCTTCTCACCTTGATGTCATCTACAGATTTAATAAATACACCTTTCATTTCATTATCCATATAATGAATTAAAATGTTCAGCAAGTTAAAACTAAAGGTAGGAACAAAACAAGCACCCAAACCAATGCAAAAAACAGCATTCTATATTGCAAACAAACAACTCTCAGGACAATTTTTCAGTGTTCACAACCGCATTATAGTAGTTTTGCCCTAAATGTGAATCTGCAGCTTACTTTTAAATATCATGCAAGTCAACATCAGAAGCCTGAATCTTGAAAGTTAAAATATCTACAGTTTTCTCTCTCCCCTGAACATCTGTCACTTTAATGGAAAGATATTAGACTGATTTGATGCATTTTGTTTCCAACAATTCTTCAGGATCATTCTATTGTAACTCATTAATTTCTAGGTACTTACAAATAGCTTGTATTATCATTTTCTGTTGGTTTGCTTCCTTATTTATTTTACCAGGAACCAAGATTACATTGGATTCTAATTCACCATCTACCTCTTTATGTCTTTTGAAAATAGAAATCTTATTTGTCCTTTCCAGACTTCTAGAACCTGAACTATTATTCATGAGATTTCAAAGGTAACCTTTCACTTTTCAAAATTTGCTTCATCTTGCTTTTTAAGGAGCTTTGGATAAATGTTAGATATTTTCAAATTGAATGAATCTGTCCTTTGAATACTCTCTAACCTGTAATTTCTTGAGATCTGTGAAAAATTTCTGGTTTATCATTCTTTTTTGTTAACTGTATTAATAATCTGAGCACTGCGTTTTTTTGGTGAGAACTAAACTCAGGAACTCCAGAATTTCATTCACATTTGATAGCCTTCTCTCTGTTTTAAGCAGTGACAATTTTTTCCTTGACTGTCTTTTCGATAACATAAAATAATATCTTGTTACCCTTTACAGCCTGTGTAATATACATCTTGATTTATTGATCCTGCCCTTTTGACTTAGTCCTCACAGGCAAATCTTATTGGTTTATACTTATGTTTAGCAACTTGATCTCTTTCCTGAATCCCCACAAGTCCTTCTTCTGTTCAAGGTCATTTAAGTACTCAAGAGTTGGCCATACTTGCTTTTCTACTCCCTAGCCTCCCTCTACTTTCACTACTTTCACAAAGAAGTCACAGAGTAACTTCTTTAAAGGTCTTCTGTTTCTCTGGACCAATATTTTCCTGAGACTTATTTTCTATGAAATCTTATCAGTGAGTTTTCTGAGCTGACTGTGTTTTCCTTGCCTTACCTCTCTAAGTTGCTTCAGGTTGTTTGCACAGGAGTTCATTATAAATCACCAAGAAATATTGACTTATGATTTTGTTAGACCTTGTTATAAAGTTTTGTCTGTGATAAATGGGTTTTGGTTCTTTTATTTTTCAGAATATGTTTTCTCTTTTTGGTGGGTTTTTTTGGGGGGGAGGGTGGGCAGGGGAGGATTTGGGGGTTTTTGAGTCTATTTTTTATGCTATATTAAGAAAAAAAACAGAAATGCTTATGAGCAGGGAGACAGCAGGATAAAGGATCATTTTGGTGGGCAGAAACAAGTACTCTCTCTCTCTTTGCCCACCTTCGCAGATAGGATGCATTTTAGAAGGTTAAGGAACAGATACTGAGAGGCATGAAAGTAAGTTTTAAACATATGAAAGAAAAGGTATCACATTAGCAGTTGCATCTAGAAATGGACTCATGCAATCAAATATATTCCCTTAGACAACTCAGGCATACAGACAGCTCTCACGTAGTCCACAACAGTTCATTTCACGGTATCATCTATACGGCTACACAACAGAGCAAGCAAACACCTCCAACCAACTCAGGCTTTTGGTACTGGCACAGAGAAATCCACCCCAGGAATTCTGCAGCATTTCAAGGTCAGTCTCTGTGGCAAGGGCAAGAGATTTCCGCAGCAAACGTTCGTCAATCCTGCGGCTGTAATAACGCGGAGCCATCTGCAGCCCCACACCCCCCGAATCCCCTGTCAGCTGCTCCGAGTTGGAGGAGCCAGGGCTTTTCGTAATTCCGCGGTCACACACGCATTGCCCAATTTATTTAACTCTTTCTCAGCACTTGCTAGTGAAACAGAAACAAAATACCTCAAACGCACAGAGCTCGAGAGGAAATGTAAAGAGTGCTGAGCAGCAGAGGTGAATTCTCACTAGTCCAGACATGGCTGAGCACTGGCAGGGGTGGATTGGGAAGAGGGAGGGGAGCCGTGCCATATGCTCACCGCACAGAGCAAACACCTACGGACGTGGGAGAGGCTGCTGGGTCCCAGGGCCTGCTGAAGACAACAGACAAGCCCATGCTGTGGGCTTGAGGTTCCAGTGGCATACCACAACTGAGGAGAGAAAATAATACTAGCACAACCAGGTTGTTGACTCTCTTCCCAATTTCTGCCATCTCTCTTAACAAAAAAACCAACACACACACACACAAAATTAAACAAACAAACAAACAAGCAAAGCAAAAAAAAAATCTTTTTGTTCTGCTCAAATCTCTTGGCTTGCATCTGTAAGCCCTGAAGCAGATGAGTTTTGCCTAACCTTAACCCAGAGTACATCCACTCCAGGTTTACAAAGGTGATGGCTATCCCACAACTTGCCACAGTCTGGTAGTGTGAAAATTAGAGGTGGGGGTACAAGTCTAGTTTTCAAAGTCACAGCTAAGTTTCCTTAAAATTTGGATGGCTTCAGAGAGGGATGTGGATGAGGGGTGGGAAGTTTGTCAGTTTGTCTTGCAGACAGTTGTAAGACACAAAGACATTGTTCACATCTGGTTTGAGCCAGTAAAAGGCCCAAATTTTCCCATCCTCAGGACATCATCCAAAGGCAGAAAATCTGTCCAGCTGGCTGGGAGCAGTTCACTGCATCATTCATTGTTCACTGCAATTTCAATGCTTTTGCACTTGCATCAGCCTGGCGACATTCAAAAACCTCTGAACTGACATCAACACAATTACGGAAGTGCAGAAGGATAAACAAGGGAGAGCAGGAAGCCTTGTTGCTTCACAGGAAGTACTTCTGTCTTCAAAGCATTGCCTTATGCTTGGCCATGGCTTTAAATGTGGGCAGATATTTCTAGTTTTACTGCATGGCCAGTTGTTTCAGCTTGGCTACTAAATACATGAAGTTTAACAACCTTATTCTGCTCTCCAGCCCAAGCATCTTTGCCTTACAAACCACTTGGTTTGTCACTCCTATATAGAAGAAAACAAGGAAAAATTTCTTCTAGTAAGAGGTCTTAAATATCACAAATCGAATGTCATTTGGGACAAAGCTTTCAAAAAATTCAGCTCTGATCTAAGAAAAGACCTGGGTTAAATGGACATATTTTCACATACTCTAGATTTTCTTCAGTTTCTGAATATTCTTTTCTTTTCTGCTTGATGACAGTTCCTGAAATAGCATGTACTGGTAGTAAATTCTCCTAAAATATCATACCAGCTATTGTAACTGATCAATTTAATTTTGACTGATATGTTAAAGTGATTATCAAAGGACTAGGCTCCTGAATGTAATTGAATTTCAATAGAACTACGGCACTTAGTTCCTTTCAATATGTAGAAGATTCCAGACTTTAAGTCTAATTATTAAAGCTGCTTAAAAAAATTACTACAAAAAAATTCGAAACTACTCCCTTTTTTACTTTAGAAAGTGCTCCCAAATTTATATATTTTTTTTACTTTATTTTTCACCACACACAAAAAAAGTGACATTCCAAAAAGAAAAGAAAGTTTTTATTTAATATGATTCATGGAGCATTTGTTTATCAGAATACTTATAGGCCATGAATTTTCACATTTTTGATTAAAAATTCTCACCCACTAATGAATAATTAGGAATATCTGATCTAAATTAATTTAAAGGCAAGACTAAATATTTAATAATTATCATACTGTTCTAGGATTGTAGATGTTTCAGAACTTTCTTTTTCTATCATGTGAGCTAATGCAGATTAACATTTTTTTTGGCACTTAAGAAAATTGAAAATAATTAATCTGTAATGGCATTGATGGAAAAAGTGTTCAAAATGTCAATAAAAGTGCTGCTTTAACAGTACTTCAAATAGTCTACTTACGCAACTTAAGAGACACATTATCTGCCAGACTACACACTTTTCCATTAAAATCTATGAAAAACTGCAGGTGTTTAATTACCTGCTCTCCCATTGTTCCTTGGCTGCAGGAGGAGTAATTTGAACACTATATAAAAATTAATGTACAATTTAACATAACAGTTATGCAGATTAAAACTTTCCCTAGTTTCTATTTTGTATGAAGAGACTCACACAAATAAACCATAAGTTGCTTTTCACCAGAAAGAGTTGTTTAAATATTTTCATTAATTTCAAAACATTTCTGACTTACAGAAAGAGTTAAGTATCATTATTGCAATAATCAACATAAGTCTGCAAAATACCTGGGGAAATACTACGAGGAAAATTATATCTCATGAGAACAGTTTTAAATACATGTCGCTTTTTCCCAAAAGAAGGAGGCTGTTCAATAAATTCTTATTTCAGGAGATAATTCGAGTTTTCACAGGATCAAAGCACACTTGAAGTTGGAAAGGACTTCTTTAGGGCATCTGATCCAACTCCTGTACTTGAACAGGGCCACCTAAACCACATTGCTCGGCACTATGTCCAGATGACTTTTGAACATCTCCACTCACGGGGAATCCACAACCTCCCTGGGCAACCTATTTCAGGGCTTTGTCACCCTCACAGTGAAAAAGTGATCCCTGATGTTCAGAGTGAACCTCCCATGTTTCAGTTTGTGCCATTGCTTCTGGTCCTGCCACTGGGCATATGGGCCACTCCCTTCATATGAAATCCTCCTTGTCTTTTCCAGGCTGAACAGATATCACCCTCTCAGCCTTTCCTCATATGACAGGTGTTCCAGTCTCTTAATCATGTCTGTGATTCTTTGTTGAACTCTCTCTGGCATGTCCATATCTCTCTTATACTGGGGGAGCCCAGATGTGGTGTTCCAGATGCAGCATCACCAGTGCTCAGCAGAGGGGCAGGATCATCTCCCTNTCACCCTCACAGTGAAAAAGTGATCCCTGATGTTCAGAGTGACCTCCCATGTTTCAGTTTGTGCCATTGCTTCTGGTCCTGCCACTGGGCATATGGGCCACTCCCTTCATATGAAATCCTCCTTGTCTTTTCCAGGCTGAACAGATATCACCCTCTCAGCCTTTCCTCATATGACAGGTGTTCCAGTCTCTTAATCATGTCTGTGATTCTTTGTTGAACTCTCTCTGGCATGTCCATATCTCTCTTATACTGGGGGAGCCCAGATGTGGTGTTCCAGATGCAGCATCACCAGTGCTCAGCAGAGGGGCAGGATCATCTCCCTTTACCTGCTGGCATGGCTTTGCCTAATACAGTCCAGAATATAATTTCCTTTCTTTGCAGCAAGAGTGGATTGCTGAGTTGTGTTCAATCATGCCAAGTTGCTTTCCAGAAGGGTGACCCCCAGGAGGGTGTATCAATGACAGGTTGTCCCTCCTCACATGCAGGACTTTGTACTTCCCTTTGTTAAACTTCACAATGCTCCTGCTGGCTCACATCTCCAGCCTGTCCCGGTCCTTCTGGATAGTAACATGACCCTGTGGTCTACCAGCTAGTTTGGTGTGATCAGCAAATTTGCTGAGGATGCACTCTGCCCCATTATGCTGACAATTAATGAAGATATTAAACAGGACTGGACCCAGTATTGATCCCTGGGGATCATCCCAAGTCACTGGCCTCCAGCTGGACACTTTACCACTGATCACCACCCTCTGGGCCCAGATGATCAGCAAGTTTTCAATCCACCTCACTATCTGTTCATCTAGCCCATATATCAATAGCTTCTCTACAAGAACCTTACCGGAGACTGTGTTAAAGGCCTCACTGAAGTCAAGGTAGACCGTATGCACTGCCCGCCCTTCATCTACCACACTAGTCACTTCATCACAGAAGTCTATCAAGTTGATTAAGTTGGAAATCAGCCATGCTGACCACTCCTGACAATTTTGTGGTACTTAATGTGTCTGGAAATTGTTTCCAGGATTAGCTGGTTCACCACCTTCTCAGGGATCAAGATGAGGTTCAGTCTGTAGATCCCTGGGTCTTCCTTCATATCAATCTTGAAGGGCTTCTAAGTCTTTTCTGTTAGAGTTTCATCAATGTCAAAATGGTTCAGACAACACTGTTTGATGTTTTTGGTCAAGAACATTTAGTATCCTTGGTCTGAACAAAATACCAAGAAAGTAAAGAAATCTGTGATTTCTTCTGGCTTTGATTCAAGATCCAACCATTTTTTTTAGCAGGCTTCTTATTTCTCTATTTCATGTCTCATCCTTTCCAGCGAGACCCACAAAAGGCAGCCTGCATTTAGCTGTCTAGTTCATGAATCCTGAATTAAATACCTTTACATGTATATACAAGGACCCAGAAGGGCATCCCATTTACATCTTCATTAACTCTTCCCATTGCCTCACCTGAGATTAACAGTTCAGGATGCACTTCTAGGAGCAAGCATCTGATTTCTTTCCTTACAGAGGAGGCCTCTTCTCTATTTCTAAAGCACTGTAATGTGAAAAAGCAGGAAAGAAGACAAGCCGTATTTTGTGGAACAGCTCAGTGATGCTTAGTTGCAGTCACTCCTCAAGTTTATGAGTTAAATTCAGAGCATCACTCTTCAAGCCAACAGGGATTGAGGCATTCTCCATAGAAGCTATCCCACACTAAAAATGAAGAATTAATTAGCAACGGGACAAAGAGAATAGGGAGTGTGGATAACAACATGAAATAATCTCCAGGACACACCTAGACCTCTCCAAGGATAGAAGTTTTATGTTTCACTCACTGATCACTTTTAAACATTTTTATCTAATCAAAGCACCCTAGGATTTTGCAGTCTCTCTTATGAGTTTATCACAGACTATCTACTTCCATCTCAAGGCAACTGGATAGGATCCCTGTCAAAAGGGACAGAGCCTGTTTCTGTCAGGCCCAGCTCCTTGATCCACTGGTGAAGAACCATGTTATGTTTCACTTGCCATGATGCAACACCTGGTCCCGTAGCATCTTCCAATCACAAAGCTCATGAACCCCTCAGGATAGAGACTGTCATACCACTGCATCTGCATTGCAGACAAACAGGCAATTTGTATCTTTTACCATCCTTTGTGAAAACAGCTCATTGCTTTCAAAGGTATCCAGGAATTTATTTTACATTACTGTTGCCTGTTTAAATAAAAGTGCGCAATTAGATGTTTCACTTGGCAGGTGTTCCTTATGTGGAAATTACCTCCCAGCTGTCAAAATAGCTATGGCCAGCAGAGGCAGACCATGCCCCAACCTATTGCAAAAATGTGAGAAGGATGAGATCAACTGCTCTGTTATCCTTGTAGGCTTTATGATCAAGGTACTTTTTTCCTTGTGTAGAGAGCACATGTCCCATCAGCACCATGACAATTACTGATGCTAACTTTAGTTTTACTCAGGTTATTTATAGTTTTCCACATTAACACTTAGGAACTATAAAAGTCCTATTTTCCTTGTTTCAAGGCAAATTTAGGCTTGTTCTGTCTATGCTCCGGACTAACCAAAGGAAAAAAACCTGGATAGTCCCATGTTAGCATGGGATTGCACCCAGACTAATAAACTATATAAAAGACCTTCAAAAGGCAATGCAGATATTCCCCAATTTCGGTTACTACTAAATTTTTATTAAGCTCTTTGATCTAGAAGTAGCACAATCTTTGGTGTTCGGGGCTGAATGTCACTCTCAGTCCTGAGAAGTGCTAGTCTCAGGCTTCCCCACAATATTTCTGACAGCATGTGAATTCTGCTTGAGGCAGTAGTAAAAATCTCACAAAGGGATTTTCCTCCCTTTTTATACCTGCTACTGTTCACCATCAACCCTGACCAGCTGAAGAGACATCATTTCATAGGAGGTTACCAAATTTTGCTGATTTTGCTGAAGCAAATCGGCTTATGTAATTTTGATATTTTCACAAAGCTAAAAATATCAGAATAGGGAGTGGAAGGGAAGTGATGAGGGAATCATGTTGAAAGCTTTAAATATATAGAATAGTACTAAGAGAGCAATACTTGTATTTAGTA
>WEIV01026274.1:55012-79987 GCA_013390005.1 Calyptomena viridis | reverse complement strand
TGCTTTAATATTCGCAATCAGCAAATTTCTTGCCTATCATTTGATTTAATTTAACCTAACTTTGTGATTTTACTTGTTAACTTTAGTGGGAATAATGTTTTCGGATGAAGGGGTGCTATAAAAATACGCTCTTTATTCTCTCCTAATCAAACTATTACAACGTGCATCTCAAGGGATCGACACTGACTTTAACAGGGGATTCTTTTGGTCTGAGAATGTAATACACACAGGATGGTTTCTAGGAGTATTAACTGTAATGGATTTAGCTATTCCACCTCTTGCTTACATGTATTACAAACCCAAGGGTTTAAGGTAAAAATCTCAACAGAGAGATTATATATTGTAGAATATTCTTATAGGAACCAAGTTTAAAAATCCATCTTCACAGCTACACATAATTATTGGTTTCCAAGGAACTCCAGCTAACTCTCTTCAAAGCTTTGCCAATATACACAGAGGTAAGTAAGTCTGAAAATAACAATTATCTAACTTATTTGAGTTGGGTGAAGGTATTAGTTGCTTGTTCACGTACACTTGAATGGAGATGTGGTGAATTAAGTGGTCTTTCCTGTAGAATGTAGATGCCTTTAAGCAAACAACAGAAACCTATTATTTATCTCCTTTAAATTGTATGATTTTGTTTGCCCAAGAGCTGCCTCATAATATCCTGAGTCCAGAGTTGCTGATAGTGACTCTCAGCTTCATTTTGAGTTTTTTCCTTTAGGAGATTTAAAAGCAAAATGTGCCTCAGTTATTTTTGTGCTTTTTTCCTCCCCTAAATTTTAAACATTCACATATGCCCCCTTTCTCTTTAGCTCCCATACTTGCACCTCGGTGATTTGATATTAATAGCAAAGATTAAGCAGTTTCAGCTCATCACAGAAGAGATATTAATCATCATCAGGCCCAATGAGAAGTTTAATTTTCTGCTGCTCTTTTTTCACTGAGCTCTGGTGTCTGTCACTTGCACTGATGTCTGTAGGACATTTAATAATCTGGTCCCAAAGATGCATTTCAGTGGTTTCTTTCCTTTCATTTCCTATGTCAGTCTCTGAGTTTCATCATTGCAGGCTTTAACTGAAGACTACTGTCAGAAGATGGAGAGAAGAAAATTATTTCTTGAACAAAACTACTTCAGGGACTTGTGGTTTTTATTGTATATAGGAAGAAGAAGGGTTAAATCAAGATACTGAAAACTATGAGAAGTTTTGGTATGTGACTCACTACCTCTTCCCTTGAAAAATTCCATGTCCTCCCTGTCCCCAGCTCCTGTATGTATGCATTTATATATTTGTGTCTCAGAAGTGTGGTTATATTTGCAGTGCAATATGGGTGTCGAGCACACTGCATCAGGGGATGGCAAGAAAGAATCCACAGAGAAAACTTTGTAAATTACACCATGCAATTATACTGGCCATTCTCATAGATAACATTATTGCAACATAGGAATGTCTTTTGCCAGCTCAGTTAAAACAGCTTCCAAAATGATATATGTACCAATTAAAGCAGTCATGTGAGACGTTATATTAGTTGACATAGCAATAGCTGTTTGAAAAGGCACATCTCAGACTGGCACAAACTTACCTTACAGAGAAGCCCTAAACTTAACAAAATTCTTGTCTGAGATTATGCAGCTACAGTCAAACAGTGAAGTACTGTCTGTATAGGTGTTAATGTGCAATCTGCATATCCCATCTATTCCAGGGGCTTTTTTGGCTTCTAAGTGGTTTTAAAAGCAGAAGCTCTCCATTAGGAGTAGCAGGAAGTTAGAGTTTTCTAAGTCAGAGAAGAAGAGATCAGACTAAGACAAAGCAACACGTGAAGCTCAACAGAAAAGTGTTTAATCTTCTGTATGTGTCAGATAGACTTCTTATACTAGATAGTGGGTTTGTTGGTTGAACAGTGAGGTTGCTGGTTAATTTGAACAGCACATGCTGTGAAAGCACTTAAGTAACATTTTAAGTAGTCCATAATTATGAATGCTGCCATTCTTGCATTACTGGTTTTGAGTGCCTGGTTTTGAGTTAGTGTTTCTCCCATTTGAAAAACAGGCCCCTTCAAATTTGAAGAAGCTCAAGTTGAGCAAAAACTTTAATCCAGAGTCTCTCATTACTTTGTAAAATTTCTATAGAAAAAGTGTCTCCCCGACATGGTGTTTCTCTGTGTTGGGGGATGTGGTTTATTCCATCTTGCCCGGAAGACTCATGTATAACTGCATTATTTTGAGCTTCCAAAAAGGCCTCTATTTACATTGCTCACTTGGAGTGAGCCTTGGAACTTCAGCAGCCCTCTGAGTTTTCTGGTCACAGAATTTACAGAGCTATATTAAAAATGGCCCTTTAAAAAGAACTTTTTTGCTATTAATAGCCATTTTTTCAGCCTGGGGACTAAAGCCACAATAGGCCAGTAAATCCAGACATTAGCTTAGAAGAAAATTATATTACGCATTGCAATTGCTACTGCTCAGGAAAGGGCAGAACCCTTTCCACCAACAAATCCATAAACAGAAATAGTACTGGTTTTCTTCAGTTGGCATGATAATTTATTTTGCAGGTTGATTTAGAGGAGCCAGATCTAGAATAGTATTGTCAACTTGAAGCAAAGCATAATGGTAATTTTTGTGGAAAAAAAGTGTTAACACTATGCTGCATTCTGTGACCATATCTGATGTGCAGAGGAGGATAAGACATGTATTTTTTTTATGAAGGGCAAAGTATTGCCTGTGAAAACAAATATTTTTGCATATTTAAATATACTTATATTTTTAATAACTAAATGGTTGTTTGCCTTATGTATCCAGCAGAACATTACAGGGATTAGTAAGATCTTATATTATTTGAATATTGTTTAGAAATGTTCCACTAAGGTCCTGGCCTTTGTCATAGTTTGACAGCGCATAAGTAATGGAAAAGTCTGAGCCATTTCCAAATGGGATGTTTCTGTGCTAATTACTGTTTGATTCCACAACAATAACATACTTGATATAGCAGCTATAGTGGAATAGAGACTCTGCTTAGAGGACAGGTGATGGAAAGCTTCTACTGATGGAAGGATTATCCATGGTAATTTTATGTGGTGCTTGTTCAAAGAACCAGATTTTCAGCAAGTGAGGGTAGGAATCAGAAAAAGAGTTGATGAGGGTTGGAAACTTTTTAGTGTGTCTCATAGAAGAGATGTTGTAATGATGTGGTGAAAACTGAGAACATAAGAGTTCAATTAGCTATGGAGAAACTAATGAATGAGACTGAGGAAAGAACAGTGTTCAGGTGTTATTCTCACTTATCATAAACCATTTCTTGGTAGTAAGCTGAATGGAGTGCTTGGGAATTGGCTTTTGTTTTGTAATTGCCCAGGCAGGAAGAGAAGACAAAGGAAAAGGTATGCATGCATTCCACGTAGTAGAATGTAGTAAAAAAAGTAGAATCATATGGAAAGTAGAGGGTATGATCTTGAGGAGTCAGGAAGATACCATCATTTGCAATGTTACAAAAAACAGCCTCACTGTGCTGCACACTAACCTTGTTGTTTCTGAGCATCGTGAATGTGTGAAAGGATTCAGCATCATGAAAATATGCACATTGTTACCCATTCCAAATTATTCTTTTAGATTTCATTCTTCTGAAATTATAGGGAATTTTTCTTTGTGGAATCTATTCTAATCATGGAAGCTACCAGTCAAACTTGCAAATTGATGATTGATATTTGGTGGTCATCAAGCATTTGGGGATTTAACTCAATCAGTGTTTAAAGTTATAGGAAAGGATTATGAATTGTTATGAGAGAATTTGCTGTTACAAGGAATACAGAAAACCTGCTTATTAGGTCCTCTCAAGAGCAAATACAACATTAAATGAGCAATATATTGAAGAGAAGGAGGAAAGTGATCCTATAACTGAGGCATATTTGGGGGTGGTTGGTGGTGCATGTGTTTTTTGAAGGCCAATTCAAATCTCTCCAGATCTCTTAGCAGTTTTTTATTATCAGTCTAGTGCAAGAGCAGAAGCTTTACATCATCGACCCTCCAATAAGATAACTGGTCATTACGTGGTTAAAAATACTATGAAGAATAGAATAACTGAAAGACAATGACTACAACTTGATAAGAAAGGCATATTCTGCTTGTGTACTCTAATAAAAATAACCTTGTGAAGTAATTATAACACTAAAGTTTTATGAAAGGACAAGTATGTTTCTGGATGCTAAGACAGAAAAGGAAGAAAATTTAAGAGACTAAACGGGAAGAGTCAACATTGTTTCAAAATGGCTGTCTGAAAAAGAAGGTGAGATAGTGGCTGTGAGATTCCAGAATATGGGCAAAATCACATTCCTACTTAATACTGTTGACTATTTGTCTCCAAAGAACAGCAGGATTTTGTTTCTCCAAGTTGATGGCAGTGGCAGCTAAGGATACAGCAGAAAAAAATAAATGAGAAGGTCATAGCTTTTTTAGGTAGCAAAAATAGGGTATAACAGATCAGAACTTCATATAAGCAGTTTATGGCAAGATGTTTGAACTATTATTTCTGAAGATCTTTGTTGAGAAAGAAGTGTATCTCTGCACTCTCGTAAAGCATGTGGTGGAAGGTCAAACCCCTTCCCTAGCTGTTTAAAGAGAGAAAGGTTGATAAATAGTGAAATTCTTAGGAAGACGAGGACTGCACATTTGTATTCAGTGCTGCAAGCTGACTAGACTTTTCATTGCATACAGAAGAGGATTTGATCAGAACATAACAAGTTACAGCCTGAAATTGCAACAATGGGAGATTTAGGTAGAGTTTGACTAGAGGAAAAGCTGCTCTAAACAGGAGGAATGTGAAGTGTTCTAATAGATTGTGAACAGGAGTTTTGGAATCTCCACTGTAGATTTTTTAGAACAGGGCAATACATGGCAAATTAAGTTCAGTGTTAGTAAGTGTAAAGTAAGGCTCCTTGGGAAAGAATAATCTTAACACACTATAGTGGACTTTTAGGTGATCATCACTGGTCTGGAATTAAATCTTGGACTTTGAATAAATGTTTTTAGGAAAGTTGAATTTGATACTGGAGGATAGTAGGTGTGTATATATGTCAATAGCCATGGGCAAAACTTGATAGACCTTGGTGGTTACTAGAATGGAAGTCTTAAATTGTGTTTTTCCTTTCCTTTATGAAATTGAGAGCTTTCTAAATATGCAAGATGGGGCAGAGCTTTTCACATGAGCAGATACTGTTAATACCAAAACAAACATTTTTTTATCAGATCAACAATACATTTAGAATGGAAATGAGAGGCAAATATCTGTCCATCAGATCAGTATACTTCTGGCACCGTCTCTCAATGGGATTAATGAAACGCAAAAAGCTCTCAGTAGTTTTATTGCAAAACTCACGCTGTTTAAGAAAGGGTTCATATGATATTTTAGCCTGGGACAACTGGGCCTTAGCTCAATAACTGAAAAGGTCCCTTCTAATCCCATGTGGTATCTTTGCAAATATATTCCCTCTTTGCTTCATGGAGCTTTCTTGCATCCCACTGAACAGACAATAAATAATTTCCTTTGCTAGAGAAGGTGTATTATTTGGAGATTATGATTTGGCTTTGTCATGGTTTTAAACCACCATTTTTAAGGATTAAAGCAGCAGCAGAGCTGATTATTTAAAAGTTATTACTTGATGAGGTAATGACACTTGCCTCTTTTCCTAAGTACGTTTTGATCTACTGATGAAAAACACTCTATAGGCTAGGTAATATTATTGTTAACAATAATGGAGTGTTGGAGACTAATTAGTCACACCAGCTTTTTTAAGCAAAGGAAAGAAATGTTGATGGAGAAAAAGGAATGCTGTTAAGCTTTGGGAATGCTTCTTTTGAATGACAGTCTCACTATGTAACACAAACTACTCAAAGCACTTGTGTGCACTTGTGTGGGAAAGTGGATTTCTTTCAAAGTGAGTGGTTCAGGGTTTATTTGAGGTGTGTGGTCAGGTTTTGGTAGCAGGGGGGTCTACAGGGGTGGCTTCTGTGAAAAGCTGCTGGAAGCTTGACTTATGTTCAACAAAGCCAACGCCAGCCGGCTCCAAGATGAACCTGCCACTGGCCAAGGCTTAACCCATCAGTGACAGTGGTAGCACCACTGGGATAATGGAGTTAAGAAGGGAAAAAAAACCCAATGTAATAGAAACAGCAGCTGGAAAGAGGACAGAGAATAAATGAGAGAAACAGCTCTGCAGGCATGGGCCACTGGAGAAGGGGAGGGAGGAGGTTCTCCAGATGCCAGAGCAGAGATTCCCCTGTAGGCTGTGGTGAAGACCATGGTGAGGCAGGCCATTCCCCTGCAGCACATGGAGGTCCTACATTCCAGCAGATCAGCACTCTCATCCAACTTCATGCCATCTGTAAACTGGTTGAGGGTGCCCTTCATCCAGGTTGTTGATGAAAATATTAAACAGAACTGGCCCCAGTGCTGAGCCCTGGGGAACACTATTCATGACCAGCAGCCACATGGATGTAAATTCATTCACCACCACTCTGGGCCTGGCACCGATATGATCAGCTCCATGACCTTCCCCAGGACCAAGATCAGATTGCCAGTCATGCACTTCCCTGGAACCTTCTTCTGACCCTTCTTGTAGATGGGTGTCACATTTGCTAACCTCCAGTCCTCAGGACTTCACTGGTGAGCCAAGATGGCTGGTGAATGAATGAAAGCAGCTTGGCAAGCCCTTTGGCCAGCTCCCCCAGTAGCTTTGCGTGAATCCCATCTGTGAAGATGACAACACAAGATGTTATTACAAAGCATCAGCAACAAAAGGAGGGCTAAGGGCAATCTCCATCCTTTATTGAACAAGGAGGAAACATGGTGACGAAGGATGAGGAAAAGGCAGAAGTACTTAATGCTGCCTTTGCCTCTGTCTTTCATAGTAAGACCAGTTGTTCTCGGAGTACCCAGCATCCTGAGCTGGAAGACAGACAGGGAGCAAAATGAAACACCCATAATCCATGAGGAAATTGTTAGCAACATGATGCACCCCTTATGATTTATAATGTATTCTGTGTATAGTTTTTTAGAAAGCTATCAATGAAATCTAGTCCATGAAATCCAATTTAAGACTAGATAAGAACAAATAAGTTATTTATTCACCATATAGACCTTTAATAACCTTCAAGATATAAATTAATCAGTGGGAATCTTTTATTTAGTTTTTCAAGATTATGACATGAATAAGACAAATTGCATTTTTTATAAAATAAATATAACTTTAGAAAGGTTAAGTGGAATAGCTCTATTTGAGAATTTGAATGTTCACAGGGAAGTCATCCAACTTCTTGGTTTTAATACTCTTACATTTTAATAAATTTGAGGCTGTCTTCAAAAAAAACAAGGCTTCTTCAAAAACATCTTGAGGCTGTCTTCAGGAAAACAAAACAAGCAGTTTCTCTGCCATTAACCACACAAAACAAAATAGCTTACTCTTTTTTCTACTTGACATTTTACAGAGGTGGAGATTGTCTGGAAACTTTTAGAAGGACTAATAGTTTAAAAAAGGTATCCTGTAGTCTAGATGTGAAAGAGAAAGAAAGAAGAGAATGAGAAAAAGGAAGGGAGGAAAGGGAGGGAGAAGGAAAGGAAAGGAAGGGAGAAGGAAAGGGAGGGGAAGGGAGGAAAGGGAGGGAGAAGGAAAGGAAAGGAAGGGAGAAGGAAAGGGAGGGGAGGGGAAGGGATCCATCAAGGCTGTTACTAGGAAAAGCATAGTGATTTGAGCACCATAACTCTTGTTATCCACAGAAGCATTTGAATACTTCCATTTCTTTCAAATTTCTTTTATGTGAATGGAGAAATATTGCCTGGTTTCATATATTTACATAGCTACAGCTGTGTGGCTGTGCTGGGTTGACCTTGACTGAATGCCAGGTACCCACCAAAGTCACTCTCTCACTCCTCTCCTCAGCTGAACGGGGAGAGAAAGGCTTATTGGTTGAGATAAGGACAGGGAGATATCACTCAGTACAATCATGGGCAAAACAGACTTGGCTCACAAATCGGAGTAAGGTAATGTGAAATATAACCCAGTCTTAAGAACACACTTCCCCCCACCCCTCCCTTCTTCCTTTCCCTTCTTAGNAGTCATTCAGGAACAGACTGCTCCCCCATGGGCTCCAAGGGGACAGTCTGCCTTACCACGGTCTTTACCACAGGATGTGGTAGAACTTCTGCTCTGGAACCTGGAGCACCTCCCTCCCCTTCCTCTTCACTGACTTGGGTGTTTGCAGAGCAGTTTCTCACACATATTGTCACATCTCTTTTCTCTGTCTGCAGTAACTTTTCTCCTGTGCAGTAACTTCCTTTCCCTTCTTAACTCTGTTGTCCCAGAGGTGCCACCAGCACCAGGTCCATCTTGGAGCCAGCTGACATTGGCTCTCTAGGACATGGGGGAAGCTTCCAGCAGCTTCTCACGGAAGTCACCCCTGTAGACCCCTGCTACTAAAATCTTGTCATGTAAACTCAAGACAGAACATTTCTACAGCAGTCTCTTACAGATGTGCCTAATGTCTGTAGTCTCTTAATTTCTCTGCCCCTAATTCCTTAATAAAGACTTTTTATTGTGATACTATAGATAGTTTGACTTCACAGTAGACTGTGACAAGAACAGTTTATTACAGAAAGGAGAAAACATTTAAGCACTCTGTTACACTTTTGAAATTACTGGTTCCCCTTTCTTCCACTTTACTGTTCCAAAGAACACGCTGCATGGTCATTCTGACCACCTTGGTTTGGTGGACAAAATTGAAGGCAATTTCCTGATGTCTTGTTTTTTGAGAATTCTTAGTGGTTATATGGCTTTTGTTTCTTTCTTACATTGTTTGCTGGTCTGTTTTTCTGTAACACTTTCTCTTCTGATCAATGATGAAGGTAAAAGCAATAACAACAAAAAAGAAATTCATCATTGAAACTCTGGTTTTTCCACTTTCGCCATTTCTTACTGCATCACAGCCTGTCACTGCCATGCTGTGTTGCTCACTTGTGTGTTAATCCATGCCCCTGTTTTTTCTTTCACATTTATACTTGCTTACCCTCTATCATTTTCAGCCTCACTCACTCAAAATCCTGTAGCTGTTTTTCTCTTGCACTTGCACTGATTAACACATCCCTCACACTCTTACTCTTTCCTGAGTGTTTTCACACCTTGAACCCTTTTAAGCCTTTTGTGTTGCACTTCGTTTTCATGCTTCATTTCGCTCTGTCTCTTTGTCACACATGTTCAATTTTCTCTGTTTTATTACTGAATTCCTGGGGACATATTTGCAGAGCTGCCTAGTGGGAATAAGGACTGCTATTGTGGTATTTCTCTAGTAATGTTTATGTTCCTTGTTCAGCATCAATGATGATGTGATCAGAAAATTTTAACCACTTCTAGTTTCCCTTCACATGTACACCATTAATTTCCTTTCTCCCTTTAAAAAAATAATCCCATTTGCTTCCTCTTCTAAAAATTGATTTTCATTAGGAAAAACAAGTTTATTTTGAAGATATTGGACCAAAAAACATTGTTCTGCACAATTATAATGTGTTCTACGTGAAAGACCCAAGGAGCCTAGAAATGGAGCTGAAGAGAAGCAAATCCTTCCAGTTATAACAGATGAGATCTAATATGGCTTGGAAGTTCTTTCTGTACAAAAATGACATTTCAGAATTGAGAAGTCATGAAAATCACTTGGGCACAGTTTACCTGTCTATTGCTTTCCTATCTTGTCTGTTCTGCTTCCTAAATACCTGCTTAGCTGTGCTTAACATAAAAAAACCCCACCCACTGACTGCAGTTTATGTTACTGTGTTGATAATGATAATTAATTATCCCCTTTGTAAGTAAACTTCCCCCAACCAATGTAGCTTTCTGTTCTTTTTTTCTAACATACTGTTCAGCTGTATGGGTTTTTTGCATGCGTTTTATTTGCACAAACTTATATGCTAGTTAGGAGCATTTATATTTAGAGCTTCCACTGAAGAAAATGTGACGAAAAGTCATACAGCCAGCCAAGAGAAGTTACTGTGTTGATATTTCAGATAGCTGAAAATTTCTTCCCAAATCCATGCACTGCTTCTCTCTGCTTACTGTTGGCTATTTTTTAGTATGTTTACAATGAGGCTGATGAGATACTGAAACAGGTTGCCCAGAGGAGTTGTGCATGCCCCATTATCAGAAGCATTCAGGTCAGGTTGCACAGGGCTTTGAAGCAACCTAGTCTAGTGCATGATGTCCCAGCCCATTGCAGGGGTGTTGGACTAGATGACCTTTAGAGGTCTCTACTAACTCAAATCATTCTATGGTTCTGTGTTTCTATGTTGAACTACTGGTGATGTTGTGGTGTTGTGGTAGGGGTAGAAATGTACTTGTCCTGGTTGTAGAGAAAGATGATCAGCTTTGCAACTGAGATTTTCACAAGCTGATATCTGTAAAAATGTAGCTTAATTAGTTGTTTATGTCCAAGTTTGTACCATCAAATGAGTGTAAAACCTACTCACTCAAATGAATGAGTTGTCAGCTTACTGGAGGCAAGGAAGAGAGGACATCAAGATACATTTTAGCACATTAATCAAAGCGAACCTCTCAATTTTCTTGAAAATTATCAGAAAATTCAGTACTTTTTTTTTTTAACAGTTCCATTCATTTCTTTAATGAGTATTTGAAAATCTTTAACCTTCAAGCATAATTATTCTCCAAGTTTTATCCATTTTTTCAGTTTTGTAGATATTTTTCTTCCTTTAAAAAAAAAAAGGAAAAAGAAAAAAAAGGATTAATTATAAAAAGATGGATACTTAACTAAGCTTCAGGCTTCTTGGTGAGTCCTAGCCTGAAGCTGATAAATGTTATCTGTGGCAATTTAAAGGTTTTTTCTTTTAATTGAGTTTTTAAAAAATGGGAATATGTTAAAAAAATTACAAGACAAGATGATATATAACTGTCATGAATTAATTAAACTCACCCATAGGAAAGCATTACATACCTATTTTCAATACCAGAAAAATAAAAAAAGATTCTATATGTCTTATTTATCTTTCTCTTTTCTTAGTCTGTAAAATAAGAAAAAGTAGTAGTGAAATCACAAGAATAGGCACAAAGAAAAAATAACAGATGTAATTCCTCAAACTTTTAAATATTTTAAACACTCTATACTTTAAAGATTTAATAGAATTTAATTTGACTGATGGTGTCTCTTTGACTAGAAAAAATATCACTTACAGTATTGTCAGTCCCGAATGTCCTAATATCCTGAGTTCTGGATCACAAAAAATCATGACATTGAATTTTTAGTTTTGTTTCTAGAGCAACTCTGCATCTGTTCTTCTAAAAATAAAAGTTCTCATTAGTTACCATTTGGTTTATGAATTATTAGATCAGAATTTATAACTAGATAACTATTTCAAGCTTTGCTTTGGCATTCTAAGGAACAAAAAATCTATTTGCTTCAGAAAAGAAAACAAAGACTATTCGAGTAACGGTTCACATGTACGTTCCCATTAATTGAGACTGTAAAATCTAAGCTGTAAGGCAGGTACATGGGATTGTCATCTAAATTAATACTGATTTTTTTTTTCTTTTATCTGTCTTAAAGTTCTATGGAAGATATGTTGAAGAACTAGGACATCCCAAGTAGTACTTGGGAAGTGCATCTTATTTCCTGTTCTGTATCTTTACTACAAGTGCTGCATCTTTCTCTCTCTGTAAAACTTCAAAATAGGCATAGGAATCATTCGTTTTCAGATGAATGGTCCAGGGAATGGCAGCTTTTGGGAAATTCTGTGACAATCCACGGGAATTAGCTCTGCATTGTGCAGCTACCAGTGGTCATGCTGACATCTGGCAGCTCGGTAGGCTCTATGGACCTTGGCCACTGATGCTTGTGGCAATTGCCTGCGTGTTTACTTAGGAAAGGGTTGTGAAATATCTGCTTCCTCTTTGATAGGATGCCTTCCAACTAAAGTGCGGCAAGAGAGACACTTGGGGACGAACAGCAGGTCTAGACAACAGCAAATTTAGACCTTGTAGGTAGTGTAGGGCCTGATCTTGTCAGCAGGAAAAACTTCAATGCAGTTTGTCAGTGAGCAGTTCTCAGGACCAATTGTAAACCTTGATGGAAGTCATATGTTCATTGAGTTCAAGGCCATTAGGGACACCCCAGTTGTCTGAGCTGGTGTTTGTATCACATCATTGGTGGGAAGCTTGTGTAATGGCTAATCATTTTCAGTGACAAAAATGTGTGCCCCATTTCTCATTTGAAGTTTGGCTTCCAGTTGCTGATTCTTGCTAGATCATTCTCCAGTAAATTAAAGAGCTCTTTGTACCTGCTATTTTCTTCCTGTGGAGGAACGTACACAGTTTATTCATCTCACTTCTCAGTTTTCTTTTTACAAGCTGAACAGTTTGATCTCTTTCAATTGTGGGGCATTATCTCTAGTCTTAACTCATTTTTCTGGCTGTCCTCTGAACCCTGTCGAGATTTTTAACACACTTGGTATGAAATATCATTCTCATTAGTACTATATACAGAGATACTACATGTATTTATCAGCTCCTGGTCTTTACTCCCCCCATTATACTTCCAAGTACCAAATGACTTAATACTCCCAGTTCTTCAAACTCTTTTTCAATTCTTTGCTTATCTGTGCTGATTTTAAGTCCCTTCCATGATCGTTGTGTTCCAAAATACATGATTCTCTTTTATAGATATGGTCTGCATTGTTTATTCTCAAAAGTATTCCTTTGCAGTTGGACATAATGAACTGCATTTTGTCTGAGAGGGATGGGATTGCCCTGCCTTTAGCATAATTTACACTGTTACCTTTGTTTTGTATGTAAAGTTGGTTTTTTTTAATTTCCAAAGTGTCAATAAATGTGAAATAAGAGCCACCAGAGTACTGAGTCCTTTGAAGTTCCAGCAGACATACCTGTTTCAGTGACACTTACTGCTTCAAATCTGGTTAACTAGCCAGTTTTTAGTTCTTAAAATAGAATGTCCTGGTATTGTATCTTTTAAACATGAAAATTTGTTACTAGGTCAGACACTTTGCAATGCCTTAATATGTTACATCTGTGCATAATCTTTAATTGCCAACTTCAAATCACATGAAAAGATAGAATCAGTTTTATCATATTAATAGTAAAAAAAAAAGCTATATATCTTTAATTGTATTCCTATCAATTAATTTTCTATCTACTGACTTGTGGATTAACTTTTTCATTACTTTAAGTGCACTTAATGCATTTGGCATCAGTGCAACAGGCCCAAGAGTCATCATGATCATTTTGTTTCCCCTTTTTGAGTATGACACAGAGTAAATACTCAAGTCACTAAAGCCTGTCCTTCTTGATAGGTATTATGTAGTGTTCTTGGCTGTTCCCTGCACAAATTATCTCCTTTATTCTTGAGCACACTGTCTTCTCCTGATTAATTAGTATGGACCACTAGATAGAAGATATCCTGGTTTATGTTCCTGTTAACAAAAGTGTTAATATTGTCTGCAATGCAGCTATTTATATTATATAAAATCACAGTGCTTATTGTGTTCAAAAATTACGAATTTTCTAGTTTCTAAATAAAGAAAAAGGTTACATTCAGTTTGTCTTCAAGTACATTTAGTTTGCCAAACACACACTGCTTTCCAAGACTTTAATGTGTGATGAGTAGACCTATTTTTCATCTTCTCCCATCAGCATATTAGCTTCCTTCATTTTTTTCAGTAAACTATCAAAAGCTTTTCTTGAGGGACTATCCTTCTAGCTTGAATCATCTAGCTTGAATCTAAAAGACCTCTTTTGAAATGTTTCCTAAGCCTCATTTTAAGCCTGTGTTAGAGCATCATGGGCTGAGTTTACACAAAGAACTGAGTGGGTATATTCTTGCACAATAATTCTACCTCAGTACGACTAAAATGGCACTTCCAACTATGCACCACAATGGGGGTTCTCAAGGGTAAAAATATGAACTCTATAATCTTCTCTGTCTTTCTAGTTCTCTGTCTGTTTTGTTAATGCATACTTTTGCAGCTATCATTGAGAACTCAATGGCTGACTTATAATTTTCATAGCTCTTAAATAAAGCACACAAATAGAAAAGGAAACTGAAAAATCTTCAAGATACCTTACACAAACTGTTCTTCCTTCTACAACACTGGAATATATACACTTGACTCCTCTTTAAAAATGAAATGGAATACCTTTATAAGCAATAACTGCTACTTACTGCAATCAAGTCACTCTTTCAACACCTCTAATAGTAGGTCTTAGTTTTCCTTGGGACTTGGACTTTTTCCCTGGAATTTAACTTCTAAAGCCTCTTGTTCTTCTTGTTTCCCACAGACAGACACCATACGGACATTGTTATGCTGTAATTGTGGAGAGCCTAATATTTTTGTTTGTTAGGATTATGGGATTAATCTGGCTTTTAAATAAAGTGAAACAGACATCTTCTCATTAACATTTATATTGCTTCTTTCTTACTTTGGTTGCAGCCAATAATATTAAAACATGAGGTTTGTGTGATTTTTTGAGGTAGTAGATTTTGATGCCATGAGGTAATGGCAGCAGAGTGATGCAGAGATTGGCTTTGGCTGGCTTTGTAATGTAAGTGTGGCAGAACTTCATTAGTTGACGTGCCCTAAATATTTGGATTCTCACACTTCCGAATTCCTCTTTGAAGTTTCAGAAGTGTGGTTTTCCAGTCAATGACTAGGGTGCAGTGGAGATCACTGAGCTCTGGGGTGCACGTATTTCAGCTCTGATAGTGCTCTTGGTCCTTCACCAAAATCACTGACATAACGGGAATTTCTAGTGTACCAAGCAAAAAGGCACACTTGGAGTCTTCTGCATGACACAAGACACAGGATTTTTTTATTGCCTTTTACAAAAAGTTGTTCTTGATTTTAAAATACTCAGAGACAGAAAATTATTGGTGATTCTTGCAAGTTATTTCAATGCTTAAATACTTTTTCTGCTCAAAATTTATACCTTGTTTCTGTCTTTCATTTTTGAAAATGCAGTTTTCAACCCCTGGTTCCTGTACCGTTCTCTTAAAACTGGAATTCATTTCTTGGAATGAATTCTAGTATATCTGACAGGTATTAAAGTGTATGAGCAAATTGCCTATTAGCCATACTTTTGTTTATTTGAATAGATTTTGTGTCCTCCAGCAGTTCATTCTGAAACAGGTTTTCCAGCACTTGGGCCATTCTGTAGGTCTTCGCATATTTCATTTTATTGAGTTGCTTGTTTAATAATGGTAACCAGAACACAACAGGATTCCATATTCTTCATTTATTTTTATTGTGTAAGTACACATAGGAAAATACTGAAGTGCCTTTATAAAGAATTGAAAGTGACAAAATGTTTCCATTCTACATGTCCTTTTTAAGAGGCTTACACTTTTTCAGACTGTGACTGCTCAAGATAAAATTTTACATTTTTGATGCAGACCACATGCAAGATTTTTTTAATTATTTGAGAAAACTGCTTATTTTCCAGGAATTTACCTTGCATTACCAATTATCCATAACAGGAAACACTTTCATTCTTTTTCCCCATATTTGCCAATTCTGCATTAAAGAAAGTTACCCATTGAAGTCAGGTTTCTAGTACTTCTTTGCTTAAAAGCATATTTCATGGTGAGGAGGAGACAGATACAAAGGCATTGACTTAAATGCCGTGCAGATTGACAGAGGATAGGGGAATAAAACAATATGTTATCAGTCTTGTTCTGATCATATTTTTTTTCTGTGAGTGGGTGAGTTCAAAAAGACTTAACTTGAAAACACCACATGTGCTATGAATAGGACCTTTCACAAGGGCAGATGACCATGACATTGAACAGAAAACCTTATGCATTTGAGAAAATGTTAGGTATGAAGATTAGATGCTGTGCAGGAGCAGCAGTAAGTGACCTGCCACTGTTATTTCAGAATGTTCTGAAAAGGAGAGCTATTTCAGCAGGAGATCAATATGAGAGTTTTGGTTATATACTGTAAAAAAATTACCTAGAATTGAATTTCAGTGCAAGAAAAGGCTTTGGTGTACTGTTATGACTGTTAATTAAATACACAGAAGCCAAGAACTTTAGAGTTACAGCAGCTGTGGGAAACATAAGTTGGTAACGTTTTACATACACTTCAGGGCATAAATTTCTTAGTATAAACAGTGATGCAGAACACTACATATGTGCCAGTGAAGAGAGTAATGGATGCTGTGGGAACCATGTATGACTTTGAATTTCTGGACTTTAAATACAGAACCCCAAGACTGCACTCATTCGCAGCTGTTTTCCCACTGAATATGTAAAGTACAGAATGAGTTATGTCCTGTTCTAAAATACAAGACTGATTCTGCATTAACTTAAGTGCTTACATAAATTTGGCCATCTAAGTAACCACACTGCCTGCTATAATTTCTTCATGTGGTTAACATGCATGCAGGTTTTTACTGGTCTTAGTTACTGGCATCCTAGAAACAATGTAAACCAAGAAATGAAAATGAACATGTTATGCAAAGTGCATTTTCTGACTCAGGGCAGCTAGATTAAGATTCTTGATGGTTTGTCTGTTTGGCTTCAGCTTCCTGAACTCCCCATCATGAGCAGCACAGGAGATCAAGGATGCTCTTTAGCTGGATATTTTTGCTTTTAGGTAGTACTTACTACTGGCTAAGAATCAACATATTTCACTTTATGCATCTAAGAGTCTTTATGGCCTGTAAATCATCTAGTGCTGATGTCTCTACTAAGTGGTTGTTGGCTCTAGTCATAGTTGCTTGTAATAAAAGGTAACAGATTTTGTGCTTTTTACTCTCTCCTTAACCCACCATTCCTCCCTTCGTTGCTCAGAGTGTGTGTATTATATAATAATCCATGTCCACTTGATTGATTTATTCTCTGTTGAACATCGGGTCTACATATTGTTAGTGTTCTTTTCTGACGTGTTTAGTGTGCCAATTTGTAAATATATTGACTTTCATTTTCTTCTAATCCATCAAATCAGCCTAACCAGTATGAAATAGTTTCTGTTTTTTAAAACAAGTTTGTTCTGAGAACATATCAGTATTTCATTGTGTATTTTGTGATCTTTCTTCTGATGCTTATTTTGATACGAAACTTCTAAAAACACACCAGACCAGCAAAATATAGGCAACTTAGTCTGGCCTCTTTGCCTCTATTTGCTAAACATGGTGATTTAAGAAACAGCTATGACTGAATGCTGCAAGGCTTTTTAGTATCTATTTTTGTGATTGAGCGAAGACTGAAAGAGATTGTATCAAAAATTTGAAAGTTTTACCATTGGTATCTGTGGTGGTGTGCAATTAGCATATATTTCTCACTGTATATTATTGTTCTGTTCTATGGTATTTCTGTTATGTGTGCCCTACCCCTCACCCCAGATGGTTTGTCCCTTCCCTTGTTCTCCCTTCCCATTGGCTGGAGCCCCTATAAGAACCAGGGGCTGGAAGTGGGAAGGGCCCTTTCCCTGGTTATCCCCCATAAGCTTGGACCCTCCAGGTGGCCTGTTGCCTCTGGAGAGAATAAACTTGTATTATATGTAACCAGGAAGAGCCGTCAGCAATTTCTTCGTCCTCCGTTTCCCTCAGCCATCCCCTGGGGAGTGCAGGGGATACACTTACCCCGGCAAGCCCTGACAGGGGATGGCTACAGGTATCAATGGGCTAGGACTTCTTTCAAAGAATCTTGATGGGTGGTGAAGTGGAAAGTTTATTTATTCATTTATTTTCTAACCTCTAGGGAACTACTTTTCAGTTTTTCTCTGCCATTAACAGGGCTAAGTGTAGTTTTCCTCTCATGTAGAACCTGAGATCCTACCTAACGGTATTATGGCAGCTGTGAGAGACTAGAGAACATCACAAAGTGTTTTGGAATTCACAATATGAGCTAAATGTCAGTGCTTAAAATGTCTAGATACTTCCCCACTGTCTCCTATTATGACAGTTCATTATTATCTGGTTCTCCTGAATGATTGGCAGTGGTTCCCATGGGGACTGGGTATGTGTCATTGTACTCTCGACTGCACCGCAAATTAAAATTGCATGGATTTGTTCTTGAAGAAGCTTTCAAGGCTCTTCTCAGCATGCTTCAAAAGATAGTGATCGAAATCCTCCTTAAAAACATGAGCTAAGTTCACATGAGCTGCCTAGGTTCCTACATTGCAACCCCTAAGTTAAAGAGAGATGAACAACTCAGATCATCTTCTGTCTGAGCAGCCTGATCTCAGTTCCTATACAGCTCCTTGAAGGAGGAGGATGTTCTAAATGGAGCATACTGTCGTTGGCAATGTGAAATAGCCCACGACTACCAGCAGCCTTTTTAGCACATCACAAATGGTTAAGTACAGAAGGGAGTCTGTCTACCGGACGTACTCAAACAGTTTTTTCTCTGCCTTCACAGTGGCCAAGAGGGATGGACAAAGTCAGGAAATAGATGCTGCATGCTTGCCAGTATAGCCACAATTCTGGTTGAAGTCTCCCACCTTTGACATGCCAGTGGTACTTTGGCCATGATGTAGCCTTCAGGGATTTGGGAGGAAGAAACAGTGGAGAAGAGCAATGGAGCTTGCTGTTTTATAGCAACTGTAACAGATGTATGGCAATGTGCTCCTCTTTGGCAGCAGCCAGCAGCAATGCTATTAGTTGCCAAGACAATTGGCAGCAGATGGCTTTGTCCAATTCTGCCATGAAATTCATTTAAACTAAAAAGATAGAGTATTGTACTTGTGGCTGATTCATTACAAGAAAATGAGGTTCCTTGTAAGCTGATTTTATAAGTAGTGAATTTCACAAGTACTAGTGAGAATCCAGGTGTTATATAGCCCCCCCTCCACAGCCCACCACCACGGCCATGCAAAAGTGAGAAAAGTTTGGTTGTATATTTTAGTAATAGCAAAGGATTTTCTATATTTACTGTAGCTGCTAAGATAACTTTGTAAAGTGGATTACAGCCGAGAAAATTTTGGACCCACAGTTCTTCATCTGACTTTTTTGTACAATTACTTGTCCAAAACTTCATTTTGGCAGCTTACTCCATAATCAAAACAATACTACACTACAGTAGTTTATGCCATCTGTGATAACTTTTTAAATACAATTTTTGCTGCAAAATGGCAAGTGCTTAATATAGTCCCTCTTCCAGCTTTTATACCAATAACCAGTATTCTCATATAATTTTGTACTGCTGCTCTTCACAGAATTTCTTGAGAAAAAGCAATAAAAGAAGGACAGTATAGGAGATGTCCAGCTGATACTCTTTTAATGCTAACCTGAGTCTTACAGAATCTGATATCTCTATAGAGTTTGTAGTTTTGTTTATTAAAATAGATTCATTTAAGTAAGAACAATAAATGCTATATAAATAAATAATAATGTATTAATAATATATATAATGTATTACAATATAAATAGCCATGCTGTTTTTCTGGCATGAGTGAACTTTGTCCCTGCTGTTCATGCCACTGCCTAAAGCCAGACAGACCTCAGTCTATACCCATTTCTTTCTATATTTGTTTTTTTTTTTTAAAAAAACCAAACAAAACACCAAAAACGTAGGCCTTCACAAATTAATATTAGTGTTTGCCAGTTTCTTTTTAACTTAGGTAAAAAATTGTCGTTATGCTTCTAAAAGCTTCCAAAAAAGTTCTAAATACTCAACCAAAAATTTATAGTTTGAAGTAAAGAGCAAATCAGTGATTTTTGGTATCCAGTGGTTTTTGTAAGTGCTTGAGGTAATTGCTGTTAATACCAAAAGCAAATTTATTATTTTTTTAAATGTTTAGAAAGCTAAACCAGCTGAACAATATCTTTTTAAATTGTATCAGAATTTTAAGTATTAACTAAAAAGCAAAATCTTGACCACGGCATTTTGAAAGTCTCAGAGACAATATATTTTGTCTAGGAGTATGCTTTTTAATTGTACCTAAGTGATTTAGGAGCTAGGGAAATAGGCCTACATGACTGGCTCAAAACCATCCTAGAGATTTAAGAAGATGAGCACAGCCTATTTGTTCTTGTAACTAATGAGTGCCATTCTAAAAATCCCACTCCATCTTCTGAGCTTTATTTATATGTTGATTGTTGATGATTAAAAATGCCATTTATAGAAATCTAAAGGAAGGAAACCACAAAATACTGCAGTGGCCTAACCAATGTATTTTCTCAGAGCACCTCATCAGCACACAGTCATTTATATGTTGTACTGGTAAAGCATTTTTAGCATGGAGGCAACTGTACCAGTTAAAAAAAACACACCCTCTGTATTGAAATAATAAGCTGCTTCCCCACAATGAAATGTACTGCTGGTGAACATGAAATTCTTTCTGGTATAATTTTATGTATTCACAGTGCTTCCACAAGGATAGCAGTTCAGTCAGGGATTAAACATTTTCATACCCCATTTCATGGCTCAAGAAATCTCTTCGGAAGCTTAGGTGTTCTGCCTGAAAGCCTGAAAAATCTCCTGAACAAGGATTTTGTTGTTAGCTTGTTACCAAAGTAAGAGGGCTTTTAATATAATAATATAAAATGATTAGAGATTGTTGTTTTGTTTTGTTTTAAATTTTCCTGATCTCTTCTGGGGGAAAAGGTACTTTAAGGACCTCCTATTGTATTTGGAGCTAGTGAAGCAAACAGGGAGTATTTTCATTTTAATTCATATTCTTACTTAAGAAGAAATTAATGAGCTGTTCTTCTAAAAATCTTTTTGTTAGTATTTCATATCCACAGTACACCACCACATAAAGTTGCTTTTTTAAAGCTACTTCTTATTCTTCTCTCAGATATGACTTAACTGCCACATGATGGTTTTGAATCAGTAGCACAAGAAGTTCTGTTCTGATTCTGAAATTTCTGAGCATGAACAGCCTCAGAGTCACTGAGGTGAATGGAGCAGCCTAAAACTGGGCTACATTTATCAAAACTCATACTTAGCAGCTGACTGAAATGCTTTGGTCTGTTACCTGCACGAAGCAAATCATGGCAATGTGGGGCAGGGTGCTCTCCGCTCTCATTTATTAAAATAGGAAAGAGTGTTCTAATTTCAATTTTGGGAGGATTTTCATTATCAATATTATAAACGTAAAGCAGAAGTTAACATCTTCCAAGTCATATTATTGAAGTACACATTGAAATAAAAACTGGATATGGTTAGACCCTTCAGTAGCAGCCATGGAGATAAAGAGCATGTTTGGGGTTTGTGGGTTTTCTTCCTCTCCCTTAAACAGCCCTTGCATTTCCAAAGGCTTGTCTGTGTACAGAGTATTGACAGGTTCCTGCCTGTCAGAATGGATTTATAATGTCTTGAGGTAGCATGTTCAAAATAATGTGAAATCTCATGTTCAACAGCAAAGTGAGTCAGTTAGGATTTTTTTAAAAGCCACTTAAGCAATTTGAGTAAGGATAGATACCTAATGGTGCACATACCTGTCTTGTAGACACCCGTTTTTCTTTAAAAATCTGCTCCTCTCAGGCTCCTCAGTGACTATTTCTTTTAATGGAATGTGCTTCTAAATTATCTAAATGATTTTTAAGACCTTATTTTTTTACAAAATGGCAGAAAGACATAAAAAAATCCAGGTAATAGGATTTCTTTTTAAAGTACCAATATAGGGGATTTTTAAATTAAATAGTCCTCATCTTCTTCATCACCTAAACGAAAACAGTAACTATGACTGTTTTTCTATCTCATTATTATTCCATCCCCCAGTCTACACTGGAAAGAGAAACAAGAAAAGGAAAGATAAACAAGAAAAAAAAAGTAAAAAGTTTTTGGTTGCTAGACTTTTCTTGACAGCTGGGGAATAAATTAATTTCAAATTCAGATAAAAATATAGGTTTGGCAGAGCAAGCTGTTCTGGAAAGGAGTTCTCAATCACTGTCTTAATAATTTTGGCCTACTAAATGCGTGGTAGGATTCCCCCTCATCTGAATTATAAAGGGAATCCCCACTGCTTCTTTTACTGAAGTTAGTAATTTTCTTTTTCTTTCAGAGAGGTGCTGATGGATATAATTCTGCTTATGCAGAATTGCTTTCTGCAGATCTATCCATTGGGTTAGATTTATTTCTCATATCTCTGAGCAAGTCAATATTACAAAAATTTCAGGTACTAGGAAGTTGTTTACTAGTTCTCTAGGATTTTATTGTCCCCTGAAACTAGGATAGGTGAATTTAGTAATATAGTGCTGTTTAGATTTCCCTAAAATAGAGTGTGCATGATCTCTTTCTTTTCTCAACAAATTAACCAAAAGTCTACCAGATGTTTTTCCTTACTAAAATTTAAATGAAGGTCAGTGACTGCTATATTTAATAGGTATTTTTAACATCTTTGTCTTAACAGCTCCATTTTGGGGGTTTTCTTTTGGATTTTTTCTGGTTCCTGTGTTCTCTATTCTAAATTGGCTTTTGTACCTCTCTCTTTTTTGCTATTTCCATTTTACAAAGCAAGATATAAAATGTGGCCTCAAGTAACTGATTTTCCTGTGTCTCGGAGCAGTGCTTCACTGCTCTCTGCATACTCCACTACACTAATAGTTTAAGCTCTTTTTCCTGAAGACATATATAAGCCCATGATTGTACTGTGCCCTGGGTTCAAAATTCTCCAAACACTGAAATTTAATCAGCAAGATACACTCATTGTGATGTATTGGTAGCTTTAAATGATATGTTAGGAGTGGTCAAAAAGGGAACAATTTGCAGTCTGCCTTATACAATACCTAGGTGTCATAGGATGAAAATGTTCATATACCACTTGAAAGTGGCATTGCCTCAGCTGTCCTAACCTGCAATGGTCATGAAAATATCATGGAATGTTACTGTATTGCCAAAGATGTTGCAATGGAACTGATAGCAATTCCAGATGGAACTGGTTTTTCCCCTCTAGAAGCCTTTAATAGACATGTATATGTGATCCATGTGTCAGTCTCATAGGCACCCTAACATCCCATATGTGACCGTAGTGGATCAATTCCCCAGAGATACGTGTGTCTCCTGTAGGGAATTTTTCTTTATTTTTATGATCCATTTTTTAGCGATTCCCAGTGACATATTGTCTAAGACTTCTGAGTGGTGGCTCTGCTGCAACTGTACTTCACTAAAAACTCCTTCCTTCTTTCAAGCTGCAGAAATTGGAGTCTTTTGAATATATCTGCTTTTAGTCCCAGCATAGCCTTTGAGAGCAGCCCTGCTCAGGAAAGGTGTGTGCCACTCATGTTGAAAGGATGTAAGTGAAAACAGATTTCTCTAGGGCCCAGGGCTAAACCAGCTGGTTTAAGAAGTTCATACACACTGCCTGTGCTTCTACACTTTTTTCTAAGCTGCTCCATTCCCTTCCTGCATAAGTTTGTAACCTTTGTGAGGGCATACTAAAACCAATATTTAAGTGGTCTGCATTAAAAATAGTCCTTTTCTTAGGGCAACGGGGAAGAGAGCTTGGAAGTTTCTTAAGCACAGGTATAATGGCATTGCAGTTTGTCAGTATTGTTAGTGTTTGCGTGTCACCTGATAGTACTTGTGAGAGTGCTTTGTGCTTTCTTTTGTCCTGTATACACGAGGCAGACAAAGGCAGAAGTACTTGTGGTACTTCCCAACTTCTCTGTGCTATACTTGATAATCTTGTATTCTTTCCACATTGTACTTTTATGTATGGGATGGTATGGCATGGTATGGTATTGGTATGTTATGGTATGTGGGGAAGCAAGAGATGCAGGCATTATTAGGATTCAATTGGTTCCCTTTCTCACTAGGGATTTTGTCCGTAGCAGTAGCACAAGTTACATCCCTTCTCTCTAAAGTGCTACGTATTTCTTTTCTTTCAGCTATGCAGCACCAATTCTGAGCCCTCCAGAACATACTCGTATTTTCCTTAGCATCCTTTATCTAAGCATACCTTGAGAATTTGGGTGTATATCTCTCTGTTAAAGAGAAAATGAAGAACAGCCTGCAGAGCACTAACAAATTATCCTGATTAGTTTTATTCATAAACATGATTCTTGTCAATAGGAGCTATGCAGAAATGTGTCTTGATAAGCAAAAGAGATTTGTTTTCACAAGGTTTTCTTTCATCATCATCATGGCTAAGCTTTGTGAACGAAGATATGGGAAGGGCTTGCTACAAACGTGCTCATGGCTAAAAAGGCCAATGCAGGATAGACAAGTCCGAGTACAAAAGGCACAGCTAAAAGTCTCCTTTTAGGCGGTATTGGCGAGGCACGGTTCTGACCGGTTCCAACCAGTTTGATCCGGTTCAGAACAGTTTGGACCAGTTTGATCCGGTTCTGGGAACCAGTCAGAACTGGCTGGAACCAGCCAAAACTGGTTTGAACTGGTTTAAACCAGTCTGCACTGGATCAAACTGGTATGAACTGGTTGGAACCAGTTGGAACCAGTCAAAACTGGTTGGAACCGGATCAAACCAATCAGAACCGGTTAAACCGGTCTGAACCAGTCCAAAATGGATCAGACTGGTTAGAACCAGTTTAAACCAGTCTGAACTGGTCCGAACCAGATCAAACTCTTTGAAACCGGTCAGAACCAGTTGGAACCAGCCCAAACCAGTTTGAACCAGTTGAAACTGGTCTGAACCGAATCAAACTGGTTAGAACTGGTCGGAACCAGTTGGAATCAGTCAAAACCGGTTTGAACCAAATCAAACTGGTCAAAACCAGTTAAACCGGTCTGAACCAGTCTGATCTGGATCAAACTGGTTAGAATTGGTTTAAACCAGTCCAAACCGGTCCATACCAGATCAGACTGGTTAGAAACTGTTGGAGTCCAGGTATCTAACAAGAAACGGTTTAAACCAGTCTGAATTGGTCTGAACCAGATCAAACTTGTTGGAACCAGTCTGAACCAGATCAGACTGTTTGGAACTGGTCAGAACTGGTTGGAACCAGCCCAAACCAGTTGGAACCAGTCAAAACTGGTCTGAACAGGATCAAACTGGTTAGAACCAGTTTGAA
>WEIV01026274.1:22372-53919 GCA_013390005.1 Calyptomena viridis | reverse complement strand
ATTCTTTCCACATTGTACTTTTATGTATGGGATGGTATGGCATGGTATGGTATTGGTATGTTATGGTATGTGGGGAAGCAAGAGATGCAGGCATTATTAGGATTCAATTGGTTCCCTTTCTCACTAGGGATTTTGTCCGTAGCAGTAGCACAAGTTACATCCCTTCTCTCTAAAGTGCTACGTATTTCTTTTCTTTCAGCTATGCAGCACCAATTCTGAGCCCTCCAGAACATACTCGTATTTTCCTTAGCATCCTTTATCTAAGCATACCTTGAGAATTTGGGTGTATATCTCTCTGTTAAAGAGAAAATGAAGAACAGCCTGCAGAGCACTAACAAATTATCCTGATTAGTTTTATTCATAAACATGATTCTTGTCAATAGGAGCTATGCAGAAATGTGTCTTGATAAGCAAAAGAGATTTGTTTTCACAAGGTTTTCTTTCATCATCATCATGGCTAAGCTTTGTGAACGAAGATATGGGAAGGGCTTGCTACAAACGTGCTCATGGCTAAAAAGGCCAATGCAGGATAGACAAGTCCGAGTACAAAAGGCACAGCTAAAAGTCTCCTTTTAGGCGGTATTGGCGAGGCACGGTTCTGACCGGTTCCAACCAGTTTGATCCGGTTCAGAACAGTTTGGACCAGTTTGATCCGGTTCTGGGAACCAGTCAGAACTGGCTGGAACCAGCCAAAACTGGTTTGAACTGGTTTAAACCAGTCTGCACTGGATCAAACTGGTATGAACTGGTTGGAACCAGTTGGAACCAGTCAAAACTGGTTGGAACCGGATCAAACCAATCAGAACCGGTTAAACCGGTCTGAACCAGTCTAAAACGGATCAGACTGGTTAGAACCAGTTTAAACCAGTCTGAACTGGTCCGAACCAGATCAAACTCTTTGAAACTGGTCAGAACCAGTTGGAACCAGCCCAAACCAGTTTGAACCAGTTGAAACTGGTCTGAACCGAATCAAACTGGTTAGAACTGGTCGGAACCAGTTGGAATCAGTCAAAACCGGTTTGAACCAAATCAAACTGGTCAAAACCAGTTAAACCGGTCTGAACCAGTCTGATCTGGATCAAACTGGTTAGAATTGGTTTAAACCAGTCCAAACCGGTCCATACCAGATCAGACTGGTTAGAACCAGTTGGAACCAGCCCAAACCAGTTTGAACCAGTTGAAACTGGTCTGAACCGAATCAAACTGGTTAGAACCAGTTGGAACCAGCCCAAACCAGTTTGAACCAGTTGAAACTGGTCTGAACCGAATCAAACTGGTTAGAACCAGTTGGAACCAGCCCAAACCAGTTTGAACCAGTTGAAACTGGTCTGAACCGAATCAAACTGGTTAGAACCAGTTGGAACCAGTTGGAATGAGTCAAAACCAGTTAGAACCGGATCAAACTGGTCAGAACTGGATGAGTCCAGGTATCTAACAAGAAACCCGGCTAAAACAGTTTGGAACCAGTTTAAACCAGTCTGAACTGGATCAGACTGGTTAGAACTGATCATAACCAGTTGGAACCAGTCAAAACCGGTCTGAACAGGATCAAACTGGTTAGAACCGGTCAGAACCGGATCTAACTGTTTGGAACTGGTAAGAACTGGTCAGAACCAGCCAAAAACTGGTTGGAACTGGTTTAAACTGGTCAGAACCAGATCAAACTGGTTAGAACCGGTCAGAACCAGTTGGAACGAGTGAAAACCAGTTTGTACCGTATCAAACTTTTTGGAACTGGTCAGAACTGATTGGAATCAGCCAAAATTGGTTGGAACCAGTTTAGACCAGTCCAAACTGGTTAGAACCGGTCAGAACCAGTTGGAACCAGTCAAAACCCGTTTGAACTGGATCAAACTGGTCAGAACCGTTCGGAACCAGATCAAACTGTTTGGAACCGGTTGGAACCTGTTGGAACCAGCCAAAACCAGTTTGAACTGGTTTAAACCGGTCAGAACCAGATCAAACTGGTTGGAACTAGTCAAAACCAGCCAAAATCAGTTCAAAATGACTGGTTTTGGCTGGTTCAGACCAGTTTGATCCAGTTCAGATCTGTTCAAACTTGGTTTTGGCTGGATCCGACCGGTTTAAACCGGTTCAGATCAGTTTGATCCAGTTCAGACCTGTTCAAACAGGTTTGGGCTGGTTCTGAACAGTTCAGACTGGTTTAAACCAGTTCAAACCAATTTGATACGATTTTCACAGATTTTCTTACGTATTTTTCCTATAATTATGCTGTCATTAGTAGATTAAAAAATAGTTTTGGGCTGCTTCACCTTAAAACCTGTAGTGGAAGTTCTCAGTCATACCTGTATCTTGGTGCCAATTTGTTTAGATTTACTTCACCAATGGAAAAACAAATAGAAAAAGAAAAACAAGATGTAAAATAAATTAAATGTCAACAGCACCTATGTGTTGTCTACTTTACAGGTTTTATAGTAGAAAGCATTTACTGTAATTGGTTTTTGCTGTGGTGAGTACAAAATAGCCATGATTAAGAAAGGAAACAAGCATTCCTGAGGTGACACAACAGTCTGAAAAGCCATCCCACAACAGATACAGGAACATTTTGAGCCATAAGTGTCTCAGAGTGAGTTTGGTGATTGCTAGTACTAGACTTTGCAGAACAAAAAAATTACTCCCACCTTGTACAGACCACTGTGTCACTGAGAATTGTGCCCGCTTGATCAAGTACTGTATTTTGCACAATTATTTGGAATATTTGAAAGTGAAGAGTCAAGCTGTTATGTTGTAGGGTGCATTTATAGGTAAATTTCTGTCTAATTTAGAAAGTTCTCACCTGTATTAGATGCTTTATATCTTGAATACTTCTGTCACTTCATCCCCTACTTAATTACTTTCATTTTCCCTAATTGCGTTTAGGGTAATAACTTTGATAACTCAGACACCATCTGGCATGGGAATATAGATTTCACAAGAAGAAAGCAGCAAAATTGCACTTGAAGTCCAGCAATATTTCTTCCCTCTCTCTTTTTAAGAGAAAAAAATCAAAAACAGGCATGAAAATATTAATTTCACAATTTTCAAAGCAACTTGCACCAAATCCAATGGTGCGTAACTACAGAGGGTACCTTAGAATTTCTGAGATATGCCCATTCTGTTAAATACAATAAATAATAACACGGTTGTAGCTATGTGTTTGAGGCTTGAAGTGAAGATTATTTTCACATCTCTTCTGTGCAGCTGATAAAAACCAGTTGGTTAGATTAGATATACCTGGGCTGCTCAGGGCTGAGTTTGGAAGGGATGAAATCATTACATAGGCATTTTACACTGGTTAATCCATAGAGCAGGATCAGCATCAGCCTATTATGAGGTATTACAGTCTGCACAGCCACACAGAGGATGAAGATAGAATTTGCAGAAATTTCAAAATGAAGAAGGGAATTGAGGAATGCTGGGCTCTGAAATTAAGGCATTAAGGATCATCAGGACCTAATTATGAACCAGATCCAAAATGCTTGACCAAGAGAAGCAGAAAAAAATGGTGGTGAATCAAAAAGGGAAAAAGCACAGCTGTGAAATTAAATACATAACAATTGATATCTAACAGATTTGGAGGTTTATATGCTTGGCAGAGTTAAACTTTTGCTTTCTAACCGCTATAGTGTGACAGTAGAAATGATACCACTTTACCTTTTTTAGTGTATTTGTCTGGTATAATTCTGTGGTCTTGGAAGTTCTGCTGAAGATTAACCACAGGATATTTAGACTCCTTTAAATACCTGACAACACTTAGGCTTGTCCTAGTTAGCACTGTTTAGGCTGAATTATGGCTGCACCAGAGGTGCCACAAGCTTGTCACAGGCACTGGCCCTTCCGTTTGCCCACCCTGGCTGATGTGTCTGCTGTTACAGAATGTTCCCATAGTATATAGTCATAGGAAACCACAAGTCATTTCAACAGTTCTGATAAAAAATTTGCATTGGTAGTTCAAAGTGTTCAAGGCATAATTTATAACTATGTCTAAAATGATAAGTTTTTAAGAGCTTTGTCTTCTGATTTTTTCATCACGACAGGCGATGGGTTTTTTCAGCTTTCTCCTGCAGCGATGAAAATGAGATCTTGCCACAAAGGAAACAAGTAAAATGCACTGATATTTTCTAATGTAACTCCAAAATTTGACTTTCCAATTAATCTAAATTATTGCAAGACTTGGCATACAATCTTAAGAACTAGAAATACTGAACACAGCAAATTTTTCACTCATTCTTATATCCCATATTCTTAATGTCCCAAGGTTTTAATGGCTGTCACATAATAGTAGAGTAGAATAGATCTAGATGGTCTTTGGGCAAATCTGGAATTTTACTTCACCTGTTGATTGGATTCAGTCAGATTATTCAGGAAAAGAAAGAAAAGCATTATCTGATGGAATTCACAATAAATTTTGTGCTTATCAAATAAGAAACTAAATTGTTTCTGTAGAAGGTGCTAGTATGAATTTTAAATATGTCCCTGCTGAAGTTACAGTTTCTTAAAAGAGGATAGACTGTCTCTCAAAAACATAAGAAATCACATTCAAATATCCTGTCCTTTGAAATTTTACTGTAGGGGACAAGATACTTATTATATACTGTTAGAAATTTTCTTCAGGATTTTCTTCAGAGGAGCAAATGAAGTCAGAGGTGGTATAACTCAGTATCTGTACTATTTGAATGGTAGTTAAGACCACAAGAAGGCATAATTTAAAAAGCAAACATGATAGTAATAGCGTGATGAAATGTTCTTATTCTATTGTCTGCCTCAGTTTTTCCTGGATAGAACATGATAATTTAGAAGATTCCTTATTTACTGTAAGGATATGTATTGCAGCAGCCTGTTTTTGGAGGGAAAAGAAGAGTAATGGTAACAATGTCTTTTAGCAGTCACTCCTCAGCTTTATCCTATGTCAGTTCTTAACAGCTGATTCCTGTGTCTAGATTAGTTTGAATTAATATGGAACTATATATAACTAAAAATAACAATCTTGATCCTTCCCTTTTCCTAGAACAAGATGGGAGCAGGTGGGAAAGGAAGGCACTTTTTTCCTCGTCTCCCCTCCCCTCATTCTTGTCTCTTCTTTTGCTTAACTTTAAAGGACTTCTAGAGTTACAGCTTTTTTTTTTTTTTTTTTAAATGTAATTTGAGTAAAGCAACTTCATTTTAGAATAGTAAGTAAGCATATCAGTGTGGCTTAGCCTCAGTGTTGTCATACACAAGAGTAGGCATGTTCTTTATAATTCTAGTTTAGGATCCTAAACATACATTAAGATGTTTCTGTGCACCACAGCAGAAATGTGAATTAGTCTCAAAGATACTGGTACAAGGCAAAACCTTAGTAAGTGAAACATCTAGATCTTGCTCCTAGTTCGTGATTTTTAACCTCAATAAACTTTTGGCTGCTCAAAAATGAAAAATTTCATTTGCTTGCTTTACAGGAAGCTCAGCAGGTTTACGATGGGGCGCAGGGGACATGGCCCACATTCTGACCTAAAGCAGTACAGCACTGTGTACATTTATGGAACAACATAAAAATGACTAACACCAGCATGCTGTATGCATGCACATATGAAATATTAGAGCTATGCTCGTTTTCAACAAAGTCACAGACTTTTGCCTTTGGCTTACTTGAGACAGGATTATGTTTCTGATATGCTGTCTTCGCTTTTGTAACAAATCAAGAGTATCATAAAGAAAAGTAATTTCCTCATGTTTCATAGGAAACCTAGGTCACCAATAGAAATTAAATCTGTGTTTACTTCATATATATATATATATCAGATATATCTGATACAAAATCAGTTCTGTACAAACTTCTTAGGTAGAAGGAGCATCTCTAATATATTAAAGCTAAATATTTTTAAAAGGTAAATGTTGAGTAAGTTAATGCAAAAAAGAGGTTCCATATTATCTGTCAATTGAATCTGATCACAAAAAATAGATTGTAACCCTGGGGTAGATATCTGGTCACATTGAAGATAATTCTAAAACCACTGTTGATTTCCGTGGGATTTCATGAGAATTAAATTTGTAGTTTGTTTGTTTTAATTTCATTACTCCCTCATGCGTATACAATGTGGTTTGGAGGTTTTAAGTAGAAAAGTATTATTTTATCAAGCACAGTATGTTGGCCAGCTGTGTCTTCCTATTTGGAAAATGTGGGGAAATGAGAAAATTTAGAATTCCACTGAACTGTATGAGCAACTAATTTCTGTTTCATATAATTATAATTTTTGCAAATAGTCTAACTAGTTGCCTTTAGCTAATTTGTGCACTGCTGTTCTAGGGGCATTTTTTTTATGATTACTTATTTTTGTATCCACTATTTTAAAATGATGTGTGTTTCATTTCTGATGTCATAGCCATGACATGTAACTTGCCATCTGTATCATTGCTGAGAATTTTTTTCCCTCTGCAAAGCGTGTTAGAAATTTTTCTGTATATAGTACATGAGGATCTGGTATGACATTTTTCTTCATGAGGAGGACAGGAAACTAACTCCTGAGTTATTTTATGTCTTGTCATAAGTGAAGATAAATGTCATAACACTGATCAGCCCTCATGTGTTCTGAATATGCAGTTATTTGCATTTTCTCTTCACTTTTCTTTGGGACTGAAGTGGCTGAAATGACAGGTGCAGCAAATGAAAAGTGCTCAGAATGTGGGGGGAGCAAAGAAGACTCAATACTGAAAGATATTAGTAATTTTTGCACTCTTGTGTCATCAAAGAAATAACACTAATGTTATTTCATAACATTAAACTGGAAATAAAAACTTGCAATATTTCTGTCTGCATATGTAACCTTTAGATATATTTAGAAGGAAGAGAAATCATTGATTTGAAAATCTGTTCTTTGCTACTTGCCTTTATATATATGTGCTCATATCTGTTGTTGTTGGCTCAACCTCTGTAAGATTTGAAGCTTTTTACAGATCTGGTTCCTGCTAAGGAAGAAATGTTGTGGTGCAGAATTTGGATTTTTTTAATTGGCTTACTTATTTATCCTTGAACAATCCTTGATGTTCAGTCAGTATTCAGACAACCTCCTTTTCCAGCAGCCTTAGTCAAAATACCAGTGCGTGGTTCTCTGATGGCATCTCTGTGCCAAGGGAGATTAAGGTATATAACAAGCTTTCCAGCAGGTTTCAGCATCACCAACCAGCCTGAACTAATACTGCAACATTTCTGTAGATGTGTTGAATTTCAGCTTTGACAATGTATGTAACAGTGCTACCATGTGTGTTGTTACAGATTCCATAAAGATCTTCCCAGTTCTTTTTCATGTTTCCTTATCCGTAAAGTGACTGTGCCTCTGAACTTCATGGGTATGAAGCAGATCTGGGCATGCCTTGTCTGTCATGTAATTAGGAAAACATGGAGAACTGAACTCATAAATGTAGTTTACACATTATGTGTGTTTCTCTGTCTTCTTGACACTACAGTTAACCAGAGGGGCATGGCTATTACTGGTGACCAAGAATTACATTCAGGAAATGAAGTTCTGATCTGGAGAAGGTGAGGTGAGAAAAAGCTCACTGGGAATCACATAGTGATACTCGATTTTCCTCCACATACAGAAGTCACTGGAAACTAATGGACTGAATCTGCCCACTGGAGTTTCTGCATATCTTTTAAGGTGACCAGGATGCCTTGTCACAGACCAGTTGTTGTACATTTTTTATGTTGTAAGGAAACCTAGGTAAATATTTAGAGGAATACATTGAAGTGTGTCTTATATTATTCTTATTAGAGATATTCTGGTTGAAATGAATGCCTGCATTTTTCCTCTTATGCAGGGTTAGGAGTGTTTTTTGTTATAGCTTGTACATGTCAGTATGTGCAAGTGCATTTCTTCTGAATGGTTGGCCTGATGAGGGTAAGGAAGGATATGCAAAGCAGACTCTCTTGCCCAGGTTCCCCAAATCCAAGAGCTGTACAATCAGGAAATGCATTATAGCATCCATTGTTGCTTCAGCAGGGAAAGCTTGCTTTACATATGCAAATACCGCTCAGAAGTTTAACTTAATAATTATCAGCTGGAGTCTCTATTGATGAGCAGCTGAGGCTAATCATCAGCAACAGAATCTGAATTAACTACTACTAGGCTTTGATTGAGCATGCTTGTCTCTTGCTAGTGGTTACTGTGGCAATTGTAGAAACCTGTAGGTATTTTTATAATCTTTTCTAAGCTTATAGATGTTTATTTCTTGTACTTTCTGTACGTAAAAAAAACCCACACTCTAAACCACTGTATTTTAGATATTTTCCCTTCCTGTCTCTTCCAGTTTATTACTGAGCAGGAGCCAACATAGAATAGTTCCAGTTTTTTACATCCCACTGCAATGAATGATAGTCACAGTACTGTGTACAGCTGCAGGGACACATTTGGGCACATGCTTTACCTTAGAGAGCTGTAATGGCTGCCTGCTGCTGATTATGTATTCTGCTATATCAGGGCCTCAGAAGTTACCTTAGCACAAAGCTCACACCAAAACAGAGAGAAGTATCTGGGTGTAAGATATCCAAATGGTTAATGAAAAAAAAATAAAAAGGACGCTGCTTCTCCATAGGAAATGTTTAGATTAACAAATCCCATTGTTTTCCCTCCCACTCCTACTGTACACCAGGGAAATTCAGCTGGCTACAAATACTTACCCTGCAGATATCATTCATATGCCTTTTCCTAAGTGTGCTTTATTATTCACATCACACTCCTACAGGCCCTCCACAGCTTCCCTTCTAATTATTCCCTGCTTGCCCATTCCTATGAATAACCAGTGGCATTCACCCACATTCCGCCATTTAAGGCAGTTAGTAGTCCGTCCTACTACGAATTGGATTTCTCATTTTCCAGGAGGTGCCACAATTTATTTAAATTCATCTGCATTGAAACTCTGATTTATGAGTTGCAGAAGGTTTCAGCGTCAGGGCACAGGCACCCACTAGACAGTGGTTTGTCTCTACCCCCATATTGGAGGTGGTAGAGGGTGATGCTTCAGGGCAGAGGCAATGGATGCTTTGCACTGCAGGAGATAAGAAGCGTAGGGTGACCCTTTGGGTCAGCTTAAGCTGTGGGAATGGTAACCTTTGACTGAGTGGTGATTATGTCTGCAGCTGATCTAAAAGGGGTCATTTATTTGTGCCCCAAGTGAATACTGCTAATTATGATATGGTCGTTAATGACAAAAAGTCATTGCAAAGTGATGGCTAGTCATCGCTTCTGTAGAGAAGTGTTTTTGCCAAAAATCCTATAGGCAACACCTCAGAGCCTGGGTAGTGTGGTCAAAGGACCAAAGGGGCATTGACTCCCTTTTCCTGTTACAGGATTCTCTGCAGTATACTTGCTGAGCATTTTTATAGGAGTTTACCCTGCAATGCCCATTCAGTATCTGAACATGTGAATGTTCCAAGTGGTCTTTACCTGCATGCCAAGCTTTTGAAAAGAAAGAGGATATCCCTCTAGCTTTGTGGAGAACGAGCCTCCTTTTCTCCTCTTTCTCTCCCACTTCCCAACTGCTAAAGAAGTGGTTTGCCAAAAAATCAACATCTTTACAGGAATGAGACTTGGAGAAAATAACAATTCATCAAGAGGACAGATGGCTTATTTAGAATCTAATAGGTATTAAGACATTATTTTCTCCAAGCTTTACTCCTGATATTGATAACGTGTTATCTTTGCCAAGTTTCCCTCTTGATAACACGTTATCTTCGTCAAGCCAAGTCCCTGATAAAATTTATTTTCCCTCAGTGCTTACTCTGATAAGATACTATTTTCTTACATCTCCGCTCCCAGTGGAAAGGAGGGAAATGTTATTTTTAGTCCTTTCCTTGGAGAGGCATATGTATTGCCAAGACAATGCAAAACAGGGGAAGGAAGAATGAGAAGAAAGAACAAAAAAAGTCATTGTAATCGAGACAAGGAAATGAGCAAATAATTTAAGGCTTATGGGGTCTTGTTTTAATATGCTAATGAGATAACATTCATAACTAGCTAATGAGCTAATATTTCATTTGAAAAGAAACAAACTATTAAAAAGAGCCTCATCTGAATTCAAGAAAGATACATATATGTAGATTTTCTTTCCCTATTTCTTCCCACATCCTGTTGCTTATATGCTTTCTCTTTACCTAGAGTCTTTTGCTGTTTACCATCTTTATTATCCTTACTAGAAGTATTGTATTCACTTAGCCAACACATAAACAGCTCTCTGCAGCTATGCAATGCGACGTTATAGTTGATGGTACAACTACAAACCCTTTCTAAGACACAACCCCTTCCTTACTTTGTGTGCAGAGAAAATGCGGCAATTCAGTGGGAGTGGTTCTTGAACCACTCCATTTACTTAATTCAAGAGACTGGAAGTCGTGTCATGAACAAGGTAGGGGAGTGTACAAAGAAAAAGGACAACTTTGTAGTTTATGAAGTTGAGTTTGCCCTTGAAGATAGTTTCTGCCTCTACAAGTGACTTCATTACATGACATTCATAAAACAAAGTGATTGCAAGTGATTGCTAACTACCTTACCCCACATTTTCCAGGTTTCCAAATTGCAAACTCTTGCATTACAGAAGTGTTAGGTGTGTACTGTTGCATATACAGATGATAAGGTCTGTCCTCTGAACAAATGTAGTGCAGAAAAGGTGATTATTTGTTGAAAAAACTGTACCAGAGCCATCTCAACTGTGTATCCTAAATGTGGTATATTCTGTCAGTGTTAATGACTCCAAAGCTTCTTTGCCTGACTTTAAAGAGGGACTGATAGTACCACCTTTCCCTTAAATAACTTCAAAAAAATAAATCACTGATCCCTGTGCTGCATTCAAGTATTACAATGACAAATATCATAGGCCAATGAGGGAATAAATAAGTCTTTTTTTCATAACAGGGTATGTATGTGTAGTCACAAACAGAATGATGGGTTGAAACAACCTCCTGAATAGCTGTGAGCACATTCCATCCTGTGCACACAGTGATACCAATACTTTTTTGAGATAAAGTGGTGATCGTGCAATTAATGATCCTGTCATCAGGCAAAAGGGAATGACAGCAAAGATTGAACAGACCATCATTCTCACATTTCAAAACTTCTAAGTGTTTGACTTCAGTGGCCAGTTGACCCTGGTGGAACACCAGGTGCCCACTAAAGCTGCACAGGGAAAAGAAAATATAATGAAAAACTCATGGGTCAGGACAAGAACAGAAAGAGGTCATGCACCAATTACTGTCACAGGCAAAACAGACTCAACTCAGAAAAATTAATTTAATTTACTATCAATCAAATCGCAGAGGAGGGTAATGAGAAATAAAAACAAATCCAGAAAAAGCACCTTATTTCTCACCCCTCCCTTCTTCTCGGCTTAACTTCATTCCTGATTTTTCTCTCCCTTCTCCTTTGTAACAGTGTGGAGCGATGGGAAGTGGGGTTCATCACATGATGTCTCTGCGGTTCCTTCCTCCTCACACTCTTCCTCTGTTCCAGCATGGGGTCCCTCCCACAGGAGACAGTCCTCCATGAACTTGTCCAGCATGATCCTTCCCATGGGCTGCAGTTCTTCACAAATTGTCCAGTGTGGATTCCTCCCATGGGGTACAGTCCTTCAGTAACAGACTGCTCCAGTGTGGGATCACAAATCTTGCCAGGAAACCTGCTCCAGTGTGGGCTTGGCCATGGGGTCACAGCCTCCATTGGGCACTCACCTGTTCTGGCGTGGGGTCCTCTAGGGGCTGCAGGTGGATCTCTGCTCCACCATGGACCTCCCTGGGCTGCTGGGGCACAGCTGCTCCACCATGGTCTGCACCACAGGCTGCAGGGGAATCTCAGCTCTGGCACCTGGACCACCTCCTCACCTTCCTTCTCCACTGACCTTAGTGCGTGCAAATCTGTTCCTCTTGTATATTCTCATTTTGCTCTGGCTACAAGTGCTCCTGTGTACTATCTTCTTTGCCCTTCTTTACTCTGTTATCCCATAGTCAACTACTGTTGTTGACAGGCTCGGCCTTGGCAAAGATCCATCTTGGAGCCATCTGTCATTGGCTCTCTAGGACATGGGGAAAGCTTCCAGCAGCTTCACACAGAAGCCACCCCAGAGCCCCTCTGCTGCCAAAGCCTGGCTATGCAAACCCAATGTATTTTGCAAGCCTGGTGTTCTCTGGGTGAAGGATTTTTTTGTATGAGAGGTTGAACTTCTGAGTCCACTGATCGTAGAGGACTATTTTGTTCAAGGAAAGGACAGTGTTTCTTGTATATGAGCAGCAGGCAATAATGTGATTCTTTGAGTAAGGCTGGCCTAAAGTGGAACTGAATGGTTCAGGTTTGGGTTCAATAAAACATGTTAACATGTTCTTAAGTACTAATAACAGCAAATTTAGTACTTAAAGGACATGCTGAGTTTCCTAGGTGCAATTACTATTGCCTAAATCCTGATGATTGGTGATTGGTTGATATGTCCTGTGAAAACAGTCTCTCCTTACCGAATAACATGTAGTTTAACACATATGTTAACCATGCTGAATCCTGTGAAGAGTTTGTACTTGATACTGATGGGAGCAGCTCTTCTGTCAGACGTGGGGAAACTTGTTTGGGCTGTATGGAGAGACTTGATTGTTATTTCTTGGGTTACCTCTGTCTAGTGAATATCAGTTTTCAACCATCTTTCAGTAATACAACTTTCTACCTCTGACACTTGAAAAGCATAAGGTAATAAATGCCTCATGTTGTGTTAGAATGAAGAAGTTCCATGTTCACAGACCTGAAGTAAATTGCTTGGACTATATACCACTGTTAAGATGGTTGTTTGGGCAAGGTTTTCTACTTCCAGCTGAGATCACACTGCAGTGTTTCACAAAAAGTTGTTGGAGAAAAAAAATGCCTTGGTGAGTGTGAGAATAGGCACTTTGGGATGCCTTAGCACCTTGTTGTGGAGGCATGTATCTAAAAGTACCAAACTGTTAGAAGAAAGGACTTCATTCATAGCTGCCCATATATCCACTACCTGCTGGAGCATCCAGCTGAGCAGATGTGCAAGATATGTGTTAGATTATTAAAGCTGAGCTAGATCTTCAAAATAAAAGGGATATTTTACCTGCTTACACCAGGCTCTTATGTCTCTGTAGTCCTGACTGCAGCATTCTTATTTTTATTTTTCCTTAGGGTCCATGGAGTTTTCTACAGTGGGCTTTATAGGGAAAAAAATAATTGTGGAATAAACTTGAAATAATTTTACTTGTGGCCTTAACAGGGGGAAAATCATGAGAGGGGTTGCCTGCTACCCCATTTCTTTTTTGTAAAATGCTGGCTTTTGGTTGAGATTGTTATACTGCTAGTCCTCAAAGTGTGCACAGATAATGTGACTTTCCAAATGTTAACAAATGTGAAACGGAAGAGTGGCATTTTCTTGTATCTGCAGTCAGACAGACTGAAGCACTGTCTGTGGGTAGCATAACTTCCTCTTAACTAAGAGGCAGACTAGAGTTTACTAAATTCATTATAAAGACATTACATGCTAATAGGCAGGGCATGAATAATAGCTAAAACACATAGAAACCTCTAGACCTTGTAAAGATGTCAAAAAACAAGTACTTTACCTTGATAGCAAAAGAAATGTAGAAAATTTTAAAAAATCCCTCCCAAAGCATGCTACATAAATTTACGTGCCTCAAATATTTCCTAGTTGTATGTCTATATGTCCACAGTTGTAAGCATTTTAGTTCAGATCAGAGTCATCTGACAAACTTAGTATCACTGCTTATTCTGCATTATTCTTCTCCTCTGAATGAGAGAGCATTTTTCTTTCCTACACTCTGCTTCTTTCCCCCTTAGCCAGTTAACCTTTGGATAAACTTTGTTTTCCCTGTGGCTCTGTTCCCAATACCACTGGGTCCTTTCCAGGACTATCACCTCTCCAAGTCTGATCAAACTAGAAAACAAGGAGCTTGGTTTTAATGCTTATCCTTTAGGTTTTGTATGTAAGAAAGAAAATTCCACTGCTTCAGTCCCTCTCTCCTTTCAAATAAACTATGCTGGATTTCTTTCTGAAGGCTTTATTTCGCCCAGTGTCCTAAGATGCTCTGCTTAAGTAAATCTTAATGAAATCTGTTGCTTTAAATACAGGTGACTCCATATATACGGAAGCATTCAATAATCTATACAATTCATAACTTACATATTGTCAAGTTTTCGGAATTGTTGAACCTAGTGTGATGATACATCACTGACTGCTGTCAACCATGAAATAATTATTCAGGTTTCTGTTTGCATTTTGTTTTGTGGACAGTGGAATTTTGTAGTTCTTTGTACGTATGGTTGTATTAGCACAAAAAGTGTGAAGTGAAAGGCTTGAAGCAGAAAAAAAATTAAATCTGAAACTGTCAAGGTCGAAAAATAGAGCAATAGCCCTTAATGAAGAATGAAAAATAGTATCTTTATTTTTATTTATTGCACCTTTCAAAAGTGTACTACTTGTTTCAGAGCACAGCAATGTTCCGTGTAGTGTTCTCAGGGAAATCTTTAGTCCCAAAGTCACACAGACCTCATTATGTGTTATTCTATTTTATTTTGTGTTAGATTAGATAAAAAGTGCCTAGACATCATCTACCAGTTACTATAAACTATAAGAGTCATACAGTGCAATCAGTTTAACTCTTCTACCAAGCAACACACAGAGTCAATCAAATATGGGTGGTCCCTAACATTAGCCCACTTACTCCTTTTTCAAAGATGAGGTGAAACACACAGTCCTTCCATTGCCTTGGAAACTGGTAGAAAGCAGATCAAGGTAGCATGTGTTGCTGTTTACCTACTAGACAATAGCTCCCAAGAGGCATTTTGCCCTGTTTATATATTTACTGAAGTAAAAATATCTTCACATGTCCAGTATGGTAATAGAAATAAATCATAATACCTTGCCACCACCCTTACCAGTACCTCAGATGTGCAAAAATTAAGAGGTACACAATTTCAGAATTTATGGGAAAAGAAAAAATTATTTCTGAGCCTTAAATCAAACTCGGTCTACCTTTGGTTTTATATTTTTATTCAAATTTGGTTTTATATTTTTATTTCAAATGGGTCCTGGAATTGTCACATTATTGTTTGCAGCATGAAGTTGGGACATATGGATATACCAAATACGTCAAGATACGTCTGAGAATAGTGAGCAGTCTTACTAACAAAACGTTACTTGTCCAGCTGTATGAACCCTGAAGAGATCATTCCAGAAAATAGCTTGGACTTAGCAACTTGTAACACAATATGGATGATTTCTATAGTAAATCAATACATTTGAATTAGCTAAGTACTTCAGATCAAGAATCTAGCTAGTTGTTTAGTTCCTGACAGCCTTTTACATACTGGCAGAAGTATTTACAGCTGAGAAAACAGTACTGGAGCATACTGGCATTTAAAGCTGAGGCTGCATAAACACTGAACTGGTCTCATTAATTGCTGCAACTTCCAGTCTGAGGTAGTGAGGTGATATTTTCTTTCGGCCCCTGTCTCAGACCATGCTGTTTCTTCTAAATATTGTGTAGAAACAGTTCAGCTTTCCTGGAATATATCTACAGCTGTTTAGATGTACAAAATGGTATCTTTTTTAAAAGATGAAAATCTTACAAAGTTTCAATTTTGGCAAAGCAACATTTACAACCCATTGAACAGCTAAAGAGATGTTTAAATTTTTTCCATACTTTGGAATTTTGATGAATTTTGTCCTGAGATTTACTTGCATATCTTGCTACATTTTCTAGTGATTATTTGAGAAGGAAGCAGAATTCAGTGGCAAGGATAGGAACAGACAAGTAACATCTGTGTCATGTTGGATATTCACCAGTGGCAAGTTAGGATTGCCTATGAAGTCTTTGGCTACATTTGTGTTGTAATAGTGTATCTGATGGTAACACAGGTTGGTTGTTTAGTGCGTGGGTAGAGGTGCTGTTTTTATCTGAGAGTGTCAACACAATCCACTCTTGCTGTCCATTAAGAGGGATGCAATATAATCACACCCAAATGAGTTTTAGTCTTTCTAGCTTGAATATCAGCAGCTGAGAAATAACACAACTTCAGTTCCCTGCCTTCCAAGCTGTATGGCGAAAGATAACTCAGAATTCTATTGCATGTCTAATTGTAGTGTGGCTCTGTCCTTTATGCTGACATTTCTCTATTTTTGCAGCCATTATTTTCAGGCTTTTCAAATCACTTATTTAATTTTTAATAATTATTTGCTGGAGTGTTCAAGTTTTAAAATATCAGTGGCTAAACTTCAGAATCTGTCTTGAGACATTCTTTAAGCTCGGATTTATCCACAAGCCTTACTAATGGTAAAAATCGTAAATTAGAAAAATATTGCAGAAGAACATCTTCAAAAAAATACAAGATATTCTATCCAAATTATGTATAAAAACCAGGATACTGATTTATATACATAACAGAAAGTGTATATACCTGTGTAACTCAACAATGTAAGTTGGAATTGAGGTTTTGATTTCTGTAACTGTTTTTTTTCATGAAATCAGTTTAGAGGACTGCTCACCATTCATGTGAATGTGAAATATTGCAAGAGAAAAGCAATGAGTGAGTCTTTATAGCAGGAAGATAGTTTTGAGTCAGCAGGTGAGAAATGTACTTGCGAGGGAGAACTTCTAAACAATAACAGCATGATTTCCATTTTGTAAACTACGCAAGGTGGTGTTCATTTGGTGAAACCAAAGAGACTCTCTCAATTGGAAAAATCATTAAATACCAAACAATACTTGCCACTGGGAGGCCATGCCTTGAATCATGTGTTCAATTCTGGGCATTGAGGTGCCAGAGCGGGTCCAGAGAAGGGCAACGGCGCTGGTGAAGGGTCTGGAGCACAAGCCCTGTGAAGAGCAGCTGAGGGAACTGGAATCATTTACCCTGGAGAAATGAAGGCTCTGGTAGTTGTATCACTCTGCACAACTACCTGAAAGGAGGCTGTAGCCAGGTGGGGGTCAACCTCTTCTCCCAGGTAACAAGTGACAGGATGAGATGAAATTGCTTCAAGTTGTGCCACAGGAGAGTTAGACTGGATACTAGGAAAAATGACTTATTGGAAAAGGTGGCCAGGCATTGGAATTGGCTGTCCAGGGAACTGGTCAAATCACAGTCTCTGGAAGTAATCAAAAAACATACGAACGTGGCACTTAGCAACATGGCTTGATGGTGGACGTGGTGTTGTTGAGTTCACAGTTGGACTCAATGGTGTTAGAGGGCTTTTCCAGCCTTAGGAATTCTATGATTCTATTATTTAATAAGTGCAAGTAGAAAGCTATATCAGAGAAATACCTTAGTATGAGTTACTCATGTATTTTCACTTTAAAGGAACATTGTGCTAATTATGACACTGTGGATAACTTTCACTGTCTTTTGTTTCGATTTGATTTCCATTAAACATTTTTTAACAGTAGTCTAGCGTGAGGGTTTTTTACCAGGGTTTTACAAGCATTTGTACTCTGTGTGTATATAGTTATACCTTTATTAAAGTTACATGAAAGTAAGTCTCCTTTGAAAACGAATCACCTGCATCCCTATTTGCTCCTTTGAAATTTGGTATCAATAAAGTACTAAGAAGTAATGGTAGAATGATGTTGCTTTGCTTATGGGCCTTGTTTTCAGGTAACTTGCAATTTTTATACTTCAGCTCATTTTTAATGCTTAGTTGAACAAAGAAAATACCAATTTCATATTTCTAGATTGCAGCTTTTTAATTGAAGGTGTTGAATTGAACCATTTTGCTTTTTTCAAAATTCCCTTTTGCCTTTTTCAGCAAAAATACTTTCCAGAATTTGACCCACATGTGTATTCAACATTTCTGTCCTCCTGAACCTCTTATTTCCCAGCAAGCACATATTGCTGAATAAAACCCATCTGTTCCTCACATGTGAATCAGCTGGGGCTGCTGTTTGGCACAAAATGGTTGCCAAAATCCTGTCATTTGACTGTGGATGAAATGGGGAATAAGAAAATTATTTCATCTTGCATACATTTCTAAAATATATTTAACTGTATATTAATTGTCTTTGAATTAAGTCCTCATGTTCTTGACTGTCTTCCCAGACTAGAGACTGGCACACAGCCCTTTGCAGAACAAGTGAGACACATGCTTATCTTTTAGTGTGGATTTGAAATTAGTAGGACCTGTAGCTCATAGAACTTTAGCGTTTATCCAAGTTTACCACTCACTTAAGCATTGCCATGAATTGGCAAGTCTACCTAAAACGTGCCTGTATTTGAAGCACATCCCTGCGTCACGACACTGACATTAAAGGCAAATGCAACTTCAAGTATGTTCTGACAGAAGTGGTTTGTTTCCTCCTCTTGCAGATGGGAAGCCAGTGTCACTGTCTCCACTTGAATCCCAGCCCCACAGTCCTCGGTACACGGCGTCGAGCCAGCGGGAGCGCGAGAGCTTGGAAGTCCGTATGCGGGAGGTGGAGGAGGAGAACCGTGTGCTTCGCAAGCAGCTCAGCCTGGCACAGAGTCGCAGCCCCTCGCACCACCACGGCAATCACTCCAAAACCTACTCCATGGAAGAGGGCACGGGTGACAGCGAGAGCCTGCGGGCTGGCATTGTGGCGGGGAACAGCTCCGAGTGTGGACAGCAACCAGCAGTGGAAAAGTGTGAGGTAAATAAACAAAAGGAACCTGCCAGAAACAAAGCTTGATGGATTTGGTCCTGTAAGGACATTGCAGATCCCTGTCTCCTTCCCACTGAAACGTCATTCTCCGAAACCAGCCTCTTAAAGGTCTACTGGGTGCAACTTTTTAGATAATTTTTAATTACTGTTTTTTGGTTTAACTTTTAAGCATTTAATCATCAGAATATCTTTTGAGTTATTGTTTCATCACAGGTTTTTGTCTTTTTCATTCTTATGTCCCCAAACCTGGTGTAAAATCAAAGCCTTGTTCGAAGCTGACTTCAGTAGAGCCATGCTGGTAAAGACCAGTGGCAAACTGACCCCATGTGTTTTTAAGTTAAATGAAAGCTCCACAGTGCTTAGAAAAGCCTTATTCCTTTGTTCGTGTGTCTGTAACAGTTTAGAGTTTACAGTTAATTAATTTGTGGCTTATGGAGCCAGCCTGTGTTTTTGACTCACTTTCAGGAGTGTGTCTGGGTGTTATTGTGGGACCACCTAGTTTGCATGAGCTGTGCACAAGCATTGTGTTGGCTGCAGGGAACAGGAGATCTCCTTAGAAGGTTTTGGGGTGGTTATTTTGGTTTGGTTTTCCTCATTTTATGCCAGTAGTTTTATGGATGTTATTCAGATATTTAGTTGTCAGATGTCTGAATTATGACAGGTCCAAATATGGATAGATCCAAACCAGAAAGTCTTGCTTAAAGGCCTTGTGCCAGCCAAAGCTGATGAAGATATTAAAAGTAACTTCATCCATTTATTTCTACAGAGAGGGTAATACCTTATCACCTCTTATCTTGCTTTTTGCCACTCAAAGATAAAAGTTGAAAGAAAATGAATGGGAGAGGAAGAAGAAGTCTTAATTATCTCTTGAGATAAATTCTATTCAGTGGGAAAATATTAAATACAGTTTAAAAAAGGAATTACTGCTTTCTAGTTCAATATCTTTGTCCATCAGTGTGGAAAAAAGGAAGCAACATTATGGTAAGGAGAGGGGAAAAATAGGTTTTGTTTTTCATTTTCCCTTCTCTAGATAATGAGGGTCTGATTTTCTCAATGTGAGCATTTTGGCATTTCTTTTAATCAGGGAAGGTTCAGGCCATCAATAAGCAAACCTCACTTCTGCCTTATTATTATGCCAAGGAGGGATGATCTAAATCTCAGTTCCTGGTTGTTCAATGTACCAGCCAATTTGGGACACAAAAATAGCAGCTTAAAGTAGAAATAGTTTAAGTGGCCTTTCGGTTTATGATGTGTTTTGCCAATAAGTTTACTTGCTCAGTGGGGTTTAGCATTGTGCTGGAGGCAATGGTTACATAAAATAGAAAATCACACATTATTTGCCATCTCTCTATCTCACTACACACTATTTTGATAGCAAAATAGCTTTTGACTCTTTTTGTTAGAAATTCACTCAGTAATTCAGTAGCAGCAGTGGAAGTTAAAATTAAACTTATTATCAGATTTGCCAAGGGTCTCATCATTTATCCCATTACTGTAGATTCTGGTTCTGCATTTGTGTGAGGGGTATCTTGGCTTGATTTGCTCTCTGTTTTCAGTGTTTCAGATGTGCAAACTAAATCTCTTTTAGCTTCTGACCCTGGAATATATCACTGCAAGGGTCAACAACTTGGGTAGTGAAAAACAAGGGTTCTTGAAAAGAAGATAGAAGCTCTGGGGGAGACTAAGAGAGCTAGGAATAGGTCGTTCGTTTTATTGAGTCTGTTCTTAGAGGTTTACTGAAGATAACGTTTCAGAATCTAATTTGAGATGGTCTTTAATGATGATTAAAACATTTGAAAATGCAGTTACAATGAACGAACATTAAATCTCTGATAAAGCATAATCTGTGTGATAATAATTGTGATCTATATCAAATAGCTGTGGGTTTGTTGCATTCCAGCCAAACTTCCTACTCTGTTGCATACAAGAGAGCTCTTCTGATCTTGTAAAATGGACCAGCACTATACTGCAAGAGAAAAATCAGAGTCTCAGCCGAGGCACTTTTTCCTGGAGGGAGCAGATGCTTGTCATCCCTTCCCAGTAGTAGACAAGTTTAACACAAACCTTGGAAATATAGTGCGAGTAGTCCTTACACAGATGTCAGCACAAACAACAGGCTTCAGAAGGAGAGCATAATGCCAGTGGAAGCTAACACAATTATATGCCTCTTTCTTACAATGTTATCCCAGTATCTTTCCAGCTTGTGCTCCCATAAACCGAACATTTACTTGAAATTAAGTGTGCATTTACAAATAGTTGTAATAGTGATTATATATTAGGAAATGGATAATTGGCAGTATAGCATTTAGTGGGTTAGCAAAATACTTCAAATTTGAAGCATTTTTACAGGCAATTTGTTTTCAACAGTGTTGTTCAATAGGGTTAAATGTATAGTGCTCCACAGCCACCAAGAACAGGCCCTCATCAACTGAAACACAGTTCTTCATGTGGTTTTGGATATTTTCTTCTCATTAATATTACCCCAGAATAGACTTAAATACTGCATTCAAAACTTAAACTCTCTTTCCTAAAAAAGCTTTACTTCCTTAAGAGCCTCGAAGTACCTGGACCTGTGTGCTCCTTAAACTATTTACAATTAAAAATAATTCTGGTTGTGTCCCTGATCCCTAGCCTATAGGGAGAATGATGGGATGAACTTCCACAGTGTTTTGATAACCTGTTCATATCTATGTTTATAAACAGAGGAGGAATTCATTGAGTCTGGAAAGCAAGATGTATTGTTATTTCATCTGTTGCTGCAATGAGTTGCATTATCCAAAAACATTTCCAGTGAACGGCCTGAGTCCAGACTTTTTGCAACAAGTGGTGAACACGTCTGTCATTCACTTTAAAGGGAACATTGTAGAAAGATGAACACTTTGAAGGAGCTCAGTTTAGATCCACGGTGACTTCTGAATATCCAGGTTAGAGTGTGACTAGGACTATCTAGAATTACTATGGAATGTCAAGAGTAAGGAACAAGTGTAGCATGCAGAGCCTTGGTGTGAGAAGTTTGGTGAATGTTGAAGCCAACAGGCAGGCTGACACACACACACATGTTGTGGTAATTGTAGTGTTCTTGGCTGATGTGGCTTCACTCCTAGGTGTTACCTCCAGTTACTGAATCCAGAGGTTGTATGAATCACAGTGGCCAGTTCTGGTAGGATGGAGGATACATTCTTCTAATCATCTTCAGGTGGTAAAGAGGAGTTTGAGAAAGGTGACAGTTTTCAAAATCTGAGAGCTGATGCTTACTAGTTTACTTAGGAAAAGATGCAAATTCTTTGAAGTTCTTTCTTCTTCCAGGTACTATTGTCCTATCTTGCCAGAATTTGGCTACAGCCAGCTGCTCTCTATCCAAAAGTGCATTTGGAACAAGCATGGAGAAAACTGGAAATAACTTTTTTTTCCCTTAGGATGCAAACATCTGCAGACAGTTCAGGTTGATGACCTCATTTTGGCTTATCTGTTTTTGCACTGACTTTGTTTAACAGTTAAACAATGAAGGAGAGGAAAGTGAATCAGGAAAAGGAGGGGAACAGACTGAGTCTTGCAGCATGCTGCAGGCAAAAACTTGGGAAAAAAGGTCTAGATTTCTATTGTCTTTGAGAATTTTTGCTCTCTTGTATAACTGATTGCAGGCAGAAATAGAAGTGATATGTAATATCAAACACTGCAGAGAGGCTGAGCAGAAGGTACATGGATGCCTATGTCTCTGAACTGGAAATAAACATTCAGAAGAGTAGCAAGTGCTGCTCTCACCATGCCCTGGCTGAAACAGCATCCAAGGCAACAGCACTTACTAGAAAACAGTGAGGAAAGCATGCTTTCAATTCTGGAACAAACTGATTTAGTAAAGGGAGGACAGATGTAGGCAAATCCTTGACAGAATAAACTCTGATTTTGAGAGGAGTTGTAAGGTGGAGAGAGAGACTGTGAGGAGAGCTTTTCTGGCAAGTAAAGATAGTATAAAACAATGTGATACAACAGTGCTATTCTGTCAAAACCCTTAAAATGTTTGTGTCTGGTCCAGTGTCTTCAGATGAAATGTTTAAAGTAGGCATGAAACTATTCTCAGTTAATTTGATTGTAATTGGCATTGAAGGGAAGGATCTTAGGTATTCCAAAAGCCTGAGAAGGACCAGGTGGCAATCAGAGAGGAGGCAGTATATGGAGTATTAGGAATCAGTGCACCCACAGGAGCCCATGCCCATGAGTACAGTACAAACTCCTGCTGCAATGAAAGTTGTTAATAAGTAGCCTCTGTTCTCCCCTCTTGCCACAAGAGAGAAACATAATCAGTTTTTGCAAAGTGTTGAGCATGTTCAGCTCCCATTGACTTTAGCATAAATTTAAAGAGCTAGTACCTCACACAGCTGTTGCCAAAGCACACTGCAATATTTTGTCTTTCTCACACCTCTCTGGATAGACAGTTGTCTTATTAATTCAGGCCTCTTAAAACCTCAGATCTTAAATGTGCCTCAGCTTGTGAAGCACACTAGGGTTGGAGGCAGCTGCAATGTTCATGTGGATGTTCCACAATGGCACAGCCACTTGGCAATTATATGATTCCAACTGTGCCTTGTACCAGGCAATGTTAATGGACGGGGCTGTGGACTCTTTAGATGTGCCCAACACATGCCACCTCTTGTGTAAATCTGCTTCTGTTATAAGCCAGGCTTTGGAAATCTGTGACTATATGAAGAGGCAGAATTCCTCATTTGTTCTCAGCATAGTGGGCATTCTGTGGAAAATGAGAGCTGTGTGCATGAGAAACCAGCTAACCAAGCTTCAAATGGAAGCCAAATGAGGCTTCCCTGCAGTTTCACAGCTGTGTCCCCAATGGCAGCTTTGTGCTGCCAGCATGGTGAACTCTCCTTCATTTCTGTGACCACTAAGAAACAGAATATTACAGAACCTGGAGCCAAAACTTGGTAGGATTAATTTTCTTTTGTCCCTAGGGAATAAAAATGGCTAATTTTAAAACCAGAGGAGAGTAATGTAACACATTTTTCAGATTAGTACTTACTGCCTAAAAAATAATGACTCGTAGTGCCTTTTCAATTTTCCCTTTCCTCCTGAAGAGATGAGGAAACCTCTGCCTCATGTTAAAAGGGAGGTAAGAAGGCACAGAGTAAGCGATAATTTACCAGTGTCATGAGGTGGATAGAATGTGTTTGTGGAGATTGTATTTAGCTTCACATTAAGACTGCCCAATGCAGCCCATACTGGTAGTCAGAGGCAAGCAAATGCCTACCTGCCCTCATAGTTTGTGTCCCATCATATCATTGGGGTGCATCCAGCCCTGGCAAACCAATTGTCTCAGTAATGCTCATCCATGATAGCTTGCTCACCCTCTCCTTAGTAGCTGTGCATAAGGCAGAAATAGTAGAGAATTTCTAAGAGCATATGTGCTTGTAATTATCAGACATAATTTTGAACTATAATTGAGAAGATTAAAAATGTATACATGTTTGCATACTCAGAATTTTGTGTGCTGCTTACTTGGGGAGGGTGTGTACATATGTGCACACATAGGCTCTTAGCTAATAAATGCAATTCTGTTCAAACATCTGATGTAATTTAGGGATAGTAATGACTTTGGAATGATGATGGTGTTATAACTCAATTAAGATGTTTTTAACAAACTGCCTCAAGTGGGCTGCAAACAGCTGCAAAACACCCACTCAAATCTTTAACAATTGCCACACTTAATAATAGCACTGTCATGTATGTGCTCTCCATAGTGAATGACAGAACACAGGAGCAGGCTTTCATTGTTGTTCTTTTTGTTCCTTTTCTCCCACAGACTATCCACGTTGCCATTGTTTGTGCAGGGTACAATGCCAGTCGGGATGTTGTCACACTTGTCAAGTCTGTCTTGTTTCACAGGTAAAGGTAGCTTTCTTTTCTGTATATTATGTATCTTGTTATGGCTAAGTAAACTCTTTTTACATTTAGTCCCCTCTTTCAGAAGAAAGCTGGATTCCCTTCCCTGGTTGCTTTTTCTTTAGAAGGAATGGAGCATGAAATTTATGACCACCACAAAGAGATTCACCTGTGTGTAGATTTCTACAGTGAATTAGAATGATCAGAGATCCACCTGCTACCCCTGTTGTATTGTGGGAATAAGAACAGTATCTACCTTTACTGTAAAGCATCTGCACAGTCCTGAATGCTGTAAAATAATAATAAAAGTAATGACAGCACTGTATTCATTTGGCCTATTTCTGGCATCATTTTATGGCACTGGTGTATATGTAGGTGATAAATTCACACTGGCTACTTGACTATTCCAGCTTCCAATTCAGACATTTGTTTTTGAAGTAAATCTATTATCATGGTCAGTATATACTATTTCATTAAAATCAGATTGTTTATTCTGTCTTTGGAATGGCCACTTGCAGCCACTCAGAAGGTTTTGCGACTTGGTTTTAGCACATGGAGCACACACAGTTAGATCACAAAATCAAGGGCATAAATGTGCAATGAAGACAAAATAACCAGTTCCCTTGGTAGTCAGCAGCTCTAGAAAAAGAGAATTCACATTAAACTGTGTGTGGGCATATTTGTATATCCCTGGGCCAGTTTAGAAATGTCTCTCAGAGACATTTTCCAATAATGTTGTAGAAAGTGGATTAGAATAGGGAAGTGATCAAACTGACTCAAACAGAACAAATAGACTAATAAAATACGCTTACAGTATAAACAATTTACTAAGGAGGTAGTTTCAATATGCTGCTTTATTTGAAAGATAATTTTATGTCAGTGAATGACTCTTGTTCATGTCGTGCCAGTATCTTACAGCCAGCATGCATGGGGCATACCAACCCCACACTTTGCTCCTTATGTTTGCCTCCAGTCTTCTGCTGGAGGTTGTAGTAATCACTCCCTTACAATGCTTTTAGTACACCATTTTATCATTTTTTGATAAGTTTCATATAATAATATAAATGCTCACCTTGTACAATATGGGAAAGGACTCAGTAAATACTACTTAATCTCCAAAATATGAAGCAACTTCCACTATCAACACATAGCCTTTGCAAGTCTTTTGAGAAGTAGCATGTTCATGTAAGATGAGGATTAGGATCAGAAAATCAATGTTAAAATAAGCATAACAAAAGCAAAACAACAGCAAAAATCTGTGTCATTCTCTGTGCAAAATTTTTCTGAATGTTAAAATTCTGTTAAATTTTAAAACTGTATCTATTTCCGGTTAGAAGTTTGAATTATTCAGTGTAAACTGGCTTCATGTTGCAAGGATGTGAGGAGGTTTTGTCTGTTTTGATTGTCGTTTCTAAGGGATATAATGGAAAATTGCATTTTTGTGGTGACACAAGTAGTTCTAGTGGTTAGCTTCTTCCTGTTTTGCTCTCCTACCACTTAAATCCATTTTGAGGAGACTTTAATCGGTATGTTTCCTAGTGTTGTGTAAATAAATAGGAATCTCACAGCTCAAAGGTTTAAACAGCTTCTCTCTGTGTTACTTAAAGGAAATGTCCCTGTTTTACATAAGCCACTCATCTGAGCAATTAGCAAATTTATAAACAATTATGCCATATAATTATTAAATATAATTAATTAAAATATGAAACCCAAATAAAGGGAATTAGCATTGGTATTTCTTAAGTCTGCCCTTGTGCAGAGCATCTTTGTTGTTTGGCTAGCACTACTGCTAATCTCAGAGGATTTGTCCAGCTCAGCAGAGGTGATCAAGATAAAGTCCACTATAGCTAATGAAACTTTAGCACAGTTAAGTTACATTCAAGATAACCTATCTCCCTTGTTTGCTTAAAACATACTTAAGGACAAATCTAAGTCTATTCCTGCCTAGAACTAGCTTTTCTAACTAAGTGTTGAATCGTTTAATAGAAAAAGAAGATGCTCTTAAAAGAGAGACAGAGCTTCTTACAGACATTTCTTCCTTATCTTCTAGAAAACCCAGGCTTCTTAAGCATCAGTTGATGCTATGGCTGCCTGGCCATGCTTTGGTAGCGCTCCTTTTGGTAGGACTCCTATTCTTGCATCTTTGTATTTTAAGAGGCAATTTTGAAGGATGGAGAATAAATGACAAACTCAATTGAAAATTGATTTAGAACCAGGTTTCCTTGCATTGGTTGCCATGTGCGAACAATGTTATCTTGGAAACTAGTATGCACTTCAGAAATAGTGATGTTTGCAAAGAAGGCTTCTTTTAGTTGCTAGTATATATTTAATTGTAGGAATGCAGGATGGAGACAGGTCATGATACTGCATTAGGAGGAATGAGTTAGGAGAATTGGAAGTGGTTGGCTTGGATAATGAATGCTTCATGACATCAGCAGCAAGGTTACCATCTGACTTGAAGGTCACCAGTGAAAACAGGCATGGAAGATGTCTCTTCTTGTAACCTCTAAATGTCACCTGAGAGTGCATCCTAGCTGGCATTGTCCAGTAAGCCAAGCAAACCAGACATTTGAAAGGACTGTGTGTTACCAGTAGAGAGGTTTCCTTAACAAGAAGTTTTCTCCTAATCTCTGAAGTTAGACTACTGATCTTCCATTTGTAGGACCACCACATTCAATCTCAAATATAGTTTTGCAAGAACAGAACAAACATGCCTCCAAACGTATTGTCAAAGATGTTTGGTTTTAATATGAATACACCCTGAATACAATGTACTGATTAAACAACTAACCCCTTGAAACAACCAGCCTTAATATCCTCACCTGCCCTACTGCACCTCACTTGGTATTTGTTGTAAGAGCACTGATTCCAGTGATTCTATCTGGAATTCATGGAGATGTCATGTGCTTTTTTTAGCATTTCTGTCTAGTTTAGTAATTAAAGCATGTTTTAGCTGTGCATTTTGGTACAAAATGAGATACCTAAATTCCCTACTTCTGTAGAAAATCCCTACTTTGCTAATAGAAAAGCTCTGGGAAAAGGAGGCCATGTCATTCTAATCCCAGGGTGCATTAACATATTTGTTATACCCCCAACTTTGAGCTAGAGTGCTAGATAGAGACACAAAACAGCAGGATTGCTGGGTCATTAAGGATAAAAGCCACAGGAGTTTCTGTAGATGGAGTGTGCTGTCTCTTCTCTCTTGCATGAATATACAGCAAATCCTGCATATTGAACATTTCATCTCTCCATAAGTCTAAAAAAACAAGTTTCTGATTCTAGTCGTACCATATATATCATAAGTCTTAAGCAAACTACTTGTTCAGACCATTTGAGAAACTGTGTCTGTCTTCAGATTCCAGAGAGTGGGAAGAGGAGAGGAAAGGGGTAGTGTGGTTGATTCCACATAAGGACACCATAGTTCAGAAATGTGTTTCATTCCCAGTGGTGCTTGATTCCAGTTTTGTCTTTAGAAAACGTATGCTCCAGCCACAAAATCCCAGCAGCTTTTAACACCCAGTTTGACATAACTGACAGCCTGTTCTCAGGAGGAGACTAGCAGAGCTGGGATAGTGCAGGGTTTGCAGTCTGATAAATATGCATTGGCAGCACTGCACAGAGGGAGGCTTGTAGAATGAGCATTCAGTCCTAGTCTGCAACTTTCCTGCTTTCCCCTCTTGCGCATCTAGTTCCCAATTATGACAGATTTTATAAATCCATTGCAGGACTAAAAAAAAATTATCTCTGAGCCAGTTTAACACAAGCCAAGCTCATATCACTGTGTCCTAAATGCAACTGAACTTTAATTTTTCCATATCAAACAACTAAACACTAAAAACTAAATATATTGGGTCAAATGGGCAAAATTAAATGCAAATAGTTTTGGCATCAGTGCTTACAGTACTATGCAAAAAGCACCAGCATTTCTTTTTCAAAACTGAAGCAGTTTCCTGGGGCTGATAACTCTCCTTGAATCTTTTGCAAGTATTGGTCTAAGTTACATTGATGATTTTCAATGTTTTACTCCATTTCTGAAAATTGTAAAGCTTGGAGGGCCACAGAAACAACCCACAATTATGTTTCATATTGCAAAGATCATTTCTGTCTCTGCTCAGGTAAGTCTGAACTTGAGTAAGGGCTAAAATGGTTTTTAATGTACTCTTATCTTTTTCTAAGACATGCTAAACACTGTGTTTCATTTGAGAACAAAAGAAAGACCAAAATTGCACAGTTAGAGCATGTTGCTGACAGTTAGGTCAACCTGACAATCTGTGAAAAATTAACATGTCTTTTGTGCCAGCTCATACTGCCTTGTTTGTTTGTGCCTTTTTGGTTTTTTTTCCCTTTGGTATGTTAGTCCCTCTTCCTCATAGAAGTTACTGTGTTTACTTCTTTAGCTTTACCTTCCTCTATACTATGGCAATAGTGGGATAGTAATGAGGGGGTGTGTAAGGTATGTAAACAAAACCAGTCAACTAGACAAAAGCTTTTTAATATGACACAGCCTCTTTGCTTTAAGAAGGCTGCTTATAACCTTAAAGTTCAGCATATGTGTAAACATTTTTAAGATCAGAGTATAAAACTGTGTTACAGATTGCTATATGAATAATGAACTTTTTTTTTCTTTAGAACAAGTAGAATAAGGCAAACCAAATGAAAATCTAAATTAAATAAAAAGGATAACATGTAATTTCCAAGTAAGAGTCACAAGTCAATGCTGGCTGGTAATTAAAGCTTATGTAATCTAATGGCTATATTCCATGGAGACCATTTTGCCTTAATGGAGTTAATTTGAGAATTTAAAACCTCTGTCATTGTTTCCAACTTTTCCTACAATTCAGTCTATTTGGGGGGAGATTCTTCTGGCAAAAACTATAAAGCATGACCTGATTTCTCTTTCACATCAATATGCACACTTCTTCTTGTGTTTTATAGCTGACCTAACAATAGAGGCATAATGGAGAAAGCAATGTTTAAAAAAATCTGTGTGTGAAACCTCTTATTACTTTCCAGAGAAATTCTCTAAGTTAACACAAAAGAAGATCTATGAATGATGCAGCAAATGCATATTTAAGATCTCTCCAATAGTTTGGGGAGCATTTTAGTCAATACTGCATATGAAGGGGTATGGAAAATCTTAATGATTTTCACATTAGAATTCTTCACGTATGAGAGAGGGGTTGTCATGGGCAGTAGGAAAAAAAAATTTCCCAAACTGCCTTTTATAATTTCTGTTTGAAGTTCTTGTAACCATTTGTTACAGATACAAGAGGTATTACCTTGTTGTGCTTCCCTTAATAAAGTATAGGTTTTGGAAATAAACCCCCTGGGCTACTGACCTTTTTATATTCTTAGAAAATAAAATTCCTCTTGTAGAGAGAACTGCACAACCAAGCAGCCAAGCAGCTGCTTTTTGAGTTACTAAAAATTGAGCTATTGAACAGTACAGAAGGGAAGAGTGAGTCTTGGTTCTCTACTCCCTTTTTCAATTGTAGATTTTTGTATGTAACTCTGTGGCAGTGCCTATTCAAAAAGGGCCACAAATGCTTGAGCAAGCAGATCATAACTCTGATTAGGAATCCTTTTTGAAATGCAGATATAATGATAAAAAAGATACAGAGAAATGGAATAGGCTCCTAAATTCATGGCCTGACTTTTAAAATTACTGACATTTTTTCATTTTACTAACTTTTTAGGACCTCAGCAATTCTGAAAATGAGAGTATTCATTCAAGCCCCTATATTTAGGTCTAAGAGTCTATATTTAAGCATCCATGCTTGAAAATCTTGGCCAGAATCTCTCTTCGTTCACTTTTGAGGAAAGTAATTTAAGAAAGTAAATGTGTGCTTTTTACGTATGGTTTATTTTGTCAGATAGTGTTCTGATCTTAAGACAAGTGGAAATAATTTAATATATGAAGAATTGCAGTTTTCTAAATAGAGTGCTTAAAACCTTGAGTTTCCACTTGATGGGAAATACCCGTATTTTTGAAATTACATTTTATCACATTAAGACATTAGTGCGTTTTCCATGTAGCAGAACCTATGAAGTTTTAGTTGGTAGAAATTCAAATGTTCAAAATCTTTGAGGTAAATGCAACTAGATATTTATTTATGGACCTTGTGAGAAATTCTATGGCTATTTCAATACCTGCTTCTGTAGTGAGGAATCTGGAAGACCTGTGGCTCAGAGTTCAAGGGCCACCTGTTCTAAACCCCAGGACACTAGAAACCTTGATTTCCAAACATACTAATTCACATGAATTCACTGGGAGTTTTTGAAAATCTATTAGTCTTTTAGGAGAAGTTTGTCACAGTTGCCATATATTGACCCATATTATTCCCCATATATTTGCATATACTGTCACCATTTACAGTATAATGATTTCTAGCAGTACAGATATAACTGGCCTGTACCATATCTAGTTTTTCAGCTCTCTTTATGTGCCTAGTGGAAAATAAGATACATATGTTAAAAATAAGCAAAACAAACAGCTGTGCTTTGAGTTGGTTGGAGAAGTTGAAGACAAAGGAAGACCACCTTCCATTTAGAGTGAGAGAAGAAGTTTATGCTGGTCATCACTTTCTCCCAGTACTTGATTCCAGGTTCTCTTCAACCCAACAAGTGGGTTGCACTGGAGTCCTTAGGCTCAGGGAATTGGAAAGAACCCGTTGGGCCATCTCATTAACTATAGATTTGCACTTGCTGCAGGAAACAACAGAATTGAAATCCTTTTCATAACTTGACCTGCCTTCACAGCAAAAGGGAGTTGAGTTTTTCTTTAACCTGAGCATCATAGGTTTTCAGTTTCATGCCACTCAATTTCCACTACCACTTTCCACTACTTCTGCATCTTCAGCTGCTCATTCAACTTCAAAGGCCATGTCACCCTTCCGTGTCACCTGGGTAATAACCCAGGTGAGGTACTCTCAAGCCTCCCTCTGAAGACTTGATTATCTCCCTGTTACAGTTTGACTATGGCTAAATGACGAGAGCCCACACA
>WEIV01026268.1:11601-25514 GCA_013390005.1 Calyptomena viridis | reverse complement strand
AGTGTGCAAATAGCTTATGGCCCAAAAAGCTAAACCGTGGCCATGGTAAAAGTAATTTTCAAATATCTCCGGGCACAGTCTGTTCACAATAAGTAAGTAAATGCATCAAACTGGTCAATAGGTAACAAATCCTGGTGCTGGAAGGCAAATCCAGATGTCACCTTAGTTTTTGCGTAGGTGTGTTGTAGAGTTGCTCGTAAACAGCTGCATGAATAACTTTAAAGCAAATCAGTAAGGCTAATGTTTTGTTCTGTCCCCCAAGCACATAGGTGCCTGGTTCCTTCTGTGCATTAACCTTGGAATGTGCTGTCAAAGATCATGTGCTCTGTTTGACTTATTGAGATTGAATCCAATACTTGATTGGTGAGCAAGTGCAAAACAACATCTCTTGCTGACATCATAAGAAGAACTGGTATTTCTTGCATCTGTGTTCNGATGACTGTTATGGAATTTATCAGTGTCTTCAGAAAATGGGAAGGGAAAATGTAGAATTATTTCTTTGAAGAAAATTTTTCATTTGTAGACTATCAAAATTCCCAAAATAACATCAACATTTTCAGTATTCAAGTTTAGAATACATTTAGCAAACCTATTGATGAAACTGTTAATAATNGCAAATCCAGATGTCACCTTAGTTTTTGCGTAGGTGTGTTGTAGAGTTGCTCGTAAACAGCTGCATGAATAACTTTAAAGCAAATCAGTAAGGCTAATGTTTTGTTCTGTCCCCCAAGCACATAGGTGCCTGGTTCCTTCTGTGCATTAACCTTGGAATGTGCTGTCAAAGATCATGTGCTCTGTTTGACTTATTGAGATTGAATCCAATACTTGATTGGTGAGCAAGTGCAAAACAACATCTCTTCCTGACATCATAAGAAGAACTGGTATTTCTTGCGTCTGTGTTCAGTTGTAGTATTATGGGGCTTCTCCCATTATCTTGAATCTGTAACATAACTCATATTTTTTTCTTGCTGTCACATATTTACCTATCTGTTAGCTAGTTAATTTAGACTGTCAGTTCCTTGAAGTGTGTACCACCATATTTTGTTGTATGTGTATAAATTTTTAGTGCAAAGGCACCTTGATCCAGCTGGGATCTGTAATCTAAGTAGCTATTATGCAAATTTTAGCCCTTAATATCCTTGAATAATTTCTTTTCAGTAATATTGATTGGCAGCAGTTATCTGTGGTATAGTAGGTTTGTATCCTGTGTAAAGGAGGAAAAAGTGCCTTGAAAGCGCCCTTTTGATTTGTTGAATACATACAGACAGCAAATCCATATTGCTGAAATGCAGCAAAAAACATATGCAGCTTCTTTGGTTGACTTACCATCCCTGCCCTGCTGTTTGTTTGTCCGAGGCTGGCATTCTGAAGTGCTCTCAAATTTGTGTGATTTATATTGTAGGCCTGTAGTGTACTTAGAACTTAAATGGAAGTAAAATTATGTTAAAGTTTGCAGATTTCAAAATCTGAAGGGAAGGACCTGAGTTGAACTGCAACTTAAATATCTTTTGATTTAATCAGTGCACATCAAATCCTATAAAAGTATGTTTTCCCTTTGTACGTCCTAGGGTCATCTTGCCCTGGCCTGTGCTGAGCTCTGTTATACTGCTGCATACCTTTATAGTTCAATTTTTATTTCAAAGCCTGTGTGCTGTATGACTGAGCTGTTGAAAAGAACAGAAGTGCTCTGAAACTGTTCAGGAGGTGAATCCAGACTGTGCCACTTTCCAGTGACTGCTTAGTTCAGCACAGTGTTTAACGTAGCCGAAAAGCAGCATGGTCAGGGTAGCACACTGTTTCCCACAGCTTCAGAACACTTATTTTCTTTTCAGCTCATGCTCCAAGCAATTGTGTCTCTAAATTGGCATCATGCTATGTGGCGTGCTTAGGAGGATACATCACTAATAGCATTAAATTGCTGATTTCTCTTAAAAGAAATACAAAATAAAAAGAAACTAGACCAAAATACAAAAGCTTTCTGATGTTGATGGAGCCCACAGCCAAGAAGTGTGGAAATAACTTCTTGTAGAGTCATTACCAGCTTTGACTTTCTTTCATCTACCATCTCTCTTTGGAAGCTGTTAGAGCTTGCTGTTTCTTGAGAAATTATTTATATATGGTGGAAGGAAAGGGATAGAAATGGTCTGGTTGAAAGTCCTTTAATGCATTACCCTTGAACAGTACCATGAGATCTGATTTCAGCTCTTCACCCCCTTTCGTGGCTGTAGTTTGTCTTAAAGACCTTAGTCCAGCAGCAGAGGGTAGACACAAAGTCTTCTGTTAGAATTGTTACATGCAGAGACTGTCCTAGTCCAGACCTCAGGGACACAATTTCATTTTCCTTGTCTAGTAGTTTAAAATTAGCATGTGGTGCTTTCTTATGCCTTAACCTCAAACCCATAGGTTTACCTCAAGGCCTTGTTTCCAAGCTCCCTTTGCCATTCTTGTCTTCCAATAGGAAATAATTGGAGGATGGTTTTCAGCTTCACTTCAAATATAACGATAATCTGGCACTAAAAGCTGAAATGAAGAATTGCCGCCTTCTAAGAGAATTTTGCAGTCAAATTTTTGGAAGAGAAATCGTACCCACTGGAGATGGGTTAAACTTGCTTGAGATGGTGTTCTTTGAAAAGAAAATTTGAATGAAAGGTGGAATACAAGACTTTTTTTTGTTAATAACTTGGAAACAATGACTTAGCAATGTTTCTGAAAATATTTTTTGCCATGACTTTTAGTGGGCTTTGGGAAAGTACGCATATGAATTAGGACCTCAAATTTTGGGTTGTCATTTTTTTCATACTTGCCAATAGCTTATTGAGAATTAGAGAAATAGAGGCCTATCTGCTTAGGCTTCTATTGTGTTCCTTTGTTATACGTGCTTATTTTTCAGTACATAAAATCTTTCCCAGTTATATTTCGTCATTTTACCAGTGTGATAATTTCCACTAATCACTACATTCATACAACAGTTCCTTGAGTTTAAAAGACAAGTAGCGTTCATGGGGAAGTAGCAAAATATGAATAGCAGTTTCATGGAGAAGCCCCTCCGAAAGGACTAAAATAGTCTAATCTGACCTTTTCAACATGATTATATATTACTTTTGTGCTAAGGTACTTGTATCAGAATCATTAAAGTCTAACTAAGGCTGTAAAAATGAATCATCTAAATTATGTTTTTGTACTATTTCCTTGATTTCATTGAGATTTTTTTTTCAGTATAACCTTTCATGACTTTTGTAAATGTTTGTACAAAGGGTTTTGTAATGGTAAGGATAGATAAGATTCTGCAGCATTTTCCTAATATTCCTCTTTTTGTCAGTTACTTATTTGTGTGCTGTAAAGGTACTCTGGTACTCTACTCCTTGAATTTTGAGACACAACAGAAGATGCTCTGCGTGCAGACAGCTGCTTGTACTTTTGTGAACTCAATTGCAAGCATTTCACACTGTTTTTTCCTGCTGTGTCCATTGCTGGCAATGAATTCAGTGCTGAGATAATCCAACTTCAGTTGCCAAAGCGCTTAATTTTGTCTGATATCCTAATTTTAGTGTGTTTATCTCAGCCATGCCAAGAAATGGATGTGGCAACACTTAGATTTGTTCAAATAATAAAAAGAGTCAATAAATATTTTTATTTGGAATATTGAAGTAGAACTTTAAAAGAGAAGATGGATTGGCCTGAGCACAAAAAATTCTTAATGTATGTTAGTTATTTTTTAAAGATTCTGTACAGATATATTGAAGTTGCTATTGTACATGCAACTGAAGTATTGTTTGAAAGGAAAGAAATACATAGGAAAACATAGCAAGTGCATGTACCCTTTCAACCTCTGATACTTTGCAACTCAGGGTTTGTCAGAGTTGTAGAACTTTTCAGAGGATCTTGTTTCTTCTTCTCTCTTGATCTTTTCAGTCCCTCTTTGAACCCATGAAATCCTTAAGCACCCACAACATATCTAGGCCAGGAATGTCAACAGTTTAACTGCACATTGTATAAGGTACCATTTTCTTTTGTTTGATCTTGCTGCTTGTCTCCTTCGAAATGTTCATACTTGTGTTGAAAGAAGCAGTCAAACATCTAGTACAATATTTTAAGAAGGACAAGCTTTCCTCATATTATTTCATAAGTTGTACCTTGGATACCTGAGATGGCAAGGGAGTTAAATACCCTAATCCTTTATAAATATAGATATCCTTGCAATATCTTGCTAGTAAGAAGAAGCAGAGAGAAGCTGTGTCACAGCTTTAAAGATGGCTAGAGACACCAATGATAATGATGCAATGCAACTTCCAAAAGCACACAATCATCTAATTCTGTCATCTCATTTTAGTTTTCTAAATAATAAGTAATGGCCATAAAGTATCTTGCTGAAAGTTAACAGGTATTTTGTACTACAGCAGAAAGTTAACACCAGCTCTAGAATGTCAGAGTAGCATCTGCAATAGTGGATCATCCTCTGTCTTGGATATAGAAAGAGGGCTTTTGGAGTTCTGTAAGATCCAATTTAATCTGGATACAGATTTGTAGCTGTCAGAATTTCTTTCTCAAGGTACATCCAGCATAACTGAATTGACATCCGTATCCTGCAGTAGATAAGGAGCACTCAGAGATAATACTATATTACATTACTCCATGCTTTTCCTTGTTTGTACCATGACTTGCTATGCATGTCCACTTAAGATGTTCTACTGGCCACTGTGAGCATGAAATAGCAAGAGGAGGGGCTGGGACTGTTCAGATGCTCTTGGCAGGGGAGGAAGGAACACATGGTGTGCTTGCTGGAAAGAGTACATTGGCATTATGCAGGGCCAGGACATCACCTCGTGTCTGGGCCAACAGGCTGCCTATTCCTTGTTCAGTGCAATGCTGTTAGGCAGGGAGCAACAACAGCTGAGAAACAGCAACTGGGCCACAGTGCTCCTCAGATAGTCATCCTTTTCAAACTTCAAATCCCCACAAATGCGCAGTAAAGAGTGTCTCTGCATATGTCACTTTCCTTCTGTCCCTGATAGGTGAGGAAGCTGATGCTGCTATAGTTTGATTCATTCAATTACCAAATTCTGTAATAAGAAGTCTATTTCCTAGTATAATCCTGTGGCATGAAATAAGATAAGGGTAGGGTGAGTTAGAGCTAATCTGTTGTAATCAAACAAAAATCTTAAGTACTTAAGTTTAAATAAGTACAACTTGGTATATATTTTGCAGTCCCTGTGGTTGTCTTATAATGACCATTCTGTTAGTCCTTTGAAATGTCTCCTCAAAAATCTACCCAGTTCTTATAATCGTGATGACATTTTATTGACTTAAATGAAAACCAGAATAATCTAACTCTGTATATTGTAGTCAGGCTGAAGGTACCCTTTATGAATAGAAAAAACTTACTCTATTTCTTCCGCTAGTCCTATAGGATCATCTAATTTTTTAAAATACTTTTAAAATGTACCTATTTCTTAGGTAATCTGATCATTAAAAATTATTACGAGCTTGGAGACCTTTTTTTTAAGTTCATAAGGACTTTGACTCCTAAATTACTTACGTAGCATAGATGATATCCTGTATTCAGCTATATTTATTCAAAATCATGTTCAGTAGAAGTAACTGCTGAATTTAACATTGTAAGGTAGTTATTTTACAGCTGTAGTTGTCTGTTCCTCTTTCAGTCTGAATGGTTCTGAGCTTTGTTTCTGAAGTATTTTAAATATAAGAGGCTCATCTGCTTTCTATTTTGAACAGAAAAGTAGTAAATAGGCTGTTTCAAAAAAAACCTTTGCACATCTGTACGAGTCCTAGCAGAAGCTGTTATATTTTTAACATAAAAGGTTTTTATGAGGTTAAAATAGAATTTATTTGAGATATTGTCTTTGGGTGGTCTTGCTTGAGTATTGACTATTGTATAAATGTTTTGAAAATTGTGTTATACTAAGGAAATTGCATATAAGTCACGAAAAGAGACTGTTTGTAGGTCAATGGCTGCTCAAGGTGCAATGAATCCAGGTTTAACTTGCTCATGCATGCAAAGACACTCTCAACATAGAAAGGAGGAAGTAAATTAGGTATTCACAAGGGAGGAATAGTTAGGAAATTACGAAGTAGGGATAGTGGGCTATATACCAAGCCTAAAATTCCTGTATTTTTAATTTGGGTACTTCAGTAAAATGCTGAATGATATCCTTTGTGTAGGCATTAGTTTGCAGATGGATTGATTTGGACTACAATATCCAATAGAGAAGAAACCGAGAGAGAGATTTTTTGGGCTGGTATGGAGAAAAGGGCTTACAAATCACAGTGTTCCTGAGCATTACAAGACAGTGAAGTTGTGCCAAATATGCAGAAAGGAGCTTCCTTCTTCTTATTCTGAAGTCATCTTTCTGTAGAAGCTGTCAAATTGGTAAAATGAGTGTTATGCTGAATTAAAGAGCAGTTCCAAAAGGGAAGACTGGAAGACAGTGCAGTGGCAGACTTAAAGAAGGAATAGTATTTGGGCCTCTTACAATTTTGAGCTGGAGTAGGCTCATTCAGAAGTTTCATTAAGATGAACATACAGTTTTCTTTTTAAAATGATCTACCGTTATTTTATCTGTGTCATTTTTAAATGGTACAGAAGTATCAGAAGTTTGTTCTGTTTGCGTGCCACTGTTGGTCATGGACTCTTTTAAAGAAAAACTGCAAATACATTTCCATTTTGGTCTGTCACAAAAGGACAGTGTAATATACTAGAAGCTGAGATCTCACAGTAGAAGAACTTGATTATTTATTTCCCAAAAGCTGACACTGTAACTTTGAGGATTGGTGAAAAGTATGAATTTTTTAAGATTAGAAAAAACATCCCTGAGAGATTAGAGGAAGAATATAGTAACCAGCCCTGCAGCTACCATCCACAGCAATTTAGATTTGTAGAACAAGCACTTCCTAATGCATGCAAGGATACTCTTGACATACAGGTGAAAAGGTGCATGAAAAATTCCAGAGAAGAGAATAATTAGAAAATAGTCTGAGTTAATTCCTAGTACATGTTTTTATGAAGAGAATGATCACAGTTTCTAATAAATGCTAAACAAATGAAAGAGACACTATTTAACAGGATTTGAACTATTTTAATTCTCTCTGTGTGTGGGTAGCATTGGGTATTTGATTGTGTCCTTGATCTTGGGCAGTCTAAAGTCATAAAAATCAGAAGATATTTTCCTCTGACAACTATACCATGAACGCTTTTCTTCTCTCCCTCCAAGGCATTTCAGCCTCGCTGACTGGTCCTTCAAACTTAGTTTCTATAATTTGTCAGAGTATGCTACTGAAAGAAAATGTCAACCACATTCTCTGTTGAGGTTCATGACTGTCATATGGTATTAATTTTTCAACAGTACATAAGGACACTACAGTTGAATTTAAAGGATAATCATTTTGATATAACATCTTCCTATCATAGCCAAAAGACTTTAATGCATGGAAGGTCTTTTTTTCTCTTCATGGGAAGAAGAGTGACTTGGGCCACTACATTACATACAGTATTGCCATAGAGCATTATATTGGGTTTTAAAAGCAACTTTGGCTTACCATGGAATCATATAGGTTGGAAAAGACCTTTGAGATAATCAAGTCCAACCATACATCTGCAAACCCCACCACTAAACCATGCTCCTTAGAGCCACATTTTATGAGGTTTGCATGACACTGTTGGCTCTTTAGGGAAAATCTTTCACCTGTAAAAGCCTGTAACATAGTGTTTCCACGTTCAAAACCCCTAGTAAACACCTGATTGTACATAAATCATGATTGTCCTTCTCTATGGAAGGCATTAGAAAGGTTCAGACAACTCGTGACATTCAGCCAATCAAAACTAGTTTTGAAGGATATCTTACCTGGCCCATGTAATACACCCCACTCTGTGCTTTTGTACTCTGTCAAATCAGTGTGATTCTTAGTTGTACAGAGATGTTTTCAATTACAAGCATGTTAACTATCCATCATTTTAGTGTCTCACTAGCACGTCTTCTGGGTCTGTGTTGCATGCAATTTAGACAAAGTTAGCTGGAGGTGCTTAACCCCTGTTCTTTTTATCATTTTCCTGTGCATAACATGAGCAAGCAATGTTACTGAATCATTGAATCATTTTGGTTGGAAAAGACCTTTAAGATTATTGAGTCTAATTGTTAACCCAGCACTGCCAAGTTCACCACTAAAAGATGTCCCCAGGTGCCATATCCACACATCTTGGAAATACGTTCAGGATTAGTGGCTCAACCACTTGACCGGGCAGCCTGTTCCTGCACTTGATTATGCTTTCAGTGAAGAAATTTTTCTTAATATCCAACCTAAAACTCCCCTGGCGTGACTTGAATCTGTTTCCTCTTGTCCTATGGTTTGTTACTTGGGAGGAGAGACTGACCCCAACCTTGTTACAACTTCCTTTCAAATCCTTGTAGAGAGTGATTGGGTCTCCCCTGAGCCTCCTTGTGTCCAACTTAAACCACCTCAGTTCCCTCAGCTATTTCTCATAAGAGTTGTTCTCCAGACCCCTCACCAGCTCCATTACTCTTCTCTAGACACTTCCCAGCCCCTTACTGTCTTTCTTGTAGTGAGTGCCCAAAACTGAACACAGGATTCAAGTTGTAGCCTCGTCGGTACCAAGTACAAGGGGACGGTCACTGTCCTGGTCCTGCTGACCACACTATACAAGCCAGGATGCCACTGACTTTGTTGNTCACCACTAAAAGATGTCCCCAGGTGCCATATCCACACATCTTGGAAATACGTTCAGGATTAGTGGCTCAACCACTTGACCGGGCAGCCTGTTCCTGCACTTGATTATGCTTTCAGTGAAGAAATTTTTCTTAATATCCAACCTAAAACTCCCCTGGCGTGACTTGAATCTGTTTCCTCTTGTCCTATGGTTTGTTACTTGGGAGGAGAGACTGACCCCAACCTTGTTACAACTTCCTTTCAAATCCTTGTAGAGAGTGATTGGGTCTCCCCTGAGCCTCCTTGTGTCCAACTTAAACCACCTCAGTTCCCTCAGCTATTTCTCATAAGAGTTGTTCTCCAGACCCCTCACCAGCTCCATTACTCTTCTCTAGACACTTCCCAGCCCCTTACTGTCTTTCTTGTAGTGAGTGCCCAAAACTGAACACAGGATTCAAGTTGTAGCCTCGTCGGTACCAAGTACAAGGGGACGGTCACTGTCCTGGTCCTGCTGACCACACTATACAAGCCAGGATGCCACTGACTTTGTTGTCTAGGCACTCTGCTGGCTCATGTTCAGCTAGCTGTTAACCAACAGCCCCATGTCCTTTTCTGCCTGGCAGCTTTCCAGCCATTTTTATTTTTTGTGAGGTTGTTGTGCAGGGCCCAGCACTAGCAGAATCAACCTGGTTGCTAGTGGTCCCTAAGGGATTATTTTATATGGGTGGGGAAGCTTGGGTACTGATGCTCCCTGTCCAGGTCTCAGCAGGTGCTGTTGCTCAAGCTGTGGGTTCCTGGAGGATCTCTCAGTGTTCTCTGAGATTCACCTGGTTTGGGAAACCCCAATGTACATTACAATAGATTTCTACTGTGGACTGGCATCAGAACTGCTTGCCTCGGTGACTGACTGTCTATAAAATCCTTTGAAAAACTGTAATAAATGTTTATGGTGAAGTCTGTTTTTTAAAGTAAAACCAATTTTATTAACCTATAAGGCTTGTTTCAGTTTTATATATGCATTTAAGGAGAAGAAAAAGAAATTTGGTCATATAAAGTCTTAGAAGAAGATATTAAAATCAACCTTGATAGTGTTACAAATTCTAAAATTATGACTGAGATAGAGAATAGTATTAGCTGTCCCATATCACTGTTAAGCTGAGCTAAAATAAACTGTTGTGTTATGTGACCTATAAGTGGTATTAGGCATTTTATTACATTATTGCTATCCACTTGAGTTGGATACCTTTAATAAAGATTGTTTACAGATGTTTTTGAATGCCACTGCTTTATTTTTAAAGCAATGACAGGATGGCATTAATGTACTTGAACATAAAAGAAGGGAAAGAGATAAATTTTAAAGTTGTGATCTAAATGCAAGAGGAAGACAGATAAATATAAAACTTGTACGTTCTTCCTTGCCAAGAGTCTTTTTATATGCCAACATGTTTGCCATTACTTTAACAGCTTCAGCTTCTATCAGAGTAAATTGGAAAAGAAAAACATTAAAAGAGTAATGCACTGCACAAAATGCTTCTTAAGAGTCACATTAGGCACAGGTCCTGAATATGATCTCTGCTTTCATAATGTATTTACTGATTTGATGTATGTTAAGGTTATAAGGATGCTAAACGGGGATGCAACATTTTTGATTATAGGCATCATCGCTCTTGATGAAATACTATAGATATGACTTAGGTTTAGTGATGCAGCCAATGTTTGTGATTTCCTTTTATTGACAGCTCCTTTGTCTTCATGGCTTCTCCTTTTCCACCAATCTGCTCATAAAATGAATGTGATAACTTCCTATGAGCTACTTCAGTTCCCTGAAACCTTTTTAATTATAGATTTTGGAAGGTATGTGTAAACCAGAAATAGCCTTAAAAAACAGGAAAGGTCAAAACCACAGAAATCTGTTTAATTTTTTTTAGTTTCATTGTGAATGCATGCACCTTGAAAGAAATACTTGCATCCATGACCAGTGTGTAATTTGGAATCAGCAATCTATTTTGATTAGGCAAATTGAAATTAAGACGTATATCCTGATTACTGGCTTTTTGTAGCTTGAATTAATTTGAGATTATCCATCTGACAATAGCAAGCATTAGGTTGGTGAATTTGTAACACCATTCATTGGTCAATATTAGTAAATACTGACTTGGGAAGACATTTTGATAGGGGAGCTAAGTTTGAAAGTTCTTCTTACCCATTTCAAAAAGACCCAGCTAAAAGCAGCATGGGTTTAGCAAATGGTCTGTACTCTCTTTCACCTCAAATAAATTACTAAGTAAAACCAGAGTGACACAATAATAGTTTTTCTTAAATATGAATTCTCTCATGATTATTGTTAGCAACAGATTTTAGATTGTAGCTAAACTAAAAGTTTGTTGTTTTATTTTTTTTCATAACGGCTTCCTTGAAATTTACTTTACTACTAGGTCATTGATTTCCTCCAAACCATGACAAATGAGGATATTTTTGTATGCCTTGGTGAAGATTGTTTTAGTCCTCTTGTTGTACATCTGCTATGAAAATACTTACTTAATCAAAAGATTTCTGTGCCCTTGGGTACAATATGTCATGAGTTGTCTTTCATTAATAATGTACACAGTGCTGGAACATCTGCTGTATATTTGGAGAGGTGTAGAAAAATTCACTATCCAGTAATTGGATAATAAAATTACTGAGCTTGAGATAATTGCTTGTGCTAAACTCTGAATTTCTTTTGCTGCAGGCCTAATCCTCATTCAAATCCTTGACCTGTCTTTCTAATGAATTAAATCACTTTGATTTTTACAGCACTATATTGCATGTTAGTAACTGTTCCTTTTTATTCTGATAATTTGGTAATATCTTATCTTTGTGTTGGTCCTATTTGTTGTTATTGTTTCCTACTAAAATGTAAATCAAACTACATTTAACTTTGTTTCAAATAATCAGTACAGTAGTTCTGTTTGGCTTGCAGTAATTTTTTTCCCCATGAATTTTACACAGATAGATGCCAATTCTCTAAAACTATATTTATTGTTCATTAAAAATTCTGTAAATTTTCAAGACAGAGAGTGTAAGAGTATTACATGAGGTTTTATTAGCAAGCTGTTTACTTTCCCTCTACAAATGAGTCAAAAAATATTTTATTGGTCCTATGGCAACTGAACCACTTCTGGAATAACAAATAAAATTATTCAGAATCAGTGAGAAAATTAGTAGTAGTTAATGGTATTTTCAGCAAATAGCATTATCATGACTCAAGAATATTATAGGCCCTTGTAGAGCAAATTCGGTTCAACAGATTGATTTTGGAGTAGGATTAGTTAATTTTTCACTAAATAGTCTGCACTAGCAATGAATATTGTGGTAATAGAAAGTTTGCAGTATCAAAGTTTGTTTTATATAGACTTCAGTGTTGTTTCCTGCAGGGCTTCTGAGAAAAGGAGAAAGCGAGAGTAGAGCAATCCTGTGAGGAAGAATAAACGTTCATTAGAAAAAAGTACACTTTGTTAGAAAAGGACTCCTTGTTGTAGCCCACAGCAATATTATACAAGTTAGTTTGTTCACTGGAATATATTGAATTGTTCTGAGCATTTTTATCTCCATTTCTTCCCTGGAGTGTCTAGCTGATGTTTCTGTTTTCATCAAGATTGTCCATCCCTCTGTGCTGCAACACTTTCTTTTGCTGATGGTGACTCACTGACCCTGCCACAGATTTCCCTGCTTTATCTGCCAAAGCTGATAATTATTTTAGTAACAAGAACTAGCTCAATAATATTTAGTTACTAAGGCCTCCTCCCTCATTATTTTTCTTCCCTGGGGGCAACTGATCCAAAAACTCTCTCTGTTCTCACCTGGTGTTTAAAGATATGAAAATTCATTCAGCTCACAGTTACCTTTCCAGCTATCTTTCTTGATTAACAGTATGGTGAACGCAACTGAAGTTTACAGGAGCAGTTGGCATTTCCCACTTACACTCTACTTTGAAGCCAGCTTGTTATCCTGCTTGCATGAAGCCAATAGAAAAATAGAGCAAGAATTTTAACTACATGTACACTTCAATATCATATTCTAAATATTAGTAAGCTTCATTACTTACCTTATTTTAAGAAACATGCTTTCAGAACTGCTTATTTCATTTTTTCTCATCTCTAGCAGGGGGCTTTCAAACCTAGCCCAGGAGCCCTGGTGGGGTTTCAAGACAGAGTCAGTGGTTATTACTGTCATAGTCACTAGGGAACATAGCTATGGACTACTTTAGTCTTTGTCCCAGGAAACTTAGGGAGAACTGGTGAAGTTGCCTTAGAGTAACCCATTATTAACTAAAATCTCAAAAGATAGGAAAAAGTTTAGACTTGTCAAGGTCTCAGTGTCACCTCTCCAGTAAACCAAATGGACTGTTCTTCAGCCATCGATCAAGGTCAAACAATCTGATCAGCTAAACATTGCAGAGACACATGGTACATAACATTTCAAGGGCTTATGAGAGGGACATTTGCTGATATAATTTTGTTAATTAGTATGTTTTTATTTGAATGGAAAAAAATAATTTGAAAGTGCAGCATTTCAACCTCTCATTCTGTAGTATATAGCAGATCTCCTGAAATATTAGTGTCGGCAACAGCAGTATTGATACTGGATTTAGATAACCCTTGAATGAAGTGCAGTAAATCCCACAAATAATGTATTAGACTGTATTTTAAAGGGGAATTTTAAAGGTCACTTCCAAACCGAACTATTCTGTGATTCTAAAAAGAAAGAGTTGGAAGATTACTGGCAATGCTGTTGGTGTCAGTTTGTAGTTTAAAAAACTATGCATGTCTGAGACTGCTTATTTTTTCTATAGTAATTTTAATATTTTGATAGCATTTTCTAAGAATCTCTTAGGGTTAGGGTGAGAAAAATGGGTGCTTGTGAAAAATTATCTAAAAGTCTACTTCAAGGCAAATCATTTAAACCCATGCCTACTACGGTGTGGATCACTGCTGGAAACTGTTGTCTCAGGTACATGTGATGAAATCCTTCTGGCCAGAAAGAAAGTGAAAAAATCAGTTCTTGAGCACCATTCTCCTTTTGAAGGTGGAGCCCTGATTAATGCAGTCAGCAGAGCCAAAGGTAGAATTCATCTCTATCGAAAAACCATAACATAGATGAATAAGCTATGTAGATCATCCTTGGCAATGGAAGGGACCCATGGTGACAGTGGGGGGTGTGTGTGTGTATATATATATATTTGTCTATATCTA
>WEIV01026267.1:4862-19263 GCA_013390005.1 Calyptomena viridis | reverse complement strand
CTTTTCTTATGACCTGGGACAGCCTTGAAACAAGCACCTTACAGCATCATTGACTCACATATGATTGAAATCAAGCTCCATTTCAGAAGAGCTCTTCCTTACGTTTGGCTGGAATTCCAGATTTTGTGCCAAATATGGGAATCGGTCATTTCAATTTTGGTATGGCTCAGGCTCTGGANAAAACTGAAGGTATATTTTTGAATTTTGTTGTTAATTCCCTGAAGACAGTTTTTGGAATGCATCTGTCCTTTTTTCTGGCTTTTCACATTTCCTGAAAGTCTCATTTGCCCATTTGTGAACTTTTTTCCTTTACCTTAGTCTTTCAGAACTTTGTGTTTTCATTAGGTTATCAACTGAGGTAATATGCCATATTATAAAGTGGATTAATTGCTTTTGCATCTACTGCATGTAAGTAATTTGAAGTACTGAGTAGTTCTTTTTATCTGTATTAATATTTGTGTAAAAAATATGATAAATGTGAATTGCAAGATATTTCTGTGGACTCATCTATACTGGATTTAAAATTACACTGTTTTTTAAACTTGAAGGGTTCACTCCAAATTTTGAGAATTTTCTTTCTCTGCTAACAAGCCACCAAGTATTATAAATAAGTTCTCTACAGGTAACTTTTTACATGCAAGTTTTATAGAGATTTTTCCTTTCTGCTATCTCTTCAGGATTCTTACAAAGCCCATAAGAGCTTAAAGCTCTGTGAGGATTGAAATGAATGCAGAGAAGCCATGTTAATCATTCCGAAAACCTCATCTGAGGCAGTTCAGGACACAGTTTTGCAAGAGACATTTAAAGTCCCACTTGCATTTTTTGATTCTGCATTATGAACTTAGAATATACCAGCTTTAGTCTCACTCAGAATGAATGGAGTTTACTGTAGGAAATAGGTAACAGCAGGACTTATCTTTATCAGAAAGGCTTTTAATTTAGCTAGGAACAATGCCTTGCGAGGGAAAGTTCCTCAAAGCACTTTAGTCAAATTTCAGTAATTAATTAATGAGGCTTGGTTACCATCTTTTCCGTTTGTCAAGAATAAAACTTAAGATAGCAATGAAATTGTTAAACTGCTGTGTTCAAAAGTGCAATCAAAGTTATTATTGTATTCTGCCTTATTTACATGTAATTAATTATAAGAATGCTTACTCCATGCCCAGAAAAACTAAGCAAAGCAAAAAACCCTCTACAACATACCTTTCTGGTCTTGGTCTCGCTCCTCAGCTCTCCCTACATAAAAGGAGGACTGTTGCGATTACCAACATTCGCCAGAAGACTTGGCAATTGATAACCCAGCAGACATAATGAATAGCTTTTTCCAGATTTGGTCTGTGGCCCTAGGCAGAGATAAAGCTCTGAGATCATCCCATTCTCTTTTTATACTACATAATTATTTCTGCTACAGCAGCACCTTGGAGCCATAATCAAGCCTGAGATTCCTTGATGCAACAAAGCATACAATTACAGAATAAAAAGAACTCTCTGTTTGACTGCACTGATGCACAGAGTAGTTAAAAGAGAGACATGGGATGGGTAGAGACTGATGCAGGAACAAAATGAAAAGAGAAGTGATACCAGACAACCCATGACAGTCGGAGGTCTCTCTGTGTGTGTGTTCAGGTTTTTGCACTGCAGAGGATAAGTTTCACAGGCTGGCTTGCAGAAGCAGCAAGAAGTAACTTTTCAAACCTCTGTGGGGAGCTCCTCTCCAGTGGCTCCACTGGTGAAGGCTGTGATTGTACTTCTAGCTCTCCATCATAGCAAGACACATGTAGATATTCTAAAATCCTCAGCCATGCTGCTTTGATGGTTGGTTTCCTTAGCAAAGGGTGCTTGAAATGCAGAGCTATTTATGTTTCCTACATTGGAGGACTTGAAGAAAGAATGTCTCAATTTACAATTTACTTTATATTTAAAAAGCAAATTTACTACTCTTTTGAACTGTCTTTGAACAGCTTAGTATCTGTCTCTGTGCTGGCTCTGTCACACACAAGATGTTGTCTAAAGACACAGACTATGTATTTCAAACTCAAAACTAATTACCAGCATGAAATTCTGTTTTCTTTTCTATACTTTTCTTGTAGGTATATCTCTGCATACTTTAAGAGCTTGTGAATATTATTCTGCTCATAATTATTATTCCATACAATTTCTTAATTACAGTAGGTGAACTTAAAAGATAATTAAATTTTTAAATTGACAAAAGAGGCCCTCTGACAAGGTTATTTGAATGTACAACAGAATCTCAATACTTCTTGTAAGGTTTTAAAGATAAATAGACTGAGGAGGATGAGAAGGATTGTTTTGATATTGCTCCTGTGCTTTCAGAGAACCCACAGGGTGTCTCCAGCCATACCGTGTCATGAATCTTTGCTTTAGTTTGAGTAATCTCAATTATCCAGCATGAGCGCACTGGGGAAGTGAACTTGTCTTCAACATCAAAACAGAGGATAAAAATAATCTGTGCTTTTTCCAGAGCTATTTCTTGCCCTTTATTTCAGCTGATTGCTTCTATTTTCACTTAAAACCTTGGTGTCAGCTGTGCTATTTCTATGTGAAGAAATAGCCATGGAAAACTAGACTACAGTTTTTAGAAAAATATCTAATAGTCTTACTCTACTATTTCTAAGCCATAGTACAGAAAAATTCTATTATACAACCTGGCGACATAGCCGTAACCTGGAACACTTTTTCTGCACCAGGTTCTCTCACTAGTGTATTTTCTTCATGCTATTCTGGAATCTGTTATAATGATGATAATATCTAGGTAAAGTATGCTTCTACCCCTCTCGAATCATATCAATTTAGGAAAAGGTCGTGGCTTTTCAACTTGTTTGCCAACTAGTCAGATGCTCTGCGCTGTTTCAAATTAAACTTAATTTTATGTCCCAGTGAGGTAGTTAGCACTAACAGAGAATTAAAAAAAAGGATGATATCATAACAAATAAGTTATTTCAGACAACTTCTTCCTTAACACCTCTTTTCGTCTAAGGGGCTTCCAAGTAAGTTAGGGAAACAGGTTGCTCTAAGGTGGGTGCAAAGCTGATGGGGTAACTATCAAGAGACAAGAAATCAATGGCTATCCATCCCACTGAAAGGACGTGTTCACTGAAGGATTTCATTGATCTTTGATTCTGGACTGTTCTGTATTTCAGCAAGACCAATAGAATAAATTTTATGTTCACTGAGCTGTCCAGCAGTTGCAAGGGAATAGTGGCTACAACTTTTTTTTGAAAATTAGTAATTCACAAGGTCTTAGTAAACTGCAGAAATAATACTACTTGGTGGTAGTAATAGCAGCAGTATTTTTAGTATTATTATTGAGATTTCTGTTTTATTTTGTCTTTTAAATATGTGCAAAATTCTGTCCTTGGTAAAAATCATCAAATGTAGAAACATGGGTTGAGCAATTACTCTTAAGTAATACTAGTTCCTGAGAAAAGGATCCTGCTTGTTGTGAATTATAACTGAATGTGAACCAAAAATCTGAGACTGCTATTAAACTAAACATTTTAGGAATTGGATAAAGGAACAAAACTTGTATTTACATTTATATATACATTTAGTATAACATGTCTATTCCACCTAGTACTACAGTATTAGTAGCACCTGGAGTATTTTGTCCCCTTTTGGGAACCACACTGAAGAAATGCCCTGGGAAATTTTACAGAAGAGAACAGTGAAACTTCTTGCAAATTTTGGAAATATGACCTTAGAGGAAAAGCTGAAAGAAGTGCTTGTTCAATTTGGAGAATAAAAAACTACAATGAAGAATTCTTCCAACATGTTGGTGTTATCTACAAATAAGAAAGGAGCACAAGATTTTCTCTCCATTCTGGTTCTGAGGAGACATAAACATTGGACAGAACAATGGGCAGATTTAAGCAGTTTAGCTAAGCATCAAATGTAACAGTAGGAACAGTGGAGAATGGAAACAACCCAGAAGTTTAACTGACAGTTTAATCAATTGGAGAAATATACTGTAATGGATTTAGAAATAATTGTGTCATGGAACAGGAGGTTGAACTGGAAAAGCTTACAGAGTGTTTTTCACCTTTATTTTGTTTGATATTCCGTTTTCTATGAAGAATTCATGTGATTCCTTAGCATAATCTCAAAATTTGCTTACATTAGACTAAGCAGAAGAGAGTAAAAAGGTAAATCTAGGAGAAAGTAACTTTTTTTCATTTTAAACAGCCAGTGTAGTGTGAGGAAAATCTGTTTAATTGAATGATAATTATGAAATCTGATATAATTGAGAAATCTCATTGTCATGGAAGAAAAAATATCTGCAACTGTTGTAGTGCAAATAGCATGTGTTTGCTGTGCATATAAAGGCTAATTGCAATTTTTGCCTTTGTCAAAGACACAAAGTGATTTCTTGCAGATTGATATTTCTAATAATATCATAACTGCAACTAAATCCAACATAATATAACCCCACCTGCCAAAGTCTCATATTTGCTGCAACTTACTTTTTAGCAGTTTTGTTCCAGTATTGTGAGCTCAAATATGTGAATATGTGTTAGATATAAAGCTTCAGTTTTTAAGATATGTGGTAAAATGGCATGGGTTCTCTAAAAAAAATTTAGGGATGAAGACTTTAGAGTAGCACTGTAGGAACTCAGTACAGAATAGCTGTTGCATACTAAAAGTAGGCTAGCTATCTTTTTCCACTTGTGAAATGCATTGGGAGTGTCATTGTACTACATAGGTATAATGTAAGATTTGGTCCACATTGCTGCACAATTCTCTAATGATAAAGATAAGGCAAAAATGCTTAAAATTGGGAACTAACCAGAAGAAGGGAAAAAAACCATAGAACTATATCAAATGTGTCAGTAAAAATCACAGAAAATTCAGTTAAAAGAATTATATTGCAATGTCTGTTTGTCCTAAAAATATATGATACTAAAGCATTGAAAAAACCCAGCCTGGACATGCTTACCAATCAGAAGCAAAATTTGTTCTTTAATGTGTGACTTGCTCATGCACTTCCATATTTCATCCTTTCTTCCTAAACTGATGATATGTAGGTGTGCCAGTGAGCTAATGATGTTTTCTTAGAAAAGACAGAAGGTTTTCTCTTTTAGTGAAATACCTAAATAAAACAAACTCAACTGCAAAAACTACACCAACCTGAAAATTATTACAGAATAAAATAAAGGCAAAAAATTATTTTCGGTTGTTCTTTTTACTGCACTTTAAAACATTTGTAAAAAGTGAGCAATTATCCTCTGAAGCCCACAAGGATGTAGGCACATGGGCAGGATCCATCCTTATAAATCCCCCAGCTGAAGTTTGTGAGTGTTCAGCAATGTTCTTGTATCACCAGCAATACTCAGGAAAGAAAAAAGGGAAAACACACTAGGTTTAAACCAATTTGTACAAAGGATCCTTTGGTTTCTCTCAGGGGCCAAAGAAAGACTGTGTTTTTCAGTTTGTTTATTGACAGTAGAACTCCCCAATGGCTTTCCATCAGTGCATTCCCAGTTTGCATCTTCTACAGAAGTTTCACACAAGTGTCAACCCCAGATGGTGGCTTTGGAAAGGGGTTAGTAAGAAGGGAAGAAAAATAAATTCTTGAGGAATAGTGGCCTGTTGTCTAATTATGTTTCTAAATAGGGTCTTTATGTGGTTTTTTATACCATTTCATTTCCTTTGCTGCAGGAATAGATAAAATCACTTGATATGACTTTGCTGATGCTTAACTAAATCAAATTAGAAGTTTTAGGGTTTTGTTGTTATGTTGGGGAGTTTTACTAGTATTTATCGTATGCTACTGTGTCTTTCCTAGAGAGTTGAAGATAGAAACTAGCAGTTGCACTAGTTATCCAAGGGGGGGGGGAAAAAAAAATGAAAAAAGAATCTCTGTAGTAAAATCAGTGAATCAGAAAACTTTAGTCTAATGGAAATAATTGCATTCAAAGAAGACATACTTGTGCTCTTAGGGAATGGGATGTGTTTTGTGTCTTGAAGCATCATCGATATACAGGTAAGGGAAAATGTTAAAACGGGAGAGATTGACTTTTATTTCCTTTAGAGCTAGGCTAGCTTCAGATTGTCTTGGACAGTGGATTTGCTCTCAGAATAACATAGAGAATCCTAGAGAGTGAAAAAATTCTACTCGAGTATTTTTTCTGCCTAAAGTGACCTGGTACCAACCCTATCTCTTATTCAGGAAATCAGGTCCACATGGTTTTAGCTGCATCTGCTCTGTTTCAGCAGTAAGATCACCAAAGCAACATGTGTCCTAAATACTACATTTTCACATGCATAATCAAAGGAATTGCAAGAGATGATAATTTGCTATGGTGATGTTACAGGAATGGCAACAGCACTTCATTAGAGACACTAGAATAGAATGAAAGAACTAGGCTGTTATAGTATTCTAGATATGAATTTGATTTTTGTTCCTGTTAATACAAAAGAAGGAACTGGCTATCTTGTGGTTTAAATTTTAGAATTTACTTGTCTTTAGAAATGCACACATTACAATTATCTTTAAAATTTCGTCAGAAATCAAATGAGAGGAAGTACACAAATCATTTAAAGAATCTGCTGTGCTTACCTGATCCATAAGTGGAAAGATAATGTTTTAAAAGCTCCATCTCTAATTAAAAATTTCTAATTATCATCTCGGGTAAATTGTTGAAAACCTTATTGCTGCCTCTTATATTGTTTCAAATATAACATCAAGCTTCAGCCTTTGGGTTTTGTAAATTTTTCTGGTCTTTAAACCCTTTTGCTGTCAATAATCCAATTTTCTTCTTAATCCAGGAAATGTAATACAGCTTATGCATTTGAAATACCATTTCTATTGAACTGCTTTTACCTGCTAAGCTTCAATGTATCGTTAGTTTTTGGTAGTATATATGTTGGGGGTTTTTCCCCTGCGTGTACTTGAGAACATACTTGCATGACTATTCCTAGGTTTCTGGAATACTATTCAAATATCTAAAGCTAACCACACATGCAAGTGTGTTGACTTTGTGATAGCTGGACTCTGTGGAACATGAAGATTTTCAGAGATCATATTGGTGGAAGTTGTACACTTAATCATAATGATCTGATTTATACACAATTATTTAATTGTAAAAATTCTGCCATGAAGTAATATTTTCAGATATAGGATGGCTGTATTTTGTCTAGCAAAATTGAAAAAGAAACTATTTCTAATTTTTTTTTGCTTTGCTGATTCCTGCTTCAATTTTCAACTAAATAAAACATGACCAGTGGTTATAAAACAGTATAGCAATAAGGCACTAAGGAAATGTCTTATAAATTTTAGGAGAAATTAAACAATGAAAATCACTATGATAGTTTTCTGGTTTTCTGCTCAGAGAGAAAGAACCAAAATATGTGAAATAAGTATAACAAGCAATATCACCAAGATAGTGAGGTGTGTGTTGTAGTGTCTTCCTAGAAACAGGGCATCTGTTTCTTCTGTTCAGACATTTGTACTTGTATCAAGCTAGAAGGGTGGCACAAAAGTAGAGACAGAAATTTTAAGAGCTGTCTAAAATGATACCAAAACCTGCAATAATAGAGTTCTGATGGCAGTGCCCTCTTGGTCAGAACTGTGTGTAGCAGGCACAGCTGTGCTCAGAGGAGCCAGGAGGGAACTCTACCTGTGGGCAGTCAGAGCTAGGGTAGGTGTAAGGCTGCTGCTCAGGGCTCTACAGCAATAGTTGTAGAGTGAAGTTGGTGGCATAGTGTGGCAATTCTGCCACCCTCTGTAACTGTCTATTTTACACTGGAGGCCCATCTGGCTTTTTGAGGAATATGAAGGGAGGAAGGAAGGAAGGAACAGAGGAAAGAGTACCTATTCCTCCCTACTGTCTTGAGGACCATGCCTTGCCAATCTCTGGACCACAGGCAATATTACCAGTATATGTATCTCCCTGGTTATTGTCCTGACCCAGAAAGCCACCAAATTACTGCCTTACTGCATTTGATATAATGTATAAATATACTATGATATAGTTCACAGAGATACGGTAATTAGCATGAAATAAAATTACATTAGAGACAAATGAGAAATCTTGAGTTTCCTTAAGTGTTCTTTGCTAATACGTAAATGAAGGAGAAAAACTGTGCAAAGGAAGAATGCATGAAATGGTGGCATTGGCATACCTAGTAGTGTACATATGCTTCCTGGTTAATAAATATGCTCTGTAGGATCAAAAAAGCTACTGTTTTTCACTGATGAACACGGGACTGGGTTGTAAATCATTAGGAGTGACAGATAACAGTATTCAAGAAATGTGTCAAGAAATCTAGATGCAGCTAAAGACATATGAAGATAGTTAAGAAGTGAATATAATGCTGTGACAGTATTACAGTAATTTTTTGGTCAATTTTTTTTCCGAAAGAATTTCATGTTTCAAACCATATAATTGATGAATCACTATAAAGAATAGGAACTTTCAGGAAAATAATTACTTGGATCCAGTATTTATTGTAGTATAGAGTTGTACCTACATTTGTAGAACAAATAGTCAATTTTGCTAGCTGGGTAAGCAGTTTAATTGTTTCAAGCCCTGCATGCTCTAGAAATACAAATCAGTGATGGAGAACATGGTAATTCAGGACTCTATTCCATTTAAAGGCATGCAATAACTAGGAAGCCTTACAGTACTGTGCAGTAATTACTATTTGAATAGTAATCCAAATACAAGCTCTATCTGTGTTTTTAAAATGCAATGGACCAAATTTTTTTTGTGAGTAAAAGACTGAATCCCTAAGGATGCTCTCTGTTTGCCTTCTTGAACAGCAGAAAACATCTGGACTTTTCTTGTCATGAAGAAAAATGCTGGATGAAAGAGAAAATAAGAAACCAGAAGTTCCAGGAATGTAGCCAATTTTGTATTACAGTCAAAGCTGATTCAAAGATTAGTGTGCCTTCAGGATATTTTTTCAAACAGAGACACTGGGGAAATTAGGAGGAATTAGCTGGAGGTGTGAAGTTAGACTGCAATGCATTATGTTCGCATGGCCATTCTTTTTCAGAAGCATGGCCTTGAGTTATTTTAGTCCAGTGAACCTTTGTATGAAATAAACAGCAGCACAAGAATTGGATGATGCAATTCAGTTCACACCTTCAGTTAGTTCATTTTAACATCCTTAAATGTCCTTTTGCACATGGGTCCAAATTCTTGGTCCATGATATCACAATGTCATGGAGGAGAGCAAAGAAGAAAAGGCAACAAATCCAGCCAAAGTGTTCAAGGTTTAGTAGGAAACAAGAAGATTTGACAATATCAGCAGGTTTCCCCACTTTATGTATTAAAAATTAAAAAAGAACCCCCTAAATCCCACATAATTACTAAGTGTATAAGAATTTATTGCCCCTCAGGGCTTTACTGCCCTTTACTAAAGAAACTAAAGCACAATATCACAAAACACATCCTAAGTCACTGAATGACGTGTGGTGTACTCCTATTGTTTCTTCTTCTGCAGTGCTGGACTCACATCCAGACATGTCTCTTAATGACCACTCCCATTTCATATATTTTCAAGTGTCAGATTCTCTCATCTGTAGCAGTAAGTTCACAGAGCTTGGGTTATTTAATTCCAAAGAAGTGACTCTTTTGTTGAACATGGAAATACCATATATGATATAATAATACTTTTTCAAGGAAATATATGTTTTTTCTACTATCCAATCTCATTCAGCTATTTCTCAAGTGAACACCAATTTGATTTTTTTAGAGTTATTATGAAGCCAGTTGTTTTAAGTTATCATTTTTTTAATCAGAAGGGAGAAACTATTTGCAACAATAGATTTACAACAGACTTTGGGTTTTGCATGCATTTCAGCAGCCTTAGGTTTTTCACCTGGATATCAGTCAGCAGCAGAGCACACTAGGTTCTTACTAACCATACGTCTAGAAATTCTGCATACTTGTTTCTTTTTTTAAGTATTCCATAGGATTTGAAAGGCACTATGCCTTTCACATTGCAAAGTCAAATTCCTGGAATGTAAGGAGACGAAAGTGAGAGACAATGAAAAGGATGAGTACAACAAAATGAACACACTCTCTTTGCCTTCATTTATGCTGTTTTAAACACTTCAGAAAAACATCCAGATATGTTTCTTAACATATCTGTTAGATAGGTAGACAATTCTTTGTTTGGTATATGGCTGTATCACTTCAGTCCCTACCTTTGTATTTCAGTTTAGTTTAGATAAACTGAAAAGAAGATCTATTCAAATAATGGATGTTTTGGTTCAGTGGCTGATCCAGAAATATTCCATGGTGAAGAAGGAAAAGATTGCAGTTATATTTAAGTTTAAATACTTCCTTTTGAAAATGTCAAATGAAAAAAAAAAAATTATTTTGAACTCACCTACTTGGCTCGGTTTTTTCCTTTGGTCCTCCTTTTCTTTTTTTTTAGCTTTGAATTTGCTGAAACTATACCTAAATTCAGGAAACTTCTTAGAAAATATATTAATTCCAACTGGTTTTGCTCAGGTCTAGCTAAAACTGCTTGTGCAGTTAGAAGTTAGTTTGGTGAATCACCCAAAGACTCAAAGAACAAAGTGACTGTATTTCCCTCCTTTATGTTGACAAAGACATTGTAGATTAATTCAGTGATACATAATATTGTATATTACTGAAATGGCTGCATAGTGATGTACTCCTAAATAATTCTGACATTATCCAATTTTGCAACATGCATTTTTTCCCTACATGTGCACTCTGTAGTCAAGAACAATAAGGCAAACTATTTTTCCAAAGTTCACACTGTGATTTTTATAATCTACTCTCTTTTACAGCTAAGAAATGCCTATGAGTAAGTGCTAAATGTTTAGCATTTCAGAAAGAAAATATTTTCATTGAAGCAGATGCTTCAGGAGCCTAAAACATTTCCTGAAAGTGTTGCTATTCCCCACAGGATAAATAAAAGCTTTACAAACCAACTATTTCTTTGACGTGAATAAGGCTACCAGTATTATTTTCTGTGCAACACATTAAAATATAGTTACCTTCTATATGAAATGAGTAATCAGTGTACAGAAAGGATTCATTCCTTCAAACTGAATGTACTGTTACAATCATAAAAATGGCTCCAACCCATCCGTTAACTTGTTTATGCGAATATCTGATTAATTGCTTCCATCACATCAACCTTCCCATTATGGCTTTGATATTTATTTAATAAGTTGGGTGTTTTTTTTAATTTCACAAGTGTCTGAGGAATTACTAGAATATGAGACCCTATTGGTAACATTTGGAAAATTTCATTGAAATGAAAGCAACAAACTAATCATTCACTGCAATGGCATTTATTATATGTCACAGTCTTGTGACATATTACTGTGATTAATCTCTGCTGTGGGTACTAGGTACTTATGAATTGCAACTTATGAATTGCAACCCATTAAAACAATGTGTCTTTCACATAAAGATATAATATTCAATTAGATGAAAAATGAGTGTATATTTTTTTACAGAATTAAGAGTAAGAGATGCAGAACATTACAAAAAAAATTTAACAGAAGCTAAAATTTTGAAGTAGAGAGCCAAAACACATTATTATGCAAAAAGAAAAAGACTTAGAATATAAATGCAATAAGGAAACACTATAATAAGTTTTGTCACTGTTTACTTTGGTTGTTTTACTGAAACTGTTCCCTGCAATATTAGCTAGTGATCCTCTATCAGACACATTACATTAGTTACCTTTTTCAACCTCTCAAAAGATATTTGCAGTAAACACGTTAAAACATCAGAAACTGTCTTATAAAATGAACTGAAATGTTTACTTCACTGTCATCACTGTAATTCAGTCCCCAGATTCAGATTCCTTCTTCCTTTGTAGATGCCTTAGTTTAAATGAGAAAGTGTTTCAATCCTTAAAGGCAACAGTCTTGAACTGTGAATGAAAACTACTTTTGTGACTACTGGATTTGCATTGCTGAATGTTATGATTATATTAGAGACAAACACCATCTTATACAAAGGCTTGAGTATAAAATTCTGTTTTACCCTAGAAAACTTGTAGATGTTTTTCTCCTTTTTTATCCTTCCTTTTCTTTTTTTCCCCCTCTTTTTAATTTGTATTTTCTCAAATTTATTTGTAAAAGATGCTAAAGCCAATTGTAAAAGCAATAGAGGAAGTTTCTGCTTGGACTGTTCTAGGGTCAGTGTAGATGCACATTAATTGTAAGTTAACAATCCTAGTCCTTAGCCGTCTGGGGCCTTATCCAAAGCTTACTGACGTCAATGGGAACCTTTCCACTGCCTCCATTTTGGCTCAGGTCCTAAACTTCTGTGGCAAAATATAATGCTGTGAACTAAGCTGTCACAAAAAAAATGTACTGCAACTCTTCAAATCTCAAAATAGCAGAGTGTGTACAGAATTCACAGTAAGAATTGTATTGCTATTCTGAGATGCTCAAGCAGAAAAAATGCTGCTGCTTTTACCTCCAAATTACTGGTTTTCCTCTATAGAATAAAATAACCTATCTCAGTCACGTATGTTCTGTGTAGAGAGAACAAACTCATTTTAAAACTGTTCCATGACACTGCTTCTTAGGCAATTCTAATGAGATTAAGAACATTGAAAGGATGGTGAAATAACTTTTGTGCTTCTCAATAGTAGATTCAGTAGAAGAATTAAGCCAAATACTTCTCTGTTCAGTTGCCATAGAGTCATTTCACAAAAGTAAAGTGAAAATTTTCCCTCACTATTTCTGAATAAAATGATTCCTACGGTCAGATAATTTAAGAATAGCATGAATTATAGTAGCTTAGCTTTCTGAATACTATACTGTTTTGTGTAGAAATTCCTGCTTATTGCCTTTTTGTTCCTTGGAACTTTTCAATGACTCATCTGGGTCTGTGTTCAAAGTAACAAGGCTCATTGCTTTAGCTTTATACTTGCAATCTAACATGGCTTTGGCGTTGCATCAGCAACCGTTAATTAATTGTAATTGTTCTGTATTCAGACATAAAACGGGTACCCTGAAAAGGTCATAAAAGATAATTATACCTCAGATAATATATATAATGATAGCTTGTTAATGTTTTAACATGAAGCTTACAAAAATGTAACTTGTTCAGCTCACTCTACGACTACACCTGTATGTTGTACATTATCTGGCTTTCAGGAAAGACAGAGCAGGTATTCATTTGGAAATGGCACATTGTGGGATAAAAAAGTTTTAGGTGAGACATTCTTGTCTGACATTATGCTACTTTTGAAATACCTGTACTAAAATTAGAATTGCCAATAGATATGGGGCTTGTCACATCTCTTTCCACTTTGGAATTGCTGCCTTTTGGAGTTAATGAGTAACTAAAACATGATACTTACCATAGTTGAGAAACTTGCTATTCTCTGGGATGGTAAAGAACTCAAGAACTTCAAGCATTGTTTAATCCACAGGAATGTTATTTAACATAATTTAGCAAACTGGGGAGATTAGCACTGAAAATGGACAATGTTACACAATGGCTTTTTCAGGAAAAACAAAGCTGAGCTCTAAAATTTCTGCATTATTTTGGAATCTTTCATAAGGCTCACGTTTTCTATCAGTAGAGACAAGTGGAGTGAAAGAGTTAAACACTGCACATTATAACCTGGCATCATTCTGCACACTAGCTGTGAATCACGAGGCACTATATAAACCATTTTTAATTAAAGTTCATTATTCTCCACTCACCCTGCAGAGTAAGAAACTACGGTTTCAGATCATGATTCACTTGTTTTCTACATGAAGGTAAACCAAAAATGCAAGGTTTGATAAAAACATCAGTAATAGCAAATAAGAAGACACAGTTCCCCTGGGAAAAGATGAAAGAATTTCTCGGATATTTCCTGTGAATATTCCTTTTTTTTTTTTTTCTGGTTTAGGTAGAAGGGTTTTTTGGAAACTGTTCATTCACAAGCTGTGTGAGCTATATATAGCAGTATTTACTGCTACAGTAACACTTCAGCAAGCACCTTTTTCTTTGCACATCCTAGCCTATCTGACCCATTTTAGACTACAAATAACTCTGCTGCAGCTGTTGAATGTGACCAGTTTCTCTCCCACACACTCTCCCCTCAGAAGTGCAAACTCTTCCCTTTCTGCAGAATTTCTGCTATTCTGCAGAATAGCAGGCATCAGTACATCTGTAATAGGGACACAGTGTCTCAGAGAGGGATGCCATGAATAAAGTAGCAAAGGGATTATAGATATGAAACTTTGCTTCCATAAAATACCACAAAATACTAAGTCCTGTGCCTGGTTGCTAATGGAAACAATGTAAATACGGAGTTATGGCTTTCAGACAAGGTCCAGAAACACTTCAGCATCCTTGGTTTTAGAGCAGATCCACAGAAGTGTGTTTTCATAAATAATATCTTTCAGTGTGTTTTCATTCTGTAAGTAAGAACTTTT
>WEIV01026266.1:14658-34252 GCA_013390005.1 Calyptomena viridis | reverse complement strand
GATTTTCTGTGGCCAAGTTTGAGCTGTTCTGCTCAAAGTCATAGGTCAGTTCATGTTATCTTAAAGTGATGATGTGAGAGGACTGAGTATATGTTAAAATCAGGATTCCCATTTTAAATGTTATAAGTTGTTCTTATGGATTAATAAAATGTGGTTAAGCATTCAGCATTCGTAGCATTCTGTAATGTTAAATATCAGTTCAGCGTAGTACATGCATCAACACTAGAATGTCCATCTTTTCAGTAACTTTTGTAAATCATAATGAAATGTTAACTGAGATTAGATTAAATGTTGGAAAATATACATTATTATTGCTAGGTATTACTGCTTGAGTGATAATGTTCTAAATAATTGATAAATTATTGTTGATCTGATGCTACTTGATTCTATGCAATTCCTTTTGTTTTAATTCTTCAGTTGCGGCAAGTACTGGAACACTTGTCCCAGCAGAGTGAAAGTCAGTATCTTAAAATCCTAACAAGTCTTGCTGAAGTTGCTACAACAAATGGTCACAAACTACTTAGGTAAGTGTGAGAACGTCTAAAGTAGGTTAATAAACTACCTGATATTTAGTGTCATTTAGTAGTTTTAATAATCTATCTGATGCTCAGCACATGCTGGAGTAGATGGATCTCCAGGTTGATTTGTAGGACAGTGCCTCTTTAGATCACTGTCTTCACAAAGACTTCAAGAGAGAAAGTTGATGTCCTTGTATAGCTGCTGGCACCTAGAAACTGGACTTTTATGGAGGTGTANGATTTTCTGTGGCCAAGTTTGAGCTGTTCTGCTCAAAGTCATAGGTCAGTTCATGTTATCTTAAAGTGATGATGTGAGAGGACTGAGTATATGTTAAAATCAGGATTCCCATTTTAAATGTTATAAGTTGTTCTTATGGATTAATAAAATGTGGTTAAGCATTCAGCATTCGTAGCATTCTGTAATGTTAAATATCAGTTCAGCGTAGTACATGCATCAACACTAGAATGTCCATCTTTTCAGTAACTTTTGTAAATCATAATGAAATGTTAACTGAGATTAGATTAAATGTTGGAAAATATACATTATTATTGCTAGGTATTACTGCTTGAGTGATAATGTTCTAAATAATTGATAAATTATTGTTGATCTGATGCTACTTGATTCTATGCAATTCCTTTTGTTTTAATTCTTCAGTTGCGGCAAGTACTGGAACACTTGTCCCAGCAGAGTGAAAGTCAGTATCTTAAAATCCTAACAAGTCTTGCTGAAGTTGCTACAACAAATGGTCACANTTTTTTTTCCCCCTCTCTCTTTTTCTTCCCTTCCCTTCCCCATTTTTACTTATCTGCATACTTTCTTAATATGCTTGAGCAGGGTTTTGTTGCTTCAGGTGCTTGTCTCATGTTTGCTGGCTCTGATTGCCTTCCATGGCTACTAATATGTATGAGACCAAAAATTTAATCTGGCAGTGTCCTGTCTCAGCAGCACAAGCAGCGGTTACTTGAGGAGACATATAAAATAGGTAAGCGTACTTATCTAGTATGCTTTCCTAGTTTTTCTGCTATCTTTTTTATTTGAGGGAAACACCTGATCTGTAATTTGTTGGAACACCAGTAACATTTTACTGTTTTCAAAAGTTAACAGATTGTGGTCTAACCTTTATGCTTTACTAGAAACTAAGAAAATCTTTTCTGAAAGAGGTCAAGAATCTGAAAGCATGAGTGGAAGTTCCTTACTAACATGTTCTAGATGGCTTTTTAGAAAGAGTTTTAAGAGTGCTCTGTAACCAGAGAAACCTATCAGCATAGGTTGTAGAAGAATATGACTGAAAATTTCTTTTTAACTGAAGCCAGGGTGCAAGGAGCCCATTAGTTAGATGGAGAATAAATAATATATTCTTACTTCTAAGTGCCTTTTTTTTTCTTCTCCGTCAGTCATGATATATTTGCATGGAGCTTGTAGCTAGCAGGTCAGAATTCCTAGATGATGCCTTGATGAATTAATATAAAAATCTTAAACCCTTCAAATGTTTGGGGTTAAGGTGTATAGACATATTAATGACATTTTGTTGCTGCAAAGATAACTTTTGGAGAACTTCAACTGTTGTTGAGCTTCAGTGTGTATCAGCTTAACTTGTAACACGTTCTTTTTTGTCTGCAGACTTCCTTAGAGCCAATAGATCTCCCACAAATAATGATGAAGTGTAAAAACATTCTTCTGGAAAGGGTTTCAAACTTGCTCTCTATAAGTACATTTTCAGAAACTGTGGTAGATGGATTGGATCATATGAAGTAGTATGTGTTTCTGTTTCAGTATATTCAGATGTAAGTTAAACTGATTGTTGTCTATATTTGAGTTATTGCTCTTACTGCTTCTCTCTGTTGAGCTCCCTCAGTAAGGCTGTGGAAACAGTATCTGTGCCTGTACTGTCTCTCAGTCTGAGCTGTTGTGTACTCCTGTATTGCTGCATGGAGGTGGACTAGTGGTGGCTGAAGACAAGATGGAATATTACATTGGGTGAGGAGTAATTTCTAGAGATGCCTGTAGAGTAATCGATGGACTCGTGCTGGCCCACTTCTCTTTGGTGCTTGGTAGCATGTCACAACAGAAATGCAATAGAAAAAGAAAGTAATTCCAAGACACAGTTCACAAAAACTGTATCTCTCTTCTCTCCAGTTCTGTTTCTGGTCAGCGAATTTTTACTCCAAGGAAGTATTTCTAAGTTGCTTTATTATTAACAGAATGAGAATTAAGGTGGTAGTTGGTGGATATAGGTACTCTGAGCTTGGGCCTCTTTCCTTTCCTTCCAGCAAAAGTATGTAAAATGTACTCTGTACGTGGAAACCTCCAATAGTGATATTCCAGCACGGGTGAACTAGTACCACCACTGTTAGTTTCCTGAATTCTAACCCACAGCCCATTGCTTTTGGGTATGTTTGTTGTTTAGTTAAAAAGTGTCTAAAGTTGTTTTTTGTAATGCTCCTAGCAAGTAGCCAAGGGTGCCACCAAGCTTCTGCCTGAGGACTTCTGCCTTGAGTACCAGCAAGGAGCCTGTTCAGTTAGAATTATCTTCATTCATGTATTTCCCCTTTATGAGAAATAATTGAAATGTTACATGATTTGGTCTTACTGGTGCAAGTTGAGCCTAGCTGAATGGTTACAAACATGCCAGTAAAAGCTTCAGAAAACTATTAAAAGCACTTGGGGGTTTTTCTGTATATCTGGGTTCTTTTCCTGGAGACCAGGAGATTTAAATGGAAATTTCACTAGGAAAATGCTGCCGAGAGATGATAAACCTCAGTTGAAATGTTAGTTGTGGTTTTTTTTTCTTTTTTCAATACTTAAGGTATCTTTAGTTACGTTCTTGTATTCGTGGATTCTTTTGATATATGAGCAAAGATTTCACAAATGCTAGTTTGTGGTTGTGACCAGAGCTTCTGGTAATACAATTACAGGTTGCTAGTCAGAGGATTTTCTTTACCTGGTTAGAAACTTAACATTCCTGCACTGTTTACTTTGTGTTCCTTTCTTACATTGATTTACTGAAAATTTAACTGGTTATAGATTGTGACAACAAAGTCACACTTGGTTAGTTTAGTAAAATTCTTAGTATATTGCTTTTTAAATTTAACAATTTACTGGCAGTCATTAAAATGTAGTGCTGAAAACAAATAGGTCTCTTGCTTTTACCTATGACATAGGGTAAATGAGGTCATGATAACGTTACAACTAGCTATGTGTCAGGTTTGTGAATTAATTAATTGTAAATTATTAATTGCATCAGAGGTTTACTGCATCCTCCAAGATGTCAGTTTTCTGGTGTTTACTGATGTTATAGTTAGAAAGCTTGCTTTTAAGTTGCAGGTGCTGTAAGGATAGATTTGAATGCGTTCTCACTTCTATAATATTTATAAGTTAATAGATTTTGAAAGAAAAATTATTTCTTGCAGTTTATTATGCATTCAAGACAGAAGAATTCTTACTACTTGAGGTTTAGGAAAAAAAACAAAGTTGAGTTTGGTGGAGAATGTTCTGCATGTGCATAAAGTCATGAATATCATATTCTGCACTATGTTGGCACAGAGTTCAGTGTTGGCCAGTTCATTTAAGAAGATCTAAAACTTTATGTGTTTATTGGATAAATAAATAACATAGTGGTGCTTTTGTTTAGTACTTTTTAGGTGGTGTTTCTCTTGAGTAGAAATAGTGGCATCTTTGCCATCCTAATCCCTTGTCAGATTGAGGTAGTTTAAGTTTTTTAGGATACTAGTTGGTGTGGATGGGCTGTGGCAACATATCTGATTAGTCAGTGTGCTTTTACCATTGTATGCTCTTTTCTGAGTTGAAAAACGTTTTAAGCTAAATATTACAACTTGTTTCACATGCTGAGATCCTTACTGTACCAAGATGAATTTCCTACTGGGAGTTTATAAGAAGTGTGCGTCTGCATAAAAACAAATGAGGTATTTTGCAAGATCTGGAATTTGCTTTTCTGACTACTAGTTAAAATTATATGTACATGTCAGTATAATTGAAGTGCTTATATTTGACTTTTGGGGCTGGTGCAGGAAATGAAAATTAAAATTCAGTAGGGTTTAAAGCTTAGGGTTTCTTTTCAGCATGTGTATCAGACTACCATCAGATTACTTCTTACTATACTAAATTGTTCCATCTAGGAAAAGAAACTTAAACATTCAATTTTTTTCCCTCAGCTTGTCAAGTAATTATGAAGCTCAAATGAAGAGTCTCTTAAGGATCGTGAGGATATTTTGCCATGTCTTTCGCATTGGCCCATCCTCTCCCAGTAATGGAAATGACATGGGCTACAATGGAAATAAAACTCCAAGAAGTCAGGTGTTCAAGGTCAGAAAAGTATATGATGTTGTTAGGAAGATAGACGTTAAAGAGATGAATTTCACAAAGCATGCATTCATTAATCAGACATCTCATGAACAGGAAGTCAGTTTGGTTGATGTTCCTATCCCTTCTTAAGTTAAACCTCCCTCTTTTCTTCTCCTTTATTTTTTTTCCACTGCATTCATTTAACCTTTGATGCACATCTCATCTGATGATTTACTTTTTTTTCTTGTTTTATAAATCATTTATTAGATGTTGAAGGTTTAGTTACCCAGCTGATTTTGATAAACTTGGTTTTTATTTCTGTTATTTAAGAGTATAGTACTCTCTAAATGTGGTAATATTAATGTAATAATATTATATAATAAAATTATAGATTATATTAATTTCAGAATGATAGTTGGAAATTCACTGGGAGTTCTGATCATTCAGTTTTATCTTCACAAGATAAATGGAAACAATTGAATTCTTGGTCTGTGTGTTGTTTTCACTGGGATCATGAAGTCTTTTCCCAAGTTGTTCTTGGATTTTGCTATTACATGCTTTGAAACATTTCAGCTTACTACTACCCTTGCAAGGCTATTGGTTTAAAGCTGTTTTCAGACATGTGTTTTAGGTGCTTGTCATTTAGATGTTTAATTTCTGAAGGTATTTGGTTTTTTTTATGTTTATGGGTTGCAGAATTCCTCCGTAGAAGGTCATGGATTGCCCTTTTGTAAAGAAATCCGGGTTTCCTGTGTGTCACTTAGTCTGCATTGGATATACACATGCCATACTGTTCAGAGTACCTAATGAATAGTAACTGTAGGGTAGTCTTTTTTACCCTGTCTTCTTCTATACCCTTAGTGTATGCACAGCTCGTATCAACAAATTTAGATGGCAGTCGTTACTTCAAGATTTTCATTAACCTTTCCATTTCTTCCACAGTGTTGTGGGTATTACTGCAATTATTTGATGATATATGTTCATCAGGTTACTTAAAAGGGCTCTTAAGACAGAGCTATATTGATATGGTCACGAAAGATGATACTCTTAATTTCAGTTTATTTAGTGTAGTATCCCAATTTTTGTTTCAATATCTTTTCTTGGAAAGAAGAAAAGCATTAGAGTATTTGGAAAAAAAAAAACCCAAGCACAAGTGTTTGTTTTCAGTGGTAGCAAAGTAGTTTTAAGAACAAATTGATTTATACAATGAATATAAAACTAGTGCTTAGGTCTGAAAAATACTGTGTGCAAAATGTAATGCATTGTACAGTATACAATGTAATTATCCTTTTAGAGTTGTTGCCTAAAATAGGGCTAAGTTGGCATGTTGTGAGTTTAACAAGAATTCTGTTTTCAAAAAACAAAGCCCTACCCAAATCACAAGAATTATTTTGTTAAAGACATCACTTCCTAACAATTTTCATTAAAATTGCTCTAAATTTACCAGAATAAATAACAAGCAGATGTTAAACACGATACAAGGATTATCTTCAGTGAGATATTCTGCTACATTTTTCTTCAAGGTTTTAGGAGTAGCTGACCTCATTTTGCATTTTTGCTTGCTCATAGTCCAAAAAGTGAGTGTTTCCTACTTTTCCACATAATTTCAGAACTCAGTATAAAACAAACAAAAACATTCAATTGCAATTTGCAAAGGAAATGTTATTTCAGCAGAATCACTTATCTGTGCCCAAAGTACTTTGTATGCTGAAATAAAGAAAAATTTCTCAATTTATTGCAGTTAAGTCTTGTGCAGTACACTTATATTGCACAACTACCACAGTTGCCCCAAAAAATATCAGTAATTCTTAAGTGCATGAAAACCACATCTGTGTTTTTAATAAGCAAAATGTATATGACTGTTGCATTAGCTAACATTTCAGAATGATTTAGAAGTTATTATTTTGATTATAGTAACTTATTTATTTAGAAGTTTTAAAACTGAGGGAGCCCTTCATTAGGACCACTCTTATCTCTGTTATATTTTAAAGATTGATTTAAATTTTGGACTCAAAAATATAAAACTGTTGATGAGAACTTACTCTTGTTTGGCAGTGGAGCACACAGTTCTGGCAATGCTAAATTAATCAACAGCTGTGATTGGATTAGTCTGTTCTTCCCTGAATTTACAGTGACTGAGTAGTGGGAGATTAGACATAGTGCTGATTGAGTTGGGCAACTTCCAGTTCTCTCTTATTCCTTCCTTTTTCTTTTTTGTCCTTTTCCTTGAAAACGTGGTTGTGATTGTCTCTTTTGCCTTTTGGGAGGAGGGAAAAATGCCCACTATATCTCTAGATTATTGCAATGGTTTGGAAGCTACTTGAAGACCTGGCATTTGTATTTCTTCATTAGTACCAGTACTTGCATGTGGGACAGGCAGGTTAGTGACAAAGACTTCCTTTTCTAGTTTTTGTTTTATCCCGTTTCCTTGAATATTCGTTGTCTAACTGGTTAGTACAGACTTAAACCACAGAGGTTGTTGCTACAAAACAGGTGTCAAATCTGTGTTAAAAAAGTCAACATGGGACTTCAGGATTTTCAATTTGAGATCCACAGTGATAATTTTACAGGTCAGTAGCTTTAAATTGGAGTGTGCTGCAAATTTTAAAATTTAATTGTAGGTATAAATGGTGTAGGTAACTTGAATTTTGATACAAGTTTTATGGGGAAAAACGAGTCTCTCAGACTGAAGGTTCATGTGCTGTATAAGGTGCTGAGTACTTTCCAGAGCATAGGAAAGTGATACAGGTCACCACCCACTTCTTTGAATGCTGTTTATTTGAGTGAGTGAAGGCCTCTAGATACTGTCTTCATTTACAATATAGGAAGTTAATCTGTTGTTCATTGCTGTCTTCTTTCAATAATAGATTTTTACCCAAGGAGAATTGAGGATAGAAGTGGCAGGAGTTCTGTCTTGTGGTTGGGTGTGTGGAGGAACATTATCAGGCCGTATTGCATGTTATAATGTGCCGCGGCGCCGGCCTGGGTGGCAGCGATCCCGACACCTCTCTTCAGCCCTGGCTGGCTTCACTGCCACGCCGAGGGCACCAGACAGGTGTGGGTCACCCGATGGCACAAGGGTCCTTCCCAAGGGACACCAGCCACCAGGCGACTAAGGCTCGCTAGACAAGCAGTACCCCCTATCCACACGTCCTGCGCAGGGACTGTGTGTGTGGACTAGTTGGCCTGACCTTGCCTGGGAGTCCTTGTCGAGGATGGTATGGGCGCCGTAGCAGTCGGAGGGTAAAAGGGTAGAAAGTGACTCGCTCTCGGGANGACTCACTCTTGGGGCAAAAACAGAGGACCAGTTTATTGGGGGTCCAAACTCCAAGGCAACCAACAGGGAGTGAGCCCCGACTGGCTCAGGGCATGGGGTTTTATAGTGGGTAGGATTGAGGGGCAGAGAGAGGGTAAGGGCCAATGGGGTTGAGGGAGAGGTGGGGTTGAGGGTTGACAGACAGGAGTAGAGACCAAAGGCCTACTAGTCAAGCCTATGGGGTACCGAGTAGGGATGATTGATAGGGAAGGTTCTAGAACAAGGGGCGGAGTTGGGGTACATATATGGTGTAGGGATAGGAGGGGTTTAGGGAAAGGTACAAAAGAAGGGGAGGAGTTGGAGGGATTACATAATAGGGGAGTATACATATAACAGAATGAACCAAATATAGGGTAGGGGGTAACAGAGCAAACCATTACAGTGAAACAAACATAAAGAGCACACCACCACAATAATGAGTTGTTTCCTTTCCTTCTAAATAGGCTCCTGTTAGGTCCAAATAGATCTGTACCTGATGACCTTTAAAGATGTACTTCATACTCCTTTTAAAATGGTGGTGCAAACCCATATTTTGTCCAGTGTAAAAAGTTGTTCTTCCTTTCTTTTGACTTTTTTTGTAATACTTGGTTAAGTTTTTCTGTGTTAATATACTGATTGGACATATTTTGAAGAATTGTCACTGTAAGCTAGCTGGAAAGAGATTTAAAATATGAGTATATCTTGATCTAAGGTTACTGAGGAATGTTATTGCTTGACAAGGTCAAGAAAATCATAGAGCTATCTGTGCTTTACTGAAATTCCCTGTATGTGATTTGGGCTAGATGTTTTAAAGTGGAAGCCCTATCTAATGATACACATTCTTGTACTGATCCTGTAAGATACAAAAGAATCACTGAATCTTGTCTCTGAAGCTTGAGACAAGCTACTGCTTGACTCAAATGAGATAGGACTTTATGAATAGCAATTCTGATCAGGTTTATATGCATTACTTTTTCATCTATTGCTCTTCCAATTGTTCTTCTCATTGATTGCATATTAGGGAAACTGCAAAATTTGTCTGGTTGAACAAGGTTGGGAAGCTCCTAACATTTTTCCCTTGTTTCAGATACTATTCTTTTCTAGAATTGAGGTAACTTCTCTGCTGTGACAATTGCTTCATGGATTAGTGATCTCCTGCGCCCTCTATCTTAAAAGACTATATGTCATCTGGCAAAAGATTTTGCCCCAATGTTGCAGTTTGAATATGGGTTTGATTACTGGTGTCTTGCTTTCTGGATGGGTAAAGAGAAAGGCATTGCATAACTAAATTCTTGCACTTGGGAGGTAAGGTGTGCAGCTGTAAAAGCTTGGTACTCCATCAGACTCAGTTGTGTGTTGACTTCAGTGTTTGAAAAAACATTGCTAATGGTTTGATTGTGTCCATATGACACTTGAAAAGGTCTGATCATGGATGCTGATATAAAATGCTGACAGTCATGGATATGGAGGTGATGAGCAGCGTTTAGAAGTGCTTTGTATGCTGAAGCTAGGCTGGAAAGAAAGAAAATGAAAAGGTGAAGCAGCTATGCTTGACTACCCTTTTGAATGAGTTTGTGATCAGAATCTGTGAAGAGCTAGCTTTGGAAAAACAAATCAGGTGGAAAAGTTCCAAAAGGAGCTAAGTCTGTGGGAAATAAAAGATAAAACACAAGATATCAGTGGAAAATGGTGTCTGGCAAGCTAAGCATTGAAGAGTTTGGGAGAATAAAACTAGATTTTAGTATTCTTGTAAATAACTACCTAGTTTCTTGAGAGTTAGAGCTAGCTTTGGCAGCTACATTTTAAGTCTTCCATGTTCAATGAATCCTATTTTCCATTAGAAAGTTTTTCTACATTATGTTTTGTGGTAAAGGTTTCCAGGTAGGTCTTGGAAAGAGGATTACTTGATTTTCTCTGGCAGACATTCATGTAGACAATATTACCTACACTCTAGATGGTATTCAGATCACCATCTAGAGAAATGTGTTGTCACTAGGAGCATAAGGATTGAGTGACATACAGTATGTTGAGCAAAGCCTACCAGTATTGGCTGGCCTTCCCCCACATTCTTACTGGGAAAAAAAAATGGAAGCATAATGGTAAAGTTTTAGAGGGTGAATTTCAGCAGAATTTTTTAATACACAGCTTTTATGAGAAGTAATTTGTTGTGTATTGAGAGCGTGTCTCTATGAGGCTCACTGACAGTGCTCCAGATACTGTAGATTGGTACAGTGTGCTGTGAGCAACTCTTTATTTTTGAAGGCATCTTGAGAAAGCAAAAACACAGTTTTCAGTATTTATGTGTTTGAATCCTTTCATTGGTGAAAAATGTTGATACAACAGTAATATATGGAAAAAGGAGTGCATTTAGAAGTTTGCTGTTACTTTTGGAATGCTGTGAGATACTTGAGTCAGATGATCTCCCTGTAGGATGCATATCCCAGGACTTTAGGCTTGTTGTCCTCCATTAAGGGACAACAGAGTCAGCCCTTTTGATCTGTTTTTATGCTCGTGAGAAAGCCACAGGTCTCAACCCTTTTTCTTCTCCATAGTAGACCTACACCTCAGAGCTGATATGTGAAGATGGAATGGTACCAGGTTTCAGTTTTATTAGTTTGGAGCAGGGATAGTGAATAGAGAGTGCCTGTGTTAAAATGTATAACTTTAAAAACTGCTGTGTGATTCTGATGATACTTATTTCTCTTTCATAGGTTTAGATGTTAGTGAACCTTCCTCTGACATCAGAGGTACTACCAAAATGAGCTGTATGAGCTCACATTATACATAAAGCACGTTCTTACTGGATATGTGCATTGGTCTGAATCTCAGTGATGATATCTGGAGTTTGCTCCATCTCCTTGGTAGAGGGAGCTTCTTTGACAAGGTCCTTAAAAAAGAATAGGACACTCTTACTCTGGCAACTCAATCTGTGTATTACTGTTTCTTTGCTTGACTGCAGCTGTCAGGCAGTAGTGTGCAACAACTGTGAGGCCAAACTCTGGTCTATAGTGCAGTTCTATAGTTCTTTCTAAATTAGTTCATCTTTTTTCCACCTGCTGTGTATTTTCCTTCTATATGAAATTTTCTCTTTGTGCTCTTCGACTACAAGTACAGAATTTTTTGTGTGTTTGACACTTACCTCTAACATGACCTGTAAAGGATCATGCAAAGCTTTAAAAGGTGCATGATATTTATTTGCCTTAACAGCATTATCACATTATTAATATTATCAACATGTTCCTTTTCTGTCTGTTTTGTCATACATTTATTGCAGCCACTGGAACTACTCTGGCATTCTCTAGATGAATGGCTTGTTCTTATAGCCACGGAGCTTATGAAAAACAAAAGGGACTCTGCCAACATTACTTCTATTTTACTGAAGCAAAAAGGACCAGATCACCAGGATGCTACTCCTGCACCTTCCTTTGTCACTGCAGGAACTGAGGGAAGAAAAGAGCTGTCCACTGATGCTGTCGAGTTAAAAGCATACGATGTAGCTGGGAAGCAGGAAGCTTGTGCTGATTGCCAGGATGTTATCTCCATGACAGCCAACAGGCTAAGTGCTGTCATTCAAGCCTTCTATATGTGCTGCTCCTGTCAGATGCCTCAGGGGTAAGGAGAGGATTCATTTTTGTTACCCAAATTATTACCATTTTAAAATCACATATGCTTTCTTGGAAGAATGTTGGTGCTGACCACATTATATTAGCGTCAATCAAGGATGTGCTTTTTAATGCATTCAGGAGTTCAGTTATTTAAATGCTGCTTTTTTTTTTCCCTGACTAATGGCACAAAACAGCACTGTGCTGCTGCACTGAGGCAAATTTTGTATTAAATGTCTAATGGCTCTTTGTAATCATGTAGTATACCTGGAGGTAATAGAATTTTGATCTCTTGAAACTTAGCTGTATTTGCTGTTGGTTCTTAATGTGAAATTATCCCTGAATTTAATGTGATTATCCAACAAGAAGAGCTGTAAGCTCATGGGGAAAAAAGGTGAAGTATCTATGTGTATGAAAATGATGGCTGGGGCAAAACTTGTTTGACCATATTGTAGAAGTTTATAACAATGAGAGTTCAATCTCAAAAGTAATGCTTATGTGAAATCCTGTCCCAGTTTGGCAAACATAGTGGAACAGGCACTACAGCTTAGGTCAATTTAGTATCATCACTGTCTAGCTTAAAAAGAAAACAAGTGTGTCCACTGTAACTGAGGTCTTTGTCTGTCTAAGATTGTTATGGATTGTTCTATTCTGGAAGACAATTTGGGGATCAACACGTTCCACAAACACCTCAGTACTTTTAGTTGTAATTCACCTTGAACAAGGAGGTGCTTAGCCATTTCCCTTGATATAAGATAAAATGCAGTATTTTTGACAGCAGCCAAATGAAAAGCAGAAATGTTTACAGAAGTGATTAAGTACCTTCATTCTCGCTGCCACCATTCATCCCTTTGTACCAAAATTCAGTCATCAAGGTGACTGTCTCCCTATGTGCAGGTGACTTGCTGATGGGTCTTGCCCAGTAGGTCTGTCCTGAAGCCTAATTTATGCTTCATGTTGAGGAGAACTTCCACGGATATTACCCAAGTTTAACTGAGAGTTACTTTCATTGAAGCCTGGAGAGCAAGAACAGTTTCAGTAAAAACTGAGAACTCTCTGGGATGTGAGAAAGTAAGGCTGAATTGTGTGTTGCTTTAGGGCTTTTCAGAACTATGTAGAGAATATAAAGATCAGAGACTTGCTCTATTTCACTAAAGTTTTCATGCTAATAGGTGTAAATGACACAAAGATGTAAGTCAATACTGCTGCCATCTCAAATAGTATTTGAAATTGCAACAGACTGTTTTCAGTCAAAATAATTTAAAATGGCTCTAAATTCAGATTTGGATGTCTTTCTGCTTAATGGAAGAGTAAGCAAAGCTTACAGGTCTTCATTGTTCCTAATACTCAGATAGCAAAGGTGGCATTTCATGTTGGTTAACGTTTGAAATATTTAGGTTATTTTATTTTACTTGCCACAATTGCTCTTCTTCTGCTCATGCTGATGTTGAATCTAGGCATTCTTTATACTGAAATACAATGTTCCAAGATTTCATCATCAAAAATGACAAGTATATGCTTTTTTTCCCTGTTATCTATATATTGTGTCTTACAGCTTGTGTGGCAATTTACAGCTGGAGTTAATTTCCTTTTAAGGAAGACTCTCTTAGCTGTTCAATATTTTCAGATCATCTCCCAGACTAGAATTATGTTTAAAAAAGATTTTACTTGCTTGCTGCTTTGTTTTTTGTGCAGATGAGTGAAAGAATACAGTGAGACTTGTTTCTTCAGAACAGAATAAGTCAGAGAAGGAAAATAGCTCAGTTTTAGATAAAATTAGCAACTCTTGTCTAAATTGATATGGGGATGAGGAAAAGTTCTAGGATTGTTATCCTGGGCTACCTAAAGTACTGTTTTTCACAGACTTTCAAAAAGCTCAGTGAAAGGGTTTTAGTTGTATTTAATCATTAGCTTTTACTGAAGTTGAAGGATACAATTAAGATCTTTTTAAAAAAAAGCAGAACATAGATGTAAATAAATATAGTAAAATTTGCACCCTTGCTAATCTTTCCCTTGTTCTCCATATATATATATTTATAGGGGAAAAAGTAAAATTTCATAGTAGTGTGAGAGTCTTGCCTGACGAGTAATTTTGTTACATCATGATGCCATTAAATACCCCTTGCCCCATTATTAAGTTTGCAAAGTTTGAATATTGTTTCTTCCTGGCTACAAGGTGTGTGATGGGTGTTTTATACAAGAAACAAGCATATAGAAGAGACTGCATATCGTATACATTGTGCACGTTGTGTCAGTCCTTCCATATGTGTGCTTTCCTTGTATTGAAAGCTGGAAGTATTTAATAGAAGACTGTGTATCTCCATTAGTTTGAGCTTTCCTTGTTCATGCTGTTGAGTATTTAGTTTTATGATGACAACATCAGTTTCTACTTGCGTAATACTTTATTTAAAAAAAATATAGGCAACAATTTATGTAATTAAAATTCTTTTCAATTTCACTAACCAAAAGCATCTTATGATTTTTTGAGCAGGATGACGTCACCTCGTTTTATAGAATTTGTTTGTAAACACGATGATGTCCTTAAGTGTTTTGTTAACCGGTAAGCTTCTACAAATATGGACTTCGTAATCCACCCCTCTGCCCCTCCCTTCTGCAATTGTTTCTTTATCTAGACTTTTTGTATCGTGAGGCATTATTATTAAATCTCTTAACAGGCTTCTAACTTATTTTTCTTTCAGAAATCCCAAAATAATTTTTGATCACTTTCATTTTCTTCTTGAGTGTCCTGAACTAATGTCCAGATTTATGCACATCATAAAAGCTCAGGTAAATGTCAGGAGATGCTTAGTTACAACTTCTGTCAATATACAAAAGGTGTTTTGTATAAAATTAATATTTATTTTGGGGAGGGTGGAAGAACTAAGAGTTCTAGTGCTTCTGAATCTTGTATGTCGAAAGATCAGATTAATTACAAATGGCAGCCAGATTTCTGTACTCATAATTCTTTAAAATACATATGTGAATCCATTTGAAATAACTAATGTTCAATATGTCTTACAAGTCCAACTTTCAGTTAAACAAAGTTAAATTTCTAATTTAAATCTATTTATGCACATCTAATAGATTGAGCTTTAAAATGCTGTACTTTTCCCCTGGCTGACTTATATTTGAAACAAACCAGTGGATAAATACACCACTATTACTTGATTTGGCCGTAGTTAATTAGTGGCAGATCCTTTTAGTGAAACATCATGTTGTCTTGTTACCCTTTGCTTTGTTTCCTACCATTTGTTTTTGTTTCTTTGTTTTGTCTCTTTTTTTATTCACATAAAATCATAAACTCATTTCTCAGATTGACATGGGACATGAATTCAAGATTAAAGAGTTACTCTAGTGCAGTTACATGGAATAATTAGCAAGCAAACCTGTGTGGAAGTCTGCTCCTATACATAACTGTAGTCTTAGACATCTGCAATATTTTCATTACTGTGCTGTGTATTTGTTCCACTACAAACGAATATGGTATTTGGGTGATAATGAGCTATTTGGAACTCCTTCATTTAGCACACACTGGTTTACTTTTGGTTTGTTCTCTGTTAGAAATATTCCTTATATTAAAGGAGTTTTGGTCAGCTATTTTGGTCAAATACAGAATTTTCTGAAAACAAAGGTAAAATTTTTCTACCCAACCAGAACACCCCCTCCCCACAATAACTGTGGAAGGTCTGTTCCAAAAGCTTTATTTGCTTAGTTGTGAACAGTACAGTGTTTTGTTTTTAAGGGTGCATTTTAGTAATCCAGTTCCATTTTTGGGACATGGCGTAGGTGCATTGTTTATTCATTCTTTGGTTGAAATGTGTGTTTTTGAAATTCAGTACCTATAAATACTGAAGAGACTCTGAGAACTGACACCCTGTTTGTCAGATCAGCTGAATGTGTGTGCTGTGAATTGCGATGGATGAGAAATGCCACAAGTATGACCTATCTGCCTTGGAAGAGCTGCAAAATGTCAATCTAAATCCTGAGTCAAACAAGCTAGAACCTTCTAACCTTAGGAGTTCCTTTGGAAGGTTTCTGGTTCCTTTGGGCTGTTTTATATTGCCAATGAGCTTTATTGTAAGTAGGGCTTTTTTATATTGTTTGTGCTTCTGTGCTCAGCTGTGGTTGATAATCACTAGTGTTACAGAAGCCAGTGAATTATTTCTTATCTAGATTCCTTCACACCCACCCCCACTCTGTGAGAAGTTTTGTGCTGTTTTTCCTCATCTGGAGAATTTTGGTAGCTATTTCTGGATAACTGGTAGTCTAGTCTTCTGCACACCCAACTTCAGCAAGCATTTAAGGGCGTGTCTGGTCCTCTCCCCAAAATACTGTACAGCATATTGAGGTAACTCTGCACATCTCAAATTAATTGAGAAGTATGCATAACCATTTTCCTGTCACGCTTATGAGAGAGGAATTACTCTGTGGAATGCATCTATATAATGTGGTTTACACTTTGTTTTGTAGCCATTTAAAGATCGCTGTGAATGGTTCTATGAACATCTGCATGCTGGACAGCCAGATTCGGACATGGTGCACAGGCCTGTCAATGAAAATGACATCCTTTTGGTTCACAGAGGTATTGTGTTATAAATGGAATTAGTGTATCTTTGAAATACATTGAAATATAATGAATTAAGATGAAAAAAATTAATCGATGCTTTGTATTTAGATTCTATTTTTAGGAGTAGCTGTGAAGTTGTGTCTAAAGCCAATAGTGCAAAACTAAAGCAGGGGATTGCTGTGAGATTTCATGGAGAAGAAGGCATGGTGGGTAAAACTGCTTTTTTTATGATATTTTCTTATGGAAATATTAATTCTCTTTCACAAGTATTGTTTTGAACTAAGTCCTACTTTAAAAGAAATACGTGGTTACCCAGCATAACTGTTTGTGCAGTGAAAGTTCTGTATACTGATGTCTTTTATTCTTTTGACATGCAGGGACAGGGTGTGGTGCGTGAATGGTTTGATATCTTGTCCAGTGAAATAGTTAACCCAGATTATGCCTTATTTACCCAGTCAGCTGATGGTATGTTTCTGCTTTTTCTTCCCCTCCTAATTTTAGAGTGTCGTGTTTTATAAAAGCATCTTTATAATAAAAAAAAGTCACTTAAATGGTCTTAGAATATAAGATTATTACTTTTTAAAAGCAACACTGACAGAATTGAGAAATGATCTATTTATTGTTTGTTTTTATAACAACATATGAAATATTTTTCTTCATTTGAAGTTTCTCTTCTGTAAGAAGAGAGTAAGTTGTTGGTTTTAATGAGCTCATGCTATTTCTGCCTGGTAGTAGAAGGGCATAACACTTTGAGAGCAGTGTATCAAGAGTTTTCCTTTCTTCTGCATCTGCAAGGGAACTGTGGAGGTATTGCTTTATTTTCTTTTAGAAATCCATAAATTCAGTCAACTTATTTTTGTTCTAGAACCAGATGTTGATCTCCTTTGCATTTGACTTTGTCTTTTGGGTTCTTCATATAAAGCAAGTCTTTATCAAATAAAAGATTTCACATCATCATCAATGATGAACGTTTTGTTTTCTACCATATAAAGTCTTGGGAAGTGGCAAGGGATTCTGTCAACAGTAGAAGCATGGATTATTTCATGAGAGCTAAAAGGAAGGTTGAGGGATGTCTGTTTGAGATGATAGTCTTTTCCAAGGAGGCCAGGACTGAACTGTCTCCTGGCTGCACCTGGCTGGAGACAGATGTGAAACAAAGTAAATACATTCTGATCCTTCCTTTCAGCATGTTCACCAGTTGATAGAAGCAAAGCCAATTAGAGTGAGCAAAAAATGCCCGTATNAAAAATGCCCGTATCGATATACTAAGATGGAGGACCAGTTCATAATTACCCTTTTAGTGATGATAATTATTTCAGAGCAGTGCCTTGGAGTGTGGCTAATCAGTATCTTTGTAGTAGTAGAATGTCATTACATTTCTTTTTAAAGTTTTTTTGTGTAAACAAAAAACCCCAAACAAACTTTCAGAAGCCCAAAATAAAACTCTTGCAGTGGTTTCAGATGCTTAGTGTGTCTGACAAATAAAAACTTCACTTGAAAAAAAGTGCACTGAAACATGATAATCTTTTTACAGGAACAACCTTTCAGCCCAACAGCAACTCTTCTGTAAACCCAGATCATTTGAACTACTTCCGTTTCGCGGGCCAGATCCTTGGGCTAGCTCTGAATCACAGGCAGCTGGTGAACATCTACTTCACAAGGTCATTCTACAAACATATCCTTGGTATGGTTTTATTAAAATCCTGTTTATTAATCGTAACAGTTGTCTGAGTGCTAGACCTTTTCCTTTTTGACTTTTGTGTGTGTGTTAAAAGTGAAAAAGTCTTGGAAATGTCTTGTTAGTCTTTTTATGTATATCAGAGTCACAACATAATATGGCAGTAATTGCTATTCCAGTCTGAGCCTCACTTAGGAGCAGTTTTTGCAAAATACGGAAATATATTAGTAAAACCATGTGATATTTTTATACAGTTGGCAACTTCTTAAAAAATAGCTAACTTTTATATTTGAATATGAATCTTAAATTAGAAACAAAGAAGGCATCTGTCTAAAGCCTAATTGTGTAATTTAGTTGTCTTTAATATTGCTGACTAGGAATGTCTGAAAGGCAGAATAGTGCAACCAATTGCTTTCGTGGTATGTGCAGTTCTTTGCATTGCAGTTGTGAAATTCATCTTTCCTGCCGTGTAGTGTCATTCTTGAGAAAAGAAAATAATTGTTCCCTAGTTAACTTGTGACAGACTTACAAAGTTGAGAATGTTTGTGAACTTTGGCAAAAGTCTATCCGGCATTCTTTATTATGCCTGAAGTTCCTCTGTTGTGTAATTTTTTCACAAGCTAAAGCCATACTATTACAAACTTCTCTGTCTACCCACTCCAATGAATACTGCTTATTTCCTGAAATAGCGTTTCAGAACTAATGCAGGTTCATCCTGTCTCCATAATGAGGAAGGTTAATCTGTAGCATTCAAGGGGATTGGTCAGAAGTCTTTATAAAAATGTAACTTTTTTTTTTTAGTAGAGAAGAACCTCTGTTAGCTGGTGATATCTGTGGTCTAGTGTGTATCTCTGTGCTCTCTTTGTTCTTCTTTGAGAATCTTTGTGCATCTTGGTTGTTGAACATGATGCTCCTCCTCTGCATTGTCGTGAAAAAACTTCTCTTCTTACATGAAGATGTGATAGAAGGGTAAATTCCCTGTGCATTCTTACTACTTCTCTAAGTACATAAATTTATTCGCTGATGCATGCAGAATTTTTTTTGTGTTCAAGCACTTTTCTTTGGTCTTCTTTGGAATTATAAAATAGCTTGATGGTTTCCTGTAATCAATTTGTCTACCTACAGTCTTCCTCTGATGTTCGCTGAATCCAGGACAGATGGAGGACAGCCAGTCTGAAGCAGCACCATGTTGGCAATGCTTCATCAGGTTTACCTGCTTCATTGATCTTCACATTGGAAAGTGGTTCTAAAGTAGAAGTATCATTGTGTGGCACAATGTGGTACTGACTTAAGGCTTGGCCTCTGACATCAAGAGATTCCTCTGAGTGGANAGAGACAGAATCACCTCCCTTGACTTCCTGGTCACACTTCTTTCATTGCAGCCTGGAATGTGATTATGAATAACACTCACAGGCTAATCTCCATGTGATGTATTCACAAAAAAGAAAAACTTATTCACTGACACCTTGAGAATGGTGAAGTGTTGCTCTTGTCGCCTCTTTTGGAATTGACTACTAATAAATTTGGGTTCCTTACTTGTTTGACTTGTGATGATACACTTGATTTATTGGTTTCTGAATTGACAAGATGACCTATTTTTTCTTTTTTTTCCCTCTTCACTAGAGTAACTA